>CM031242.1:5472488-5827488 GCA_018340775.1 Taxus wallichiana var. yunnanensis | reverse complement strand
TAGAATGCAGTCCCTTTGAATAATAGTAGTAGTATGTAGATGTGATAGCCCCTCTTGATTTTCCAGCCAGAATAATGGTTAGTATGTTGTATATATATATAAGTCCCTTGCTTAAATTTTGACACTAGTGACACCAAAGGCCAACTAAGAATGCAGGATAAGGATAAGAAAAGAAACAAGGCTGACCACAAATGTCAAAATGTGTAAAGATAATAAAGAGTAAATGAGCACCTAGAAGGGACACAACCACCTGTGCGCTAGTGTCTAGATTAAGTGCTAGTATCCTGAGACTAAGAATGATAGATGTGACAAAACAGACATACATGGTTCCCCTGTGACTTGACTAGAAGTGCATACAGAAATGAGAGATGTAGAAAAGAGTCACAATATAAATCAATCAAAGAACATAGATGGACAAGGGAAAGTGTCACCAATGAGTAATTTTCTTACTTAAGATTTATGTATATAACAACATATTGATGGCATAGTAAAGTGATGATATGTGCATAGTTTTTGTCTACATTTCCCCCTTTATTCTATTTAAATGAAATTCAAGTAGTGTAAAGGAAGTAAGAAACATACCTATATAGGGTCCAGAGAAGCCATATTACAGAGTGTGTGTATTACATAGAAACTTGTAGCATGGAAAACCGTGGATCAACATTCGACCCATCCGCATAGGAGGAAATAGAAAACCTTCATAAGGAGCAACTTGGATAAATAGTTGTGATGATATTGGATATTTTAAATCTTTGTAAAATATGATAGGAGAGGTAGGTAGTGATTAGTCCCCAACCCAATTTGTTGATAATTGAAGGATTTGGTAGTCCTGCTACCATAGGAAGAGTGTTGGGGAGAGAGGTCTATTTTTCTCTCCTTCCATGAAGCTTCCCAAAAGGTTCGATTACTGCAGACAGATAAGGACCAATTTGTTACCATTTTTTTCCAATTGAAATTTGTTTGTTTCAATTGAAGAACCCATATAAGAGCAGTAAAGGAAAGGTAATGATGTCTTATTGACCCCACTCCAACAATAACGAGTGTTTCGATTTGAGTTGTATTAAATTTCTTACAAGTTAGGTCATCTATCCAAGTAATGGTGTCATAGTGCGGCTCCCAATTTAGGTCATCTGGAAGTGATAGTAACTAGGATTATTGTATTGATTGATTGGCTTGAATGATAAGAATTGATTGAATATGATGTATTTGGAAGATTACTCATAAAGATATTTTGTTTTTCCTCGATTAGGTCATTTGGGGGAATGGATTTGAAATAACAAATGTATTGACTATTGTATAAAATAAATGCAACCGTATTTGAATGAGATCAAATAAAATATGATAATAATATATTAGGAGTGTTGATTGATTATGTTGTATCCTCAGAGGGATTATAAAATGATCTCAATTTTATGGCCCCCTTTTTGGAAAAAGGAAAAGGGTGGAGAAATGAGTACGAGCCAAAAGAAAGGATGCTAAGAAGTGTAATAGTAATTTGAGAGATAGTATATGAGATGTAGTGGTGTTGATAAAGTATGTGTAGGTATTGAATAGTGCACATTCCTAAATTAAAGGTAGAGCGTTTAGAATGATATAGTATAGTGTTAGACAAGGCCATGATCTAGATGCCATAAACAAGGATAAAAATAGAGGGACAAGGCTCAAGATATGAGCCGAATCATGTGCTTGTATTAGTTGCGAGAATATGAGAAAGTAGTGACTATAGTGTAGAGTAAAATTGAATTACTATATATAGTAATATGAAAAAGGTGTATAGTAAATTCATTTGAACCGAGAGTGAGTGTGATTTGAGCTCTGATTTATAAGGATGCCACATGTTAGGGAACCTTTTTTGACGTGATTCGAGAGGGTGATGGTGGTCATGGCAACACAGATGACCATGGAGAGCTAGTATGTATGATCAAACTTGGGAAAATTTGTCAAATGTATTTGTTTTTATCATTTTTAGAAAAATTAGAGATTTTGTAAAATTGGGCATTTTTGACTTAGATAGAATTTGACAAGGCATTTTTGTCCATCGGGACACTATATCTCTTAGTTATGAGCACTATTGACTTGTAATGGGGCACTAGTATCTAGGTCCTGAGCGCTAGTGTCCAAGGGATGATTTTGTGTACTGTTTGGTGAATGTAGGTTGTTGTGATGTTGTTATGATTGATTTTGAAGTATTCATATGTGCTAATAATGTCTTTTTTACTTATTTATGATGTGTAGAGAGATATACACTCAAGGGATTTCCACGTAGGGCATCATTTGAGTACATTTATTGGTTTGGGGTTGACTAATGATGAGTGGGATGTATTGGATTGTGCCGGCTTGCAGAACATCACTAGATTGGGGAGGCACCCCATAATATGTCATTATTGACAACATTGTGTGAGAGGTGGTGTGCGGATACTTGCACATTTTGGTTGCTGATAGGGGAGATGATAGTGACACTAAAGGATGTATATAGGATATTGAGGTTTACCGCCATCAAAGAGAGGGTACATGTTATGGCCACAATAGATGTCCACAGCCAGAAGATGTCTTCACGGTGATATTTTACAGGATCTCGAGTGCAAGTCAAGACATGTATTAGCTTGGATGTGATTGTGAGACCTAGGGTTCTACGCTTGCGGAAACTAATTGTAGTTTTATTAGCTTCATCAATGCCCATGTAGGGTCGTGGGGTTGGTATTTTATATAGGATGAATGATATCTATCAAAGGATAGAGGAGCTTGGCGTGAGATATACATGGGCACGGTGTCTATTGGCCCATTTATATAGAGATTTATATTGATTCACATAGGAGGATCATGGTGGTGGAATACGAGTGACCACACTATTACATATATGGGAATATGAGCATATAACAATAGTGAGGCCATTAAGTGGGCCATGGGCCAACTGGGCTTAGCTAGAGATTTTTGCAACGAGGTGGGTGGAGACTTGGAGTAGGAGGATGGACATAACTATTTATAGGTAGATGCTAGATTAGATGGGCCCTGGGGTAGTTATATGGAGGTTGTATATGGATTATGGAGGATGGGTGGAGGACGATGTTGAGTTGTGGTGAATTTTGCATACTATGTGGTTGGAGGAATGATTTTAGGATTAACAAACCTATTCTAGGGTGAGAGGGTATCTCGGTAGTTTAGGATGGATCGGATGTGCCCCCAGAGCCATATGTATGGTGTTGGTTTACTAGGGCTGAGAGACGACCATGATGGAGGCTAGGCCCTATAGGGGCAAAACTAGTTCCCACTATCCTAGATGAGGCAGATCCAACCATATGGCTAGTACAATTGGATGAAACAGGGTAGAAGGAGGCATATATGTAGTTGTGGGTGACAAACTAAATGGGTCTTGTTGTTTCTAATGGTTGTGGATGTGGTAGGTGGAGTAGCAGGTGAAGGAGTTGGGGGTCGGGCACCCGCTCTGAGGTAGATGATGCAACAAAGATGAGAGCAGAGTATATATATTGTACATTGTTATTAGTTTACTTGTTAATTAGCTTTATGAGTATGACAATGTGTAGTTGCTAATATGATATTTGTGTCATGTGGTTGCAGGAAATGTTTATTACACATTGATCATGGATGCCTCCATACACATGTTGACTCAAAACATGCCCCAAGATGTGCTTATGGGTGGAGAGATACTAGAGTGAGTGGATGTGATCATGGGCGAGCATACCCATTTGTTTGAGCCAGTGGTGATAATAACAGTGACATGTACAATGTTGTTGAGTGAGCGAGAAGAGGCTCATGCAGTGATGGAGTAGGCGAGACATGATGTGGGAGGGGGTGGTCTAGCCCATGATGTCTTTGCACAATATGTGGAACTCTAGGGCCAATATGCAGAGAAAGTGGTAAAAAATGTTGTTGATTTAACAAAAATGTAATTTATGCTAAACCCTAATTACAAATTAATGTATGATAATTAATGCTAAAGTAAAAATTTGACACAAGCAATAATCTAGTAAAATATGAAACATTAAGTGAAAGAAAGAGGAATGGAATTAGCTAATTTGCACTTGATCAAGGACTGATGCAGACTAGGAAAATTGTTGAACAAGAATTGATTTGTGTTGTTATTACTCTGAATAAATTTTCTAGGTCACAAAACAGGTGGGACATGAGAACCCACAGCTAGACAGGGGCTCCTGGGTGCTGAAGACCTCTACTAGGTGTCTGTGACTATAGAAATGGTTAGAACTTGATTTTTAGAGTGTCACACAAGTGTCAAAAGTGTTCATTGTTGATTGCTTTGTGTGTCACAATAAGATTTCTGAGGTACTTGTAACTTGCAAATAAAAGATTCACTTTCAAAACCCACAATATCACATCAAATCTAAAAAATAAAGATGCAATATATGGCATTAGACTAACCCCCAAGGTCACTCGACGGAGTGAGATTATAACCAAGTGCTACACTACATCTAAGACTCCATGTATTTCTTGTGAGTGTGTGAAAGAATCATCCCCTAGGGTGCCCTTGTGCAAACACACTTGATAACGGGCTAGCTATATGTAGAAATGTAGATAGGATGTGTGAATGTCAAAATGAACTTTCCCTTCCTATGTTATGTATGTAGAAAATGCATTCCCTTGTCCCTTGAATTAATACTATATGGATGCCTTTAATTCTCTTAGATTCCTTTTAAATGCAATCTTAGGTGATGATAGTATATGTTTAGAGCTTGTTACTTTATTTTGGTCACATAGATTTGTATTTATATGATTCACTTGATTGAGTAATTCACAATTAGAAGGCCGACCCATAAGAAAATAAGATTCCCAAAATATAAAAGAGGCCCAAAAAGAGCTAGTAAAGTGGAAAGAGGTTAGGGGCACCCAGAGGATGAGGGAACTTGGGCGCTTGCATCTAGCTAGATGCGAGTGTCTAGAGTCATGAAAGAAGCAATAAAGTTCTAACTGGGTTGTACAGTGTGCAAGAAAAAATAGAAAGTAGGAAACATAGAAAAGAGGCCAAAGATAGTTGTCAATTACTAGTTTTATCACTTAAGAATCGTGTAAATGCAAGTATTTGTTTATGGACCTAGAAATGTACCCAAGTGCATAATTTTGTGTCTACAACCATATTGTGGAGCCATCTAGAAACACACAGTACCTGAGATCAACGACATAGGATTATCAATGAAGCTTTGAGTTATAGATTCACGCAGGTGTAGATAGTGAGAGTGAGGAGGACACTTGGTGTGTTGTATATGATGTATTTGACGTATGGGGGATTTTACCAATGATTGTATTGTATATATTTTATTCGAGAATGATATACACACACACACATGATTGATGGCTTATTTGGTGTTGATGTATATTGTGATGATTTTTTGTTGCAATCGCAGTGATTGTATATTTTATTGGTTATATGCGTTGTAGGTATTGTCTATTTTATAGAGAATGTTGAATGTTGAAATTCATGATGATACGTAAAAAAATTTCAAGTGATGAATTGAATAAGAATTACATTTGAATAACAATAAATATTATAGTATATGGTAAATAGGGATATATATGTGGTGCAACGTGGATGTGAGTAGAAAATAAAGGTGATGAGATAATTGTATAAGAATGTATGATGATAAACGAATGATGCAATGATAATTCTATGATAACGAAATGTGTAATGGAAATAATTAATCAAATGTGATGAGGATGGAGGGGGAAAAGGACAATTCCCCCATTGTGAGAGTAAGTCTTTTTTATTTCCCTCAGGAGTCATGTGTGAACCTATAGAACATGAGTGCATCATTGGGTAATGATATGGTGATGGAGATCAGCTACCATATGTGAAGAGGCTTGCAATCCAAATTAGTAGCATATGGAATAGTGGGATCGTGCATATAGTCACCAAATAATATGTCAGAGGAGATGGTGCCACTGGTGGGAAGTGTGATGGTGGGAGATGTGGTGGGTTGTTTAGGAAGCCATTGGGGTGTAATAATAACATGGGTAGGTTGAGAGGATGTGGCAAGAGGTGGGAAAACTAGAGGAGGTGGATGAATGATGACCTTAAGAGGTGGATGAATAATAACCTTAGGAGGTGGTGAATGAGATAAGCTAATAGTTATAGAGGATCGCTGATGTGGAAGAGGATAGGGAGTGATTACATGAGTGGGTGTAGAAGGAAATGAAATCCCTATCTTCTAACTTTTGGAGTCTATCATGAAGGGTATAACAATCATTATTATGGTGGCCATTAATGCGCTGGAAATTGTAAAAGGGACGGTCACATTGTCAATGTAACCGGTGAGGGGGATGATGTTGGTTAGAAGGTAAACAAATTATCCACTTATCAAGTAAAGTGCATAGGATATCATGTGGTTTAGTAACATGTGAGAATTATAATGTTCTTTGGGTGGGAGGTGGAGAAGATCGAGGTATATGTTGATGTACTAGTGGAGGGGAAGGATACCTATGTAGAGGAGGAGATGGTGGTACTATGAAGGGAGTTTAATAGGTGGAAGAGAAGAGGTCTTAGTAGGTGAGGGAGGGGTAGAAGAAGTAGAAGCAGGTTTTACAACATGATCCACAAGTAAATCCTTTTCCAATTCAATAACCTCATAATAAAGAAGAGTGAAGGAATCAAATTTATCATATAACAACTTTTCTTTTAATGGAGGAATTAATCCACAACAAAAGATGTATTGCATTTCTAGATCAATACGTTGAAAAATTAACGGGAACATGCAAGAATTAAAGCATAAAATATAATCTAGAATTGGTTTTTTCTTTCCTTGATGTAAATAAGGTAAGCATTCATATGTAACTTTAGGCCCATTATTAGAAATGAAACGTCTAAGGAATGCATCCTCCATATCATAATAAGTGCTAATAGATCCATTAGGTAAATGAGTATACCATGAAGAACAATATCCACAAGACTATGATGGAAATATTTTAGTAACAACCTATCATTGGAATATGAATCCATGGCTAATCAAAAATCTTTAAGATGTAAATAAGGATTTCCCATGCCATCGAATTGTGAGAAAGTAGGCATAGTGAAACCCTTAGGAAAACGGAATTGTGAATTTTCTTAGGGATGAGATTTCTAGGAAGAGTATTATTGTCAACAAAAGCATAATAGGATTTTATCTCTAAGGTAAGGGTATGGAATTTTCTTTGTAAATCACCAAAAACATGCATGAGAGAAAGGATATCTTGTGGAGGAATGGTTTGGGAAATGAGAGGCACATTGAGGGGTTGAATTTTTCCATTATGAGTGATCATAAGGACTTGAGGAGAGGAATGGGATGTAGAAGGAGAGGATGTATGTGAAGGATCTAAAGGTGTAGTATGTGGGGATTCAATGGGTGTATGATCAACATGAATAGTAGGAGATGCACTAATATTATCATTAGTTTCAACATGACAATCATTGGAAACAATTTTAGAAGTAGAAGAGATATGAGGTATAGATTCACATTCAACAATTTTAATGCAAGAAATATCATCATTAACATGTGCATTATCATTATCGAAGCATAGTCACTATCATCTATATTTTCACAGGTAAAATTTTTCATCATGTAAAGAATCTACATTAGTGTTATCATTTACCATAGTACAAGGAGAAGAGGATGGAACATCATTCATGTCTATAGTGGATGGGAGAGAATATTCATCAATTTTTTGAATAGGAGAGACAAAGCAAGAAGAAGGACTTGGGAGATCATCAGATTAGATGATTGGAATGTAAGGAGTTGTTAGATGACATGGGGATCATATTCGGGATTTTGCATGAAACCAAAAAATTCAAATTTTACACAGGCATTGGAAAAAATTGGTTACATGCTCATGAAGGTCATATGGTGATCTAGGGATGGGTATAATTTTGTAACCATGAGGGGTGTGGATCATATGGCAATGATTTCAATCAAGGAGTAGGGTTCACCAAATTATTTAATCTAAATTGAATTAAATCTTAATTTCAGAGTAACTTACTGTAACTAATGATATGCATGTATCTATATACAGTAGTGCAAAATCAATAAGCATTAACTAATGTAAAACTCTAAGAAAATGAGAGAGGAAGATGACTTAGATAGTTTTGGTGGATCTAGAAGTGATATGAACTATGTATCCAGTGGGATAGGCTGGAAACAATGTCAAGATTGCTGACCGAGGGTTTTAAACTTAGAACTATGTTGGATAGAAGCACCTAGAAGAGGACAAAAGTTCCAAAGGCACTAGTTAATGCGTGGATGCTCAAGATCTGATATTTTTTGTGTGGGAAGGTCTCAACTTATATTCTCTCTTTGTCACTCTAATTTTTGTTTTAGGGCTTTGATCACATTTATAACCTACAAAAAAATCCCTAGCTATCTGCACAGTCTCACAAACATATTAAATCTAAAAAATATGTAATATTTGAAGTTAGACTAACCTTGGTGGTCACCTGATGAGTGAAATTAGTACCGAGCGTTGCACTACATTTCAAAATTCATGTAGTTCTGTGTGGTTGTGTGTGAAATGGTGTCATCTACTTAGGTTTGTCCTTGTGCCAATGAAACCAAGATAGCGGGTTGTAGCTAGCTTTGATACAAATGTGTGGTATGGAAATCAACACTTCCCCTTCCTATGTAGTGTATGCAACCAAGAATGCATTCCATTTGAATAATAGTAGTAGTATGTAGATGTGATAGTCCCTCTTTATTTGCTAGCTAGAATAATGGTTAATATGTTGTGTATATATATGAGTCTCTTGCTTGAATTTTGACACTACTGATACCAAAGGCTGACTAAAAATGCGGGATAAGGATAAGAAAATATGAAAGGCTGACCACAAATGTCAAGATGTGTAAAAAAATAAAGAGGACATGAGCACCTAGAAGGGACACAAACACCCAAGAGCCGAGCTTTTAGAGTGGGCGCTAGTATACCGAGACCAAGAATGAAAAATGTGACAGGACAGATAGGGATCTCTATGACATGACCATAAGTGCATACAGAAATAAGAGATGTAGAAAATATTCACAATAGAAATCAATCAAATAAATTATGATGGACAATGGAAATTGTCACTAGTGAGTAATTTTCTTACTTAAGATTCATGCACATAACAACATATCGATGATATAATAAAGTGATGATATGTACATATTTTTGTGTCTACACTCCCATAATCATGTGTCGATATTTATATCTCGCATCATGCTCAATATACCCCATGAATGCATGAATGTAAAAAATTAAAATGCTATCTATTAGACCATAAGGATAAAAAACATGTATTTTGTAAAGTGCTAACAATATATTCTAGAGAAACGGGTCTTGATTTTTGCATTTTTGAAAATATTTGAATTTTTTGTGATTATATCAGTGTCTTTGTATTCTCCATTACACATCTATGTATAAGATATTGAGAGAATGTTGGGGAAGAGTGAGTATTAGTCCTCAAATGTGATCCAAATTTCATTGGAACTATAGTAGTGATATGTGCCAAAGAATGCCTAGGAAGAGAAATATATTGTAGTGCAATAAGTAATATGTGATGTATGAGTTATGTATGTTGAATAGAATAAAAACACTCCTTGAAGACTGGGGAGGATACATAGAGTGGCATTGTGCACTAAAGGATCAATGGGACATCCTATGAGAATATAAGCCACTAGAGATAATATGTGTGGATGACGGAGCTAGCCAGAGGTCAAGGAAGACTAGAGATTATTTGAATCAACACGTGCAACCAAAAGCTTATCAGAAGAAGTAGAGTTATGTGGATCAAGTTTTGAATCCAAGGACCTATCATAAGACCTAGGAGGATTAGGGATATGTGAATCAACATATGCAACCAAAGGTCTAGCAGAAGGAGTACAACTATGTGGATCAATGTGTGAATCCAAAGACCTATCAAAACACCTAGGAGGATTAGGGATACATGAATAAGTGTGTCTAATTAAAGGCTTGTATATAGGTGTAATATGAGTAGGGGTATATAAATTTTAAGGACTAGGCATGTTAGGAGAATGAGCATCAAAAGGAATGTCTCAAATAGTAATAATCTGTTGATTATGAATTAACTTGATACATTGGTGAATAATTAATGGGATAGACTTAAGGGCACATAACCAAGGGAGACCAAGATGTAAGGTACCTAATCTAAAATAACTAGTAACCAAGAAGGAAACTAGTGTGGTAATAGGACCAACAATGATAGGTAACATGATATGGTGATAGTAATGATTAGAACCATATGTAAAATTTTGAGTAGAAATACCTAGAGATTAAAGAAATGACCAGGAACACACATTATATTTATTGTGTGGATCAACCAATACACCATGTTTATGTAATTGATGAATAGAGACATAAATATATAATGTATTATAAATAAATGATCCATCTATATCAGAGTCATTGAAAGTAATGCATGGTGTAGAAGGTGGTATATGAGTAATAATACCAATCATAACATCTAAGGGATGGTCATAATAAGGAAATGGGGGTACCAAACAATGAGAATTGTTAAATTCATAAGTATATATATCATGTGTATGCTTAGGGAGTGGATCAGTGAATATTTTCAATTTAGAATTGTTGTATGTTGGCTTAGAAGATTTAGTGGGCTTGTCACATTCATGTTGGCATGTGGATGCTGAGTTTTCATTGATGTTAAATGCATATTGATGAAAACAAAGGATTCAAGAGATCTAGATGGAGCTTGTATTGGTTCGAGAAAAGGCAGGACATGTCAAAGGCTTGAAACACATGAGTAAGCACAAACCTCTTGAGTAACTAGTGACATGTACAAGAAAGGAGATGATGTGATAACACACCAAGATGATGTCAAGAATTGTCTACCATATATATGATGTAGAAACAATGTCATAAGGATGATTATAAGGGCTCATGAGTGGAATTAATCAAACTAGCTCATTTTAGGATGCCTAATCCCTAGGCCTAGTTAGAAAAGTGACCTAGAAAGGTGAAGTGAAAGGTTGAGGCTACTGGTGAAGCATTTTATATGCATGAAACACATGATAGAACATGTTTAAGGGGATACATGATGAATAAAAATTTAGAGGTGGTGAGTTGCAGTGTAAACTAGCTCAAATTGGCCTATTTCAAGCACCTAACATGAGGGTATGAAGCAAAACAAGCCATAAAATGAAAATAAAGGCATGGAAAGTGTGTAGGGAAATTTTGAAGAGTACTCATATGAAGATATAAGTCATAATTCAACATCTCGAGGCATGGTTAGGGCCCTTATTATGACTACCCTTCAGGAAAAACAATTTTAACATGCCCAAATGAGATGGGATTGGAAGTTTCAAGGTGAACCAAGAAATTTTTTCCATTGAAGACCATGGATGAGGTATTCATGAGGGTGTGGACCAAATTTGAGGACACGAGGATGAGTTTTGTGCAAGATATTGTAATTTTACCAAAATCGAGTTAAATAAGGTATGTTCAAATAACACTATGACTTCTTAGCATTCAATATAAATTGTGGAGCCTACTGTAGATAAATCATAAGAGAAATTTTTGGATATCATATAGATAAAAAGATCTGTAGACACCAATTTTTGTAACACTCTGATTTTGTAAGTTATCTTGGTGAATATTTTTCATACTATTATAACTGCTGAAATGAAGGCAAACATGTTAAGATATATTCTGATCTTAAGAGAATGTGTTGCTAACTTGGATTCTTGCATGCTGTAATTTATTGCATAGGACAACAGTTATTGTGCTTGTGTGTTTGCTGATGTGACGACAAATTGTCGTATACTTGCTAAACTCTCTTTGCTGATTGACAGCACACCTTGAATCAATTTCATTGATCCAAAGTATGTTGTGGTCTTCTTGTGATTTCTGTGTCGATTTACTCTTTAACCGAACTTGAGGATGATATAAATGTGCAGCGCCTGATTGCAGGTATGAGTAGCTGGCACGTAAATGCCAATGACAAAGGTTCGATTCTTGAACCCTGTACTGTCGAACTTAAGACCTCGTGAGATAGGAAGCGTCTGGACACGGGTGGCCTTGGCATGTGAAACAAAGGACGAAACGTCCTGCACAGCATTGACGTGAGTGTCAGTTGGAAGACTGGGTGAAGGTTGGTTAGTGTTAGTGGTTAGAAGGAATTAAATCCTAAGCTAATCCTAAGTTCTAAAATACATCCTAAACTACTATCCTAAGTGGATTTTTAAATTACAAAAAAAAGGGGGAAATAAACCTAAGTCCTATTAATCTAAAACTAAACTATGACCTAGGTTGAATAACTAATATACATCCTAAACTAATCCTAACCTAAAGGGGACGCGTAGAACCTTGGAGGGAGAGGATAAGGATGAAGGGGTATTCAATGGCATTAAATGGGGAGTCCATACGTGGACAATGCCAGTTTGGCGGGGGCAGGTAAGTGGCGGAGGTATTTAGTTGGACATGGAGCTAAATTTGGTTTTGCATGTGAAATTCAAAATTTGGAATTCGCCAACTCAAGTTGGCAGTGGCGTGGAAATTTGGAAAAAGGCAGAGCCTTTAATGCATTAAATGTTCTTGGTCCTCGCGACCAGCTCACCTTGGAAGGTGTAGGAGGGAAATGTTGATTGTTATTGTGTCAATTTGGATTTGGTGAAGTTGCTCTGCATTTGGTTTTTTTTTTTGTTTGGTTCTGGTCGAACCAGCCTCTGGATTTATCACTGTTCTTGGGAGATTTGGAGGCTGTTGCTGAGCCTGAAGAGGAAAGGAATTGTTGGAAAGCTCGTGCTGTCGCCGAGGAAGGAAATATCTTCGGCAAATGCAGTTTTATTCGAGTTTTGGAAAAGAAATTGCAGGCATGTTAAGCCCTTCTCTTTAAAAATACTTTCTTTGTTTAAACGTCTCATTAAAACAACCCTACTCTTGGGTTTTGGGTTTATGTGATTGTTGTCATGTTGATACGATTTGGATTTAGTCGATTCTTGCTGTCATTTTTGGAAATGATAGGTAAATCCGTTTCTGGTTGTTATGCTTTGATTTGTCTTTGCATGAATCAAGTTTGAATATGAACTTGTTGTATTGGTTGTTGATGGTATTTGGGAATTTGAGATGGGTTTTTCTCTGCTTAAGTGTTATATAAAGAACTGGCAGACTATGTGGGTTGTTTTCACTGCTGTGCGAATGTTCTTTTGTTATATGGTCTTCTGTGATAAAATTGTACAGGATGTACGAGTTGCGTGATGTTGTTTCTATACTGAAATTTCTCTTAGAGGAAATAAATTTTTCTCTTCATTCATTGTTTCGGGATTAGAAGGAGATAGCATTTTTGTATTTTAAAGGAATTGGCATTAGAGTTTTATCCGAGTATTGCGAACTCATGTAGAAGGATATGCTAGTAATACAATTATTGTGTGCTTCTTCTTTTATGAAAATAGACGAATATGGTTGAGTATTCGTGGGAGTTGGAAAAGAAATAGTTTTTCCTTCTGAACTTATAATGAATTATATTGTTTTCTTGCTGAGAAAGTAGGATGATTAGTTGTGGTTATTGATGCTTTGTTTGGTCTACCGTTCGGACTGTAGACACGATTAAAAATCTTGGCTTTGCATTCCTGAGCAATGAATGAATATTTATGTACTGTACTTCTTCTTGCCTTGGAGGAAAGATGATTTGTTATGTCTTATTTGAGGCGGTTTGATCTTACAGTTTGGACAGTAGTCATGAAAACGAGCTTGACTTGTATTCTGTGCATTAAATAAATCATGTTGAATCTTGCTGAAGGGGTTAGATGATTTGTTGTGTTTCATTGATGCTTGTTCGACCTTTTAGTTCGAAATTTGTCTTTGTGAAAACACATTTTTACTTTGGATCATTGCAAGGAAGAAATTTGCTTGGGGTATTCATTGTTTATGTTATATTAAATTTAAACGGTTCAGACTATGTGAGTTGCTGTTCATTATGAATGATTGTTCAACTGTCATTACGAATTGAACTGTCTTGGTAAGGTAAACACGAGATGGGGTGTTTTAATTCCTTGTAGAAGTTGATTGTCTCTTACTGAAATTATAGGGAAACAAATTCTTCTTCTTCTGTTGTTTTGATTCAAATGAAACAGTAATTTGGTTTTGATGAACGTTTTAAGTTCAATTTGACAAAAAAATTACAGTGGCATTTAGATGGTTTTCTGAGTACTGTTATTTTCTGTACAAACGGAATTTGAATGTTTCGTGTGGTCTTCTGATCTTTGCACTGACATTCAAGGAAAAATGAAATCGGCATGAATAATTCTTGTTGAGTTGAAGAAAATGATTGTTTCTTATTTGAATAGTTAAAGGAACGAATTCTTCTCTTTTGGTTGTTTGAATTCTAGAAATAGCATTATGATTTGTCTTCTTTGTAGGTAATGTGACCAGGAATAAATTTCATCTTGAACTCAGTATGCATTCATGGAAATAGAAAATCATGTGATTAATTGATTGCATGATTGTATAACTGTTTATCTGGTTTAAAATACGGTGAAGAAAGTATGGTCTTCTAGTACAAAGAAATACATAGTATGCATCCTTATACTATTTGATCTATGATAAATACGATGTTGTACTTAACTTTGTTTTGGATATTCATATGAGCCTGATTTAAATGAAGTATGGATAAGGACGATAAATTCTTCCTTGTTTTCATTTAAAGCTGATTATGAATGAAATTACTCTTGCTGCCGGAAAGTGAATTCTGAATGGATTTTGTAAGTTTCACTCTGAACTGTTATCTTGATTGTGTCTCGTTTGGATTCAATTTTGGGACAAGCAGCTCTTTGGCTGATTGTGATGGTATTTTGATGGTTCAGTTGTTATGCTGATCATTCTTTGGTGCCTATTTCTTGATTGATGTCTTACTGTCGTTTCATAAAAGCAGGGTTCTTTTATTGAGACAGTTAATTGAAGCACCTCATTTTAATGACAAGTGCTTAATATGCTCAGTTCATTGAACTGACCCGTGCAAATAATTTTGCAGATGGAATTTGATTAGAATGAAGACATGGCTGTTTTCTGATGCTTCTTGATTGGTTGAAGATGAATTGTATTTGTTTACTTTTATTCCTCTTCGAGGAATTAAGAAAAGAAGAAAGTATATTCTTCCATCTATGAGTTGTAATGATGTTTTATGTAAACAATGCCCATTCAGTGGGATTGGCAAATGTATGGATTATGACATGAATTGATGAATACAAATACAAGTGTGATATTTTAATGACTATATCAGTTGATATTGATGATTAAATTGGAAACATAATGTTATTCCTGATTTGGATTTATTTAATTGTCCGTGGATGGATGCTAAATGGGAATTGATATCTATTCTTACCTTATTACAACTTTAAGTTGAAATGCGCAATTAGATCATACTTGGGTAAAGATGAATTCTTAATTGACATTAAAAAGGGTTAGGAAGAATATGATTCCATAACTGATAGGTATTCAGGATTAGCTTGGAAGCTAAGGAATATCAATTAACTTTGGAGTAATCGAACTTCGCTTTTGAACTCCATTAATGACCTCGTATGCTAATTTCAGAATAAAGGGTAGGGGATAAGTATATCCCTAACTAATGGACCTTAACTATGTAATGTTAAGGAGAATAAATGAATACATTTATTGGCAATTAGACCTTGTTTAAATGACATCTAATAAGCTAGAATTCTAAATTTAGTTACAGTTGGGAAAATCTTGGTTAAGTTTAATAGGTTAAACTTATCACATCCGCGAGTAACGGGCTTCTTAATCCAATGATTAAGAAGAGAACCAAGTAGAGAAAATGCAACCCTTCTGATTTAAGAAGATGCATAACAAGCTAGAAGATGGATTTAGTCTCTCTTAGCTATATACAACTGTAATGGGAACGAGGATAAAGGGATCAACATGGTTGCTGAGAGTTGATTTTTAAATACTAAGATCATATCCAAATCACTTGAGCAGGATGTGTACTCTCGATGGAAGGATTCCGTAGGACATTGACATACGCCAGCTACAACAAGGTGTCTTCATGAAGACGGGTCTTCATGACGACACAATGTTATAGCTGACATATTACAATGCCCTCCCGAATTAAAACATTAAGAATACATAGGCTGAATGTGAAGTTCTTGACAAGGGATAGGAGTATGATCACGTATACGGAGTGACTCCGGGATACTAAAGATAACTAGACACACGGAGTCGTGGGGAACGACACCGCATGTCTCAAGCGTATCTTTAGTTACAGTGAGTGCCTTCCTATATTTGTTCATATTGCTAGTTGGAAATTGGAAGTTTAAAACTGATCTTAAATTGAGAGGACTGGTAGGAACCAGGAAAGACCATTCTAGATAACAGGTGAAGTGAAGTGAAGGACGTATTCCATTGATGTGTATCACATCCAGGAATATGATCATGCAAAGCATGTGAAAATCTTTGGCCAAAGTATCGCAAGTGCTGGTTGTGTTGTCCTTATCACTTAATTTAAGATGCAGGATGTTAGATGAATATCAGTAACAAATATTTAGATAGGCTTCTTAAATGGATCACTTCGATAACCGAGAAACGGTTAAGAGAACTGGTATATATAATATACTATGCATAAACAAACATGAAGGATCGGTTGTTGCCGAGTCATGAAATGAAGGATCGATGAAACTCCGAGCCATGAAAATGGAAGATCGGTAGTTCCTCGAGTCATTTACAACAGCATATAGAATCTGTTATAAGATTGAATGGCATTGAATGTGTGTTCCATATTGTAAATATGCGAACAAGGAACATTAGTTTTAAAAGGAAATTGTGTGTTCCAAACTGTGTTGTTTGGGCAGAGAACAATTATTAAAACTTGAACGTGTGTTTGAATTTTATAATTCATAACAGAGAACGTTATCAAATTTTTTTCCCTTGTTCTAGTATCTTAAATATTGATGTTACATCTTGGTATCAGAGCTGAAGGTTGCAGCTCTTGGACCTAATGAGTCCACGATATTAATAAGGTTTACATTTTCTTATTGAATAGAAAATGGTCAGAACAAGAGGGAATGCTGCGAATAACCCGTTACAGGGTGGAGAAGCAACTACTGCTCAAAAGTTGGATGAAATCCTTGCTGCCCTACTTGATACGAGGGATCGTTTGACTGTTCTGGAACAACAGTCAATGGGCAATGAAGAGGAGGAGGATGAAGCTGAAATAAATGATCAGTTGCCTCCTGTGGACAACATCAACGGAGGGAATCCGGTGTTGATGACAATAATGTAATTGCTCCTAATCCCCTTGAAAATAAAAGGGCAAGATTAGCAGCTGAACTTACAAATGATATAAAGAGAATAAGTCCTCCAAAGTTTGATGGAACAACCCTTGGGGACGGAGCTGAGAACTGGCTCAGTGAAATGGAGAAATACTTTGCAATAAGAAACTTCTCCGAAGAGACTAAAGCGATATGGGGAGCATATCGCCTTTCTCATGAAGAATCATCATGGTGGGACAACCGTAAGGTTGAACTCAATATTGTCGAATCGGACATAACGTGGGATCAATTTAAGGGTTATTTTAGGCAACGATGGCTACCTCAACTCTATTTTGATAGGAAAATGACTGAATTTTAGAATTGGTGTCGCAAGGAAGGTCATCGGTGACGAAATCTTTGGAAGGGTTTACTAAACTCCTTAAGTATGTGCTGCCATAGCATTGTCGATGAGAAGTTCGGGATACGTAAATTCATAATGGGACCGAATCCCATCATTGGTGGCGAAGTGGATGTCCACGGCCCAACCACCATGGATGGAGTTGTTGAAAATAAAATCGACAGAAACAGAAATTGAGGGTAATATCTCGCTCACAGGGGAAGAGATAAGGAAGAATATTCCCAATTCTTCTTCGTCTCTTGCACCAAAAAGGGGACCTTGGAAAAGGTTTGGTGTGAAATTTTTTGTTGTTGTAGATAACAACAAGAAATCTGTGATGAACAGACCTATAAATAGCGTGCGGAACAACTTCACAAAAGTTAATGGCATTGGACAGAAGTCCTATGGAAGCCAGAATGATAACTTCAAGGCTGGTAACAAATTTGAGCCTAGAAAAGGACTAGTTGGAGGATGCTTCAACTATGGAAAGGACCACTATGTGAATCAATGTCCTCTGAAGAAGGATGATCGTGGTCAGCAGCATAGGATACACGCTGCAGTGGCTAATAGACAAGCTGAAAAGCAAGTGATGCCCATAGAAGTTACGGGTAAGTTATTCGGTACACCTGTAGTCATACTTTTTGATACTGGAGCTACAGAATGCTTTATTTCTGCTAAACTTGCAATGAAATTAAAAAGAAAGGCTGAAAGAATGGATAAAACATGGACAGTGCATTATGGGAATAATGTTGTCCATACAGTCGAAATGTGCCTTTTTGGGGCAATTCTTGATCTGCCTAGTTTCTCCACCAAAGTTGACTTGTATGTCACTCCTCTAGGATCATATGATATCATTATTGGAGTTAACTGGTTGGCTGAACATAAGGCAAAGGTTGACTGTTATGAAAAACAAATCTGTTGCTTTCGATGACCTGCAGAAAGCAGCAGTCATTCAAGGTGTAAAACGGGAAGTTGCAGTTAGGAAACTGACGGCTATGCAACTAAAAAGGGCTAAAAACAGAGGCTGCACTTTGTATGCAGTAAAAGTGACAGAAAATGCGGAGGAAGATAATGATTTCATGGAAAGATATCCATTGTTGAGGGATTTCCGTGATGTGTTTCCGGAGGAATTGCCAGGTCTTCCACCCAAACGTGAGTTTGAATTTGCAATAGAAATCAAACCAGAACTGGAACCCATATCTAAGGCACCTTATAGAATGACTACCATTGAGTTGGTAGAGCTGAAGGCTCAGTTACAAGAACTTCTGACTAAGGGGCTGATAAGACCGAGCGTCTCACCTTGGGGAGCGCCGGTAATTTTTGTAAAGAAAAAGGATGGCACATTGAGGCTGTGCATTGATTACAGAATGCTGAATAAAGCAACTATTAAAAATCAATACCCACTTCCTAGGATTGATGATCTGTTCGATCAGATGCGAGGAGCATCAGTTTATTCAAAAATATATCTTCGATCAGGGTATCATCAGCTGAGAATAAAGGAAGAAGATATTCATAAAACAACTTTTAGAACAAGGTACGGGCATTATGAGTTCACGGTGTTACCTTTTGGGTTGACTAATGCACCTGCCGCCTTCATGAATCTAATGAATAATATTTTTCAAGAGTACTTAGACAAGTTTGTGCTTGTATTCTTGGACGATATTCTTATATACTCTAAAAATGTCGAAGAGCACCAAGAACATCTAAGGATAGTGCTGGAAATTTTAAGAAAGAGGAAGTTGTATGGCAAACTGTCCAAATGTTCCTTTTATGATGCAGAGGTGCATTATTTGGGACACGTTATAAGCAAGAATGGGATAGTCATGTGATCCTTCAAAGAACATAGCTATAAATCGAGTGGCTCTGCGCCTAAGAACGTGCACGAAGTGAGGAGCTTTATGGGCTTGGCTGGATATTATCGAAAGTTCGTTAAGGACTTTTCAAAAATTGCTGCCCCAATCACTTCGCTGCAAAAGAAGGATAAGAAATTTGTCTGGACAGACAAATGTGAATCTGCCTTTAAGAATTTAAAGGAACAGTTAACTTCAGCACCTATCTTGACTGTACCTGATCCAAATGGAGATTTTATGGTTGTAACGGACGCCTCAGGAGAAGGCCTTGGAGGTATTCTATTACAGAATAACCATGTCATCGCTTATGAAAGCAGAAAGCTTAAGTTACATGAATAGAATTATGCTCCACACAATCTAGAGCTCGTTGCTATTGTTCATGCACTTCAAATGTGGAGGCATTACCTTTTAGGAAAGCCTTTTGAGTTAAAAATGCACCATCCGGGGCTGAAGTATATTTTTACTCACCAAATCAATGCAAGACAACAAAGATGGTTAGAATTTCTGTCTCAGTATGATTTCGATATAAGCTACATCAAGGGCAAGGAAAATAGAGTAGCAGATGCTCTGAGTCGAAGGAAGCATATCTCTGCTCTTATAACGTTAAGAACTTAGTTTAAGGATGAGGTGAAAGATGCCTTGGAAACAGATCCTTATTTCCAGCAAGTCAAAACAACACTTGCTGCAGACCCGAGGGATGTTAGGTATAAAGGATTCCGTTTTGATAATGAAGGAATTCTGAGGTTCGAAAACAGGGTATATATACCTTTGGCAAATGACTTAAGAGGGAAATTGTTAACTGAATTTCATAATTCACCTTTTTCTGGACACCCTGGCATCACGAAAATGCTCGCTGATCTTAAGCAACAATATTTCTGGAAGGGAATGAAAAAGGATGTGGTAGAATTTGTAACACACTGCTTGGAATGTTAGCGTGTTAAGGTGGAACATATGAACCCCGCTGGATTATTATACCCCCACATTATTCCGCAAAGTATAAATGGCAAGTGATAACGATGGACTTCGTTCAAGGATTGCCTATGTCAAGAAATAAGCATGACATCATCCTGGTTGTAGTTGACAAATTGACCAAAGTGGCACACTTCATTCTTTGTAATTTGAAGGACGATGCACCAAGTCTAAGCAAGAAGATTTGTACATGAAATCTTCATATTACATGGAATACCGGAATTAATCATATCGACAGAGATCCGAGGATGACATCAAGGTTTTGGCAAACGCTTAATGTGGCCTTGGGTACTAAATTGAACTTCGATTCGCATATCATCCGAAACGGATGGACAGACTGAGAGAGTTAATCAGGTTTTAGAGGACATGTTAAGGATGTATTGCATGGACCAGCAGTATAAATGGGAGGAATACCTTCCGCTGGTAGAATTTGCTTACAATAACACCTATCATGCCTCTTTAAAAATGGCGCCCTTTGAAGCATTGTATGCAAGAAAATGCAGAACCCCGTTAGCACGGGACAACATTGAGGACAGAGAGGTAATTGGGCCAGAAATCCTTATGGAAATGGAACAAAGAAATCAAAATGATTCGGGAACATCTAAAGGAGGCCGCTAATAGGCAAAAGAGCTATGCAGACTTAAAGCGGGTTGACAGACATTATAAACTGGGAGAGAAGGTCTTTCTTCGGGTGAAACTGAAAAAGAGCTCAATAACTTTTGGCAAGGCTGCCAAGTTGTCGCCACGTTACGTGGGGCCTTTTGAAACTGTTGAAATAATCAACCCTGTAGCTTATCGTCTAGCATTACCTCCTGCTTTGTCTCAAATGCATGATGTTTTTCATATTTCTTTGCTTAAGAAATACGTGATAGATTTATCACATGTGCTAAATTAGAATTCCTTGCAGGTCCAAGACCCAGGAATAATCGTGGTTAAGCCCATTCGAGTCTTTGGGAACTCGCCAGCCAGTACTTGAGAAATCGCGAAGTGAACCAATGTAAGGTGCGGTGGGACTAGTTCAGCGAGGAAAGTGCAACTTGGGAAAATCTCGAAGAAATGAGATCTACTTTTCCACATCTGTTTAATTGAATTTGAAATTCGAGGAACTGATAATTCTACCAAATTTAGACAATTATTAGTCTATTGTACAATTGTCTTAAAACGCTATTTTTAAGAGTGACTCTGTTTTTGGTATGAACTTATGAATAAAAGGACAATAACTGAACTTTGTCCTAGGAACTCCTTGACTTTTTTAATCTGATCATCGGGACGATGAATCTTTAAGGAGGGACGAATGTAACACTCTGATTTTGTAAGTTATCTTGGTGAATATTTTTCATACTATTATAACTGCTGAAATGAAGGCAAACATGTTAAGATATATTCTGATCTTAAGAGAATGTGTTGCTAACTTAGATTCTTGCATGCTGTAATTTATTGCACAGACAACAGCTTATTGTGCTTGTGTGTTTGCTGATGTGACGAAAAATTGTCGTATACTTGCTAAACTCTCTTTGTTGATTGACAGCACACCTTGAATCAATTTCATTGATCCAAAGTATGCTGTGGTCTTCTTGTGATTTCTGTGTCGATTTACTCTTTAACCGAACCTGAGGATGATATAAATGTGTAGCGCTGATTACAGTATGAGTAGGCGGCACGTAAATGCCAACGACAAAGGTTCGATTCTTGAACCTGTCTTTGTCGAACTTAAGACCTCGTGAGACAGAAGCGTCCCTGAAATGGGTGGCCTTGGCATGTGAAACAAAGGACGAAACGTCCTGCACAACATTGACGTGAGTGTCAGTTGGAAGACTGGGTGAAGGTTGGTTAGTGTTAGTGGTTAGAAGGAATTAAATCCTAAGCTAATCCTAAGTTCTAACATACATCCTAAACTACTATCCTAAGTGGATTTTTAAATTACAAAAAAAAGGGGGAAATAAACCTAAGTCCTATTAATCTAAAACTAAACTATGACCTAGGTTGAATAACTAATATACATCCTAAACTAATCCTAACCTAAAGGGGATGCGCAGACCCTTGGAGGGAGAGGATAAGGATGAAGGGGTATTCAATGGCATTAAATGGGGAGTCCATACGTGGACAACGCCAGTTTGGCGGGGGCAGGTAAGTGGCGGAGGTATTTAGTTGGACATGGAGCTAAATTTGGTTTTGCATGTGAAATTCAAAATTTGGAATTTGCCAACTCAAGTTGGCAGTGGCGTGAAATTTGAAAAAGGCAGAGCCTTTAATGCATTAAATGTTCTTGGTCCTCGCGACCAGCTCACCTTGGAAGGCGTAGGAGGGAAATGTTGATTGTTATTGTGTCGATTTGGATTTGGTGAAGTTGCTCTGCATTTGGTTTTTTTGTTTGGTTCAGTCGAACCAGTTTCTTTGGATTTATCACTGTTCTTGGGAGATTTGGAGGCTGTTGCTGAGCCTGAAGAGGAAAGGAATTGTTGGAAAGCTCGTGCTGTCGCCGAGGAAGGAAATATCTTCGGCAAACGCAGTTTTCTTTGAGTTTTGGAAAAGAAATTGCAGGCATGTTAAGCCCTTCTCTTTAAAAATACTTTCTTTGTTTAAACGTCTCATTAAAACAACCTTGCTCTTGGGTTTTGGGTTTATGTGATTGTTGTCATGTTGATATGATTTGGATTTAGTCGATTCTTGCTGTCATTTTTGGAAATGATAGGTAAATTCGTTTCTGGTTGTTATGCTTTGATTTGTCTTTGCATGAATCGAGTTGGAATATGAACTTGTTGTATTGGTTGTTGATGGTATTTGGGAATTCGAGATGGGTTTTTCTCTGCTTAAGTGTTATATAAAGAACTGACATATGTGGGTTGTTTTCACTGCTGTGCGAATGTTCTTTTGTTATATGGTCTTTTGTGATAAAATTGTACAGGATGTACGAGTTGCATGATGTTGTTTCTATACTGAAATTTCTCTTAGAGGAAATAAAACTTTTCTCTTCCTTCTGTTGTTTCGGGATTAGAAGGAGATAGCATTTTTGTATTTTAAAGGAATTGGCATTAGAGTTTTATCTGAGTATTGCGAACTCGGTTAGAAGGATATGCTAGTAATACAATTATTGTTGTGCTTCTTCTTTTATGAAAATAGACGAATACGATTGAGTATTCGTGGGAGCTGGAAAAGAAATAGTTTTTCCTTCTGCACTTATAATGAATTATATTGTTTTTCTTGCTGAGGAAGTAGGATGATTGGTTGTGGTTATTGATGCTGTTTGGTCTACCGTTCGGACTGTAGACACGATTAAAAATCTTGGCTTTGCATTCCTGAGCAATGAATGAATATTTATGTACTGTACTTCTTCTTGCCTTGGAGGAAAGATGATTGTTATGTCTTATTTTGAGGCGGTTTGATCTTACGGCTCGGACTGTAGTCGTGAAAACAAGCTTGACTTGTATTCTGTGCATTAAATAAATCATGTTGATTCTTGCTGAGGGGGTTAGATGATTGTTGTGTTTCATTGATGCTTGTTCGACCTTTTAGTTCGGGCTGTCTTTGTGAAAACGCATTTTTAATTTGATTGCTGTGCAAGGAAGAAATTGCATGGGGTATTCATTGTTTATGTTATATTAAATTTAAACGGTTCAGACTATGTGAGTTGCTGTTCATTATGAACGATTGTTCAACTGTCATTACGAATTGAACTGTCCTGGTAAGGTAAACACGAAATGGGGTGTTTTAATTCCTTGTAGAAGTTGATTGTCTCTTACTGAAATTATAGGGAAACAAATTCTTCTTCTTCTGCTGTTTTTGATTCAAATGAAACAGTAATTTGGTTTTGATGAACGTTTTAAGTTCAATTTGACAAAAAAATTACAGTGGCATTTAGATGGTTTTCTGAGTACTGTTATTTTCTGTACAAACGGAATTTGAATGTTTCGTGTGGTCTTCTGATCTTTGCACTGACATTCAAGGAAAAATGAAATCGGCATGAATAATTCTTGTTGAGTTGAAGAAAATGATTGTTTCTTATTTGAGTAGTTAAAGGAACGAATTCTTCTCTTTTAGCTGTTTGAATTCTGGAAATAGCATTATGATTGGTCTTGCTGTAGGTAACAACCATGAATAAATTTCATCTTGAACTGTATGCGTTCATGGAAATAGAAAATCATGTGATTAATTGATTGCATGATTGTATAACTGTTTATCTGGTTTAAAATACAGTGAAGAAAGTATGGGCTCTTCTAATACAGTAAATACATAGTATGCATCCTTATACTATTTGATCTATGATAAATACGATGTTGTACTAACCTGTTTTGGATATTCATATGAGCCTGATTTAAATGAAGTATGGATAAGGACGATAAATTCTTCCTTGTTTTCATTTAAAGCTGATTATGAATGAAATTACTCTTCTTTGCCGGAAAGTGAATTCTAATGGATTTTGTAAGTTTCACTCAAATCATATCTTGATTGTGTCTCGTTTGGATTCAATTTTGGGACAACGGCTCTTTGGCTGATTGTGATGGTATTTTGATGGTTCAATTGTTATGCCGATCATTCTTTGGTGCCTTTTTCTTGATTGATGTCTTCTTTATCGCCGTTTCATAAAAGCGAGGGTTCTTTTATTGAGACAGTTAATTGAAGCACCTCATTTTAATGACAAGTGCTTAATATGCTCAGTTCATTGAACCTGACCGTGCAAATAATTTTGCAGATGGAATTTGATTAGAATGAAGACATGGCTGTTTTTTGATGCTTCTTGATTAGTTGAAGATGAATTGTATTTGTTTACTTTTGTTCCTCTTCGAGGAATTAAGAAAAGAAGAAAGTATATTCTTCCATCTATGAGTTGTAATGATGTTTTATGTAAACAATGCCCATTCAGTGGGATTGGCAAATGTATGGATTATGACATGAATTGATGAATACAAATACAAGTGTGATATTTTAATGACTATATCAGTTGATATTGATGATTAAATTGGAAACATAATGTTATTCCTGATTTGGATTTATTTAATTGTCCGTGGATGGATGCTAAATGGGAATTGATATCTATTCTTACCTTATTACAACTTTAAGTTGAAATGTGCAATTAGATCATACTTGGGTAAAGATGAATTCTTAATTGACATTAAAAAGGGTTAGGAAGAATATGATTCCATAACTGATAGGTATTCAGGATTAGCTTGGAAGCTAAGGAATATCAATTAACTTCGGAGTAATCGAACTTCGCTTTCGAACTCCATTAATGACCTCGTATGTTAATTTCAGAATAAAGGGTAGGGGATAAGTATATCCCTAACTAATGGACCTTAACTATGTAATGTTAAGGAGAATAAATGAATACATTTATTGGGAATTAGACCTCATTTAAATGACGTCTAATAAGCTAGAATTCTGAATTTAGTTACAGTTGGGAAAATCTTGGTTAAGTTTAATAGGTTAAACTTATCACATCCGTCGGTAACGGGCTGCTTAATCCAATGATTAAGAAGAGAACCAAGTAGAGAAAATGCAACCCTTCATGCATTTAAGAAGATGCATAGCAAGCTAGAAGACGGATTTAGTCTCTCTTAGCTATATACAACTGTAACGGGAACGAGGATAAAGGGATCAACATGGTTGCTGAGAGTTGATTTTTAAATACTAAGATCATATCCAAATCACTTGAGCAGGATGTGTACTCTCGATGGAAGGATTCCGTAGGACATTGACATATGCCCATGTAAAGAAGGTGTCTTCATGAAGATAAGGTCTTCATGATGACACAATGTTATAGCTGACATATTACAATGCCCTCCCGAATTAAAACATTAAGAATACATAGGATGAATGTGAAGTTCTTGGCAAGGGATAGGAGTATGATCAGGTATACGGAGTGACTCCGGGATACTAAAGATAACTAGACACACGGAGTCGTGGGGAACGACACCGCATGTCTGCGTATCTTTAGTTACCAGGAGTGCCTTCCTATATTTGTTCATATTGCTAGTTAGAAATTGTAAGTTTAAAACTGATCTTAAACTGAGAGGACTGGTAGGAACCAGAAAGACCATTCTAGATGACAGTGAAGTGAAGTGAAGGACATATTCCATTGATGTGTATCACATCCAGAATATGATCATGCAAAGCATGTGAAAATCTTTGGCCAAAGTGTCGCAAGTGCTTGGTTGCGTTGTCCTTATCACTTAATTTAAGATGTAGGATGTCGATGAATATCGATATGAGATATTCGAGATAGGCTTCTTAAATGGATCACTTCGATAACCGGAAGCGGTTAAGAGAACTCGTATATATAATATACTATGCATAAACAAACATGAAGGATCGGTTGTTGCTTAGAGTCATGAAATGAAGGATCGATGAAACTCCGAGCCATGAAAATGGAATATCGGCAGTTCCTCGAGTCATTTACTGATAGCATATATAGAATCTGTTATAAGATTGAATGGCATTGAATGTGTGTTCCATATTGTAAATATGTGAACATGGAACATTAGTTTTAAAAGGAAATTGTGTGTTCCAAACTGTGTTGTTTGGGCAGAGAACAATTATTAAAACTTGAACGTGTGTTTTAATTTTATAATTCATAACAGAACGTTATCAAATTATTTTTTTCCCCTTGTTCTAGTATCTTAAATGGGGATGTTACATTTTGGTATCATCCCGTTTTCTCTCATTCACCAGATTATCAAGGCGAATCCATTTTCCCATAAAAATGCATATTCAATTAATTAATCTTATAACTTAATTAATCTCTTGTCACATGCCAAACACTCATTATGTGCTAATTAATCCATTATTCTAATTAAGTCATATCATCCTATTTTATAATTAAATAATCTAAAAAAACCATGCAAATCAAGAGCCCTGAGATGTTCCCCACTTAAATCAAAATCAATTCCCACCTAAAAATCAATCCCCACCTAAAAATTAAATTCCCCAAATAATTAATTCATGAACCCCACCCATGAATTCAATAATTCAAAATCCCAACATCCGACAACAAATCCAAAAATCAATAGTGTAAAGTAATGCACATGGCTTCACTATTACACCTAATCATGTCCCCACTCCACATCACACCTTTTTTTTTCTCTCATCATGAACCCCACAAGATCAAATCAACTCTTCATCATGTCCCATTAATCAAGGTTTTCT
This sequence comes from Taxus wallichiana var. yunnanensis, assembly GCA_018340775.1. Lineage (NCBI taxonomy): Eukaryota > Viridiplantae > Streptophyta > Pinopsida > Cupressales > Taxaceae > Taxus > Taxus wallichiana. The sequence continues at coordinate 5,799,931 of CM031242.1, read as the reverse complement.
TTTGCAAATATCGGTTGCTCGTTAACCCTAGATTTTAATCCAAATTCAAGATATAATTATGACCATCCCCCTTCTAGATATATGAAAAATTCGACAATTCTCAAGCTTGGAATAAAAAAATTTCCAAATTATTTATGGAGTTTTGAAGCATATTTTGGAGTGTTTGAAGGCAAAAATTTTCCGGTCTTGTAATGCTAATTTGATGATCATTTTGTTGTTATATCGAAATACCATCTAGGTGTCATCTTAATTTCATTCATTCGATATATTACAAATCTCTTTAGTTCTAGCATGTCATTTTATCATTTGAAACTAATTCTTATCTTGTGAACATGGCGGTTGACGGTCACCGAGGAAGTGAATGATCCTTGGATACACTTCGTTAGAAAACCCCCACATTAAAATATCTAATCTATTTTTTTCGATTGTTCATGAGTTGTAGGTTCGTTGAGATCACGACAAAAAGCTCATCATCTATTTGGCACCCACATCTGCCATCATCTCCAAGGTACTAAGCCCTTGCATGTTCGAGGTTGTTTGGTGTTTTTTTATTTCTCGTAATACTAATCTGAACAGAAACTCCGATCAACATATTTGGCATGCCCAGTGGGACCGGATCCAAGATTTGGTCGTTTCATTTATTTGGTTCCTTTGATCATCTTGTATAGATGTCGTAAGTAGAACAATTGTCTAGTTTCATAGCTCCCTCATTTATATATCTTTTGCAAACATTTCGTTGTACTCACTTGTTCGCAGGGGTTTTGTATTGTCTCTCAGTTTGGTGTGGTCAGTTGTTTATGTCGTCGTCGAGGTAAGTGATTTGGTTGTTTTCAACAAGCTTGTTATTTCGATTGTTCGTCGTTAATACAAAGTTTATGTTTATTACATAAATAAATAGATTATAAAAAAACACAACAACATCAAATAAAATAAACAATAAATAAATAAAACACATTTATTTTGTTGTTTTCACTTTGAGCTCTACTGGCATGGGAAACAAACTCGGAAAATAATCTTGTATATCTAAATCTTAGTCTTTTATTAGTGTTCTATTCTCGATCTTGTATATCTAAGATTTTAGTTTACATCTATCTCTATTTAAATAAGTGAAATCTAAAACCAAAAAAACAAAAATATTTAAAACAAATCCTAAACTACCCCACCTATCTCACATCTCCAACTCACCTCTCAATACCTGGCCAACTCGGTGACTACCCGCATCGCTTCCCTCACCTCAACTTATCATAATAACCATTTATTATAAATAAAAGAAAGAAAAATAATAATAATATTGTTATCCTACACTCCATTCCCAACTCCCATCGCTTCCCTTACCTCACTCCACTCTCCTCCCAACTCCCATCTCTAACTCGATTGCTCTCTCCACCAATCCCACCTCATCTCGTCCCCACACAACTCCCTTTCCTCCTCTTGAGCTATCACCCCTAACTCGACTACTACCACCTCACACTCGGCTTGCTCTGCCCCGAGTCCCTCTCTCCCAGTCACCTCTTCCAAGCTCTCGCCTATTTTCCCACTCCACCACGTGGATGCCCAACCGATTACCACCGCCATCTCCCAACCAACTTCTTCCACCATCTACCTCTCTCCACTATGTTCCCATGACTCCTTCACCACACCTCCTCCACTTGCTTCTCGAGAGTCTCGGCCTCGGTGGCCGAGCCACTCGCTCACCTCAACCCAATTTGACTACCCAATTCCCAACTTGACTCCCACCAATCCTGAATTCCTCCCATCTCACGTCCCATCTTGACTTGGCCAATCCCATCCAGTTCTCTAACTGATCCAGAAAAATCCCTCACCAATCGATCTTCCCGATCAAATATATCTTGCTCGATTCGAGCTCCCCATCTAGCTCGGCCATCTTTATATGAGCCCCCAATTCCACCATTTGATTTTATAACTTTGTCGGTAAAAGTGTGCATGAAAATAGGGCAACAAAGTTGTATATTTTTATCTATTATTTTTAGTTAGGTTGTGGCGAGAGGAGGTCAAGTGGTGAGTGACGGTCGCATCTTCACAATTTCCTCGTCAAGAGCACCGAGATCCTTTTCCGAATGCGTTGCATCAAAGAATCTCCTCATCGAATACTCTATGTATTTGCTCCATTCTCTTACATTCATATTATTTCCAATTTCGCCTAATATCCCCATTCAATTGAGCAGCGAGCTGCACTAATTCCTCCTGAAACTCACTTAGCTTGGCATCCTCGTTCACTCCACTCTTTCTTATCTTTGGAGGCTCAAACAACATCTCCGGGAAATCAGTTCTGGGTATAGTTTGGTCCTGTACGATGGTTTCAAAGGTATCAATGAATGCTCGAATTCGGAAGATGGGTTGGGTCTGTTTGGTCCATGCACACCTGTTCCTTTATTGATCCGGAGAGAATTTGACAACGGAAATCTATGAAACAGTGATCGACCCACGTGAACGGGCTCAATTTCTTTGTTTGTAGTGCCGTCAAAATCTCCCTAACCTCTTCCTTGATTTATTGGGGGCTATTACATTGTCTCACATGTGTGGACAATCATAATTAAGAATCTTTTTTTTAACGCTTGGCCAACAAGGAAAATTGGACAATCATGTTTAGATTGCCTCTATCCGGGTCTCCCCGAGCTCTCGAGCTTTACTCTCTCTCCTTAAAATCCTTGCCTCACACACCCATGAAAACCATACCATTCCTTCTCCGTCTCGATCACACTACTCCTAAGCTCTCATGCTCCCTCCCCTCACGAGCTTGCCCATGCATACCTCATTTCCATTAATCAGTGATCATTATCTTTGTTAATTCATAGTTCATTATTATTTAGCTTAGTATCTATTAAATTTTATTAATTTGATATTAGTTAGTTTACTTTAGTTAGCAATTTAATTAATTTTTAATAAAAATTTAGGTCATTTCATTCATCGACTAATTTATTTGTTTGCTAATGTTTTACAAATATTGATGTTTAATTAGTATTGGCTTAAGTCATGCCATTTTTACATTACGCTTAGGTTATCTTTGTTTTCGTCTAAAAGTGAATAATCGAAAAATTCATTATTTAGAAATTTTTCACAACATAATTAACTAGAATAGTTATTCTTTCTCTAATTAAGATCCTTTTCAACATACAAAGTTATTGGGACCATTGTATCATTTTTCTTATTTTGTTAACTATGTGCACTAATTGTTTTATTTTCTTTTGCACGTGAAATCTACAAACTCCATGAAGCTACGACAACAATGTTACGTTGTCAAAGACAAACATTGAAATATAAACACGCCATCAATCTCCTTCCACCGACCTCATCTATATTATAAACGGTGTAATTTTGGGATACCCGGACGTTCCTAGCCATAGACCGTTGCTTCCAAATATGCCATTATCCAGTGAAATCAAATAATGGGGAACACATTCTCTAGGTTTCCTCATTTCTCCCTATTTTCTCTTTTCTACATTATAATTACCTTTTCTAGCTAATTTTCTGCATCAAATTTCACATTTAGAATTTGGTCTAAAACGTGCCCCATACATCCTGCCTAATCAAATAGTTTACATAGGGGTTAACCTTTTGCATTTCACTTATCACACACAACCTAGATGCATGAATAAAATCAACACATCATAACACTCCTCTCACCTGGTTAACTGATTGGGACTTGAACACCCAACAGAACCATTTCAGACATCTCCTAGCCAAAACTGCCAAAACTAACCTTAGATTACTGATCTTTAGGAACCTTTGTTAGCCACTTTTTTGTTCATATCCCCTAAATTAAATATGATGATAAAAAAATGTTTCTTGATTTTTTTGTCAACAAATTACATAAACAAATGTTTCTCTATTTCACACCTATTGTCACTCTCTCTCAAATCAAAACAAAGCAACATTGTCCTCCATCCAATGACGTCCCTCCCCTAATGATATCTCCCAACAAGATTATAAACTCGAGACCATACCTTCGGTTACCCAACCCCTAGTATCCATAATATCACCTCATGGAGACCACATCATCTAAGATTGTCCCCACCTTAAAACCAATACCCATGTCCCTCATCATTCTAGCCTTCCTAAACCAACTATATCTCCCGCTCCTTTAGAAACTCTTGGACCACCTTCTTGATGAGACCAAAATATGTCTCATTATATCATCAAATAACATTCTTATTTTCTCTCTCTCAAAATAAAGCTATCAAAATTTAGATGTAGTTTTAATAACATATATCATATTTAAGGTAGAATATAGGATTTATCTTATCATCTCTTTAGAAATCTATTTGCAATCTAATTTTTTTATTTCTTGATATTTCTTCTAAAGTTGGAATGCAATAGTGTGTAAAAAAGTCATAAGAAAAACTCCAAGTTCGTAGATTGCAGCTACCGAAATTCTTCACACAACTTGGAAATGCCCAACTACGGAAATTCTTCACATAGCTATGGAAATGCCCAACTACGGAAATTCTTCACGCAGCTATGGAAATGCCTAGCTAGTGAAAGTATTTTGGTTTGTTCCAAAATAATGTAAAGGAGCACCGAACTATTCAGCCTACTCTTTGCTTCCACATCATCAACCAAGAATATAGATCCAAACATGTGGCAATCCAAAGTCATGAATGCATGTGGCATTCCAAGAAGAATTCAAAGTCATGGACTTAGCACTCCTCCTTTTTCTCTCCATGTTTCAAGGATGAGAAAATGGTGGAATAGTATTAGGAATGTTGAATAAGTACTCTCCCACTTTGTGTTCCTAGATTAAAGGGATGAGTTGTAGAAATATTCTCCACGATAAGTGGGTTGTTGTAGTCAAGTTTGTTTAGTATTTATTGCTTTGAATAAATCTTCCCAAGAATAGGTAGTTAGTTCTTGGAGTGTGGACCAAGTAAACTAGGAGTAATGTCTATAAATACCTCTTCCATATATTTGGAAAGGGCATATTTTGTAAATCATTTTGAATCAATACAAGTGCAGTTTTAAAAGTTAATTGTAGTTTTCCCAAATTCAAAGGGAAGAGAATGGCCACCTTAAGGAGGAAGATTTTTTTGTTATTTCTTAGCATAGTTTATTTATTGTAGATTTATTTCCCTTTTTCATCATGTTTAATTTCGTATGTTTTCTTAGGAAGACGTATTGTTGAATAAGATTTTCCTTTCTCCTTTTGCATACCAACACCGCCTTGGTTATAATGACACCAACTTGTCTATAGTTGGTTAAATGATCAATGACCATCACTCCTAACCCCATATATGATTTCTTACTCTAAAAATCTTCCACATTATCTCAATCCTCTCAATCTCCTCAATTGGTGGATCACATTCGACCCACATCACTTTTTTCAATTCTATTTCATCCGCTGCTAATATGCCTATCCAACAATTTGATCCTCTTAGCACTTACTTTCCTACCCATCGTATACCCCAGCCATCTCAATATCAGTAACACTCATATCCCCACTTCTCATTTACCACAACAACCTACCCAACTTCAACGATCACATCATGTCCCTATTTCTCAACATCAACCTATGCAACGATTTCAACCCATGATGCATGTTAATCCTCATCCAAAATCCCCCAAACACCCACACATCCACAAACTAATCAATCATCTTATCAAACTATTTTTCAAACATTAGATCCAAAAATTAACCGATCACCTTATCAAACAATTTCCCACACACTTATACATCCATAAATTAATCAATCATCTTATCACATGATTCCACAAACATCCCATCCAAAAGTTCATTGACCACCTTATCAAACAATTATCCAAACACCCACACATCCAAAAATGCATCATCTGCCTCATCAAGCCACATTTCAAACCACACAACCAATCCAATCTCAACCAAACATCACATCAAATGATCCTATTCACACTTTGATAAGTAGTCTAGATAGTCTAGAATCCGCTACCTTGCACCCAAAGATGCATTATCCTACAAACAAATCTATAATGAACCAATTCATCCATCGGTTCCTATAAAACCTTACCCTCCTCATTGGAAACTTCCCGATTTTATTAAGTTTAACAGCAAGGAAGATCCCCAATAGAATCTTCTCACATTTAAACATGTGTGTGGTCTTATTGTGCATGATCAAGACCTACTACTTCACACTTTTCCCATATCCTTATCCGGTCCTGCATTGGACTGGTACAATAGTATCCCACAATATTCTATATTATCCTTTGCCCAACTATCCCAACTGTTCTTAGAACACTTTTCAATTAACATTGCATGCAAAACCACTATCGCTGATCTATATGCCATTTGACGGTTTGATGACGAGTCTATTGCAAAACTTCATCACACGATGGCATGACATTATAAACCAATTATCATTCTCTCTTCTCGCAAACCGAGATCATCGAGATCTTCTCACGTTTTGTGTGAAGCCCATATCGTCTACTTTGTAAATCCAATCGTTCCAAGCTTTGATGAATATTTCACAATGGCTCACAAAATCAAAACCCATGCCATTGAATAGGGTCATCTTAAACTCAGATCGACTGAGCCTACAATCAAATCTACTAAACCATCCACACATAACGACACATTTAAAGGTACGCCAACACCACGGTTGTTAAACTCTCGTCCGCATCTACATCCAACACATGGCCTCAACAAAAATCCCTCAATCAACAACCAACTATACCCCTTAGGAGAATCCTATAGTTCATATTTGACAAGTTAATGGCCATAAAATCCATCCAACTTCCTCCCATGTGACCCGTGGACAACTCACAACCCAAGCCTATTTGGTATCACGAAGCCCACTATTGTAAATATCATCGGGTCAAAGGTCATGACATTGAGAAATGTCGTTCTTTCAAATATCATGTCTAACAACTCATAAATCAAGGGGATATCCAAATGGATAGCTCCACCATTTCATCTAGCCAACCTCTCAACAAAATTACACAAAACCTTTTCCTACTCAACCACCAATAAATCAAACCACCCCTTTACATCTCAACTATCAAATGCTTACGTGATTGACACCGTCAATCAATATCTCATCTTATCACCAACTCCACATGTTCCTACCTTAGACATTATGCCCACTCCTTATTCAGAACCTAACACACCTATATCAACTTTTACTACTTGTCCTAAACATACACCTTCTTCTACCCTTACCACATCTGCATCAAATTTGACTATACCATCTACTTTATCCACTTCATCATGCCCCAATCCATCACATAAAATTCATCCTTAGCACTTATTTCAGCCCCATTGATATCCACACCTATCCCTACATCTCTCACATCTATGCCTTCACCATCATCAAACACACCTATTACTACACCTACATCACTCATCTCTACAACCATCCCAACTAAACTCATTTCTACCACATGTACCTTTACAACCCCACCTACAACATCAACCCCATTTGAAACATTTATGAAGCAACCATTCCCACCTACTTCTACACCCGATAGTACTACTACATTTGTAACATTACCAATCATATCTACTTCATCAGTTACCACATCCCCTTTGGTAGATTTGACTACTTTACCTACATCCATTCTTCCTTTACCCATCAAACCATCCTTAGAGTTAATCCCATTTCCTCCTTCTACACTTTCTTTCGTACCAAAATCACCAACGACCTTGACCACATCCATATCAGCTTTGAGTATACATACCATTTCGTCCTCATCTCTCATGCCCCAACCTATCAAATTCAACCCCTCAACCACCTCTACATCAAACATGCCCATCACCACATCACTCACATCTCCAAATATCCCAAATTAGCCCAACTCCTATCTATCCCAACTACCCCTATATCTATCATATCAACAAATCCACCTATCCCTACCTTGAAATATTTACCTATATCCTTGCCCATGGCCACATCACCCGTTCTATCCCAATACTCTTTACTTAATCCTTCTATCACAATGACCAAATCCTCTCGATTTGCAACCCTATCAAAGATACCCTTTGAAACATCTATTGAACAAACACCTCCACCTAAGTCAAATAAAGATGGTTTACATTCTCCAAAATTAACTCTTTCCATGCCAAAACCTAAACAATCCACATCTCACATAGATCTCATTAATTACATCATACAAACACCTATTTCTCCATTAATATCCTCTTCTTGTTTTAGGATGCTTTCTCCATCAATATCCACACCACCACCGTTAGATCCTCCAGTTGAGATTATTATCATCCCTGCCAAGGTAAATCTTCTCGATCAAAATCTAAGGCTCATGGAAAACATCCCCAACAATCTCCTACACATCCTCGTAAACACTCAGGTCTTCCCTCTTTTCAGCAATCCAATGTCGTCACATATAGGTCACTCCCTTCATCTACGACATCTCACAACAATAATTTACACCCAAACAATCCAATCCTCCAATCAAATTTGATTTGTCATCCAAGACATATAATCTACCCATCCAATGTACATCCTCACCTAAATCCCAATCCAAACAATCTAGTCCTCCAACCAAATTTGATTTATCTAATTCACCCATCCAATCTATATCAATACCTAAGTTCAAGCCAAAACATCATAAGAGTTATCTTCCTTTTAACACTTTGATGGGGTCCTACATAGATATCCTTCGACATTTAACTCAAATTTCCACCATCACGCTTCCTCCCATTAAATCCTTTAATCCCTATAGTCCAAAGCCATCATGGTTCAATCCTAATTGTAGTTGCGCTTATCATCATACCCCCGACATGAAATTTCACATTGTAAGGCATTTAAGAAAATCATCCACAACCTTACTGAGAAGGAAAATCTCCTCATTTAGGGGAAATATCCTTCTCCATCTACATCTAATCAAATTTGTATCCCATCCATCGGGTTTTCCATGATTCCTCCATCCAGATCATCCCTTAACATCCCTCCTGCACATGACATTCCTACTAAGGAAGGTCCTTCATTGTTCATCAATACTACTTATCTTTCCAAGCACCCTATAGTCTCCAACTATTTATCCAATCCAAATCCCGAACAATCTCATCTAAACTCTTTCGACATCCATTGAATCATTCACATCTAATTCATTAGGGAAGCAACCTTCCCTCATCCTTAGCATTCCTTCCACATCAATTCATCCCTTATTCATCCATACAACTCCCTTGATGTTGGGGGACTTCACTCTTTGACATTTTTTTTTATACCTCATTCAAATACATCCAAATCTTCATCTCACTTTAAGTCCACTTTGTGGCCATATTTGTCCTTCCATTGAGGGACCATTTATTTTTATCAAAGTCCTCCTTTGAGGCCATGTTTTTCTTTCCATTGAGAGATATTTCTTCTTATTTTCTTATCAAAGTCCACCATTGTGGCCATATTTGTGCCTCTTTTGGGGCACCATCTATTTCATCAAGTCCACATTTGTGGCCATTTTTTTCCTTCCATATTTGTGTCTCTCTTGGGCACCATTTATTTTCATCAAAATCCACCATTATGGTCATATTTTTGCTTCCTTAAGGACATAGTTTTATTTCCCACTTGTTTATCACATCTAATATTTTGTAATCTATCATCTCATTCATGTTACAACTTTAATGTCTTCCCTCCCTTGGTGGTAAACTAGAGACAAAACCTCTTAACACGGTTGCATTTTTAGCCATTATACTTTGTTAGCATATCTACCAATGAGCACTTAGTTATATCCTTAGATCATTCCTCCATCATGAACCCTTTCCATCTATCATTGTAATGATATGAAATTATGTGGTCTACCATCACTTCCTCGATATGACCTTAAATATGGGCACCATGGCTCTATCCATAGCATTTTCCTTATGAATAGGTTCTCCCATTTGGTGAGGACTCCACGATCATTACATCCATTAACCTCTCATTTTCCTATTGAAATCACACAAAAGGGTCCAAGGATGTCTCTTGTACGATCATCTTCCCCTCCTAAGTGGTCTACCTAGCTATACCTAGATCTTCCCCATCAAATTGAAAATGAAAAAAAATGTACAGATCATGGATGCTCCTATCTCATGCTATCTTATCCAAAAAAATGATCCTCGAAGGACAACTATTCATGCAAAGCATATAATAATTATAGACTGCTCCCTGAAGGACAACTATCATACATATCTTATCCTGCCACCCAAAATCAAAACTAAAAAGCTAAAAATCCAAAAAAAAAGAGTAAAAATTAGACCATACCCTCGAAGGATGGCTACTCTATTATATCATGGCGGTGAAAGGCTTCCCACATTGATCAACCTTCTATATAACATCGCATCCTAAGAAAGATTTTCGCATTGATCAAACTTTCTCATATACATTGCAGAATTCCCGCATTGATCAGTTTGCATCTTCCCCCTTCCCAGAGCTAGGGCATAATTCTAGAACAACCACCTATGGAGAATCTTCTTCCCACGTACAAGTTACATCTCCAACCCTTTTTTCATGATGACATTAGCTTCATTAGCATCTTACATCCATATTTCCCTCATGGTCTTTTGGTATAACTAACTATCATTGGTTATGTGTTAACACCTACTATGGGCTACAAGTGCAATGTCTTGAGTGGACCCCTATCTTGTTTACCACAAATCCGGTTCAAGGCATGAATTCCTTGTATCCTCCTTACTATGCCTATGTGTCATTAAGGTCATATTTTAGTAAAATCATATTCTTCCATTTCAAATCATGAATTCTATATCTATCTATTTTACCTCTAAGGATGGCATATCTGACCATCATCCATAATCCCATGAATTTTGTTACTATCTATACACTTTTCAGTTTGGGAATTCTACTTGATCTCCATTGTAGTTTGCGAATCCTACTTGAGGATCCCTCTCAAGGAGAGCTTTTATCCTGTAGCTTCTTATCCCCCATTATGATCAATAATATTTTTGATCTAGTAATCCGCTCTTCATTTCCACTCATCACCACTTATCCCCACATCATCCTTCTCACCTTTCTATCCCCTTTCACCACTTTATGTGTCTTCCTTTCATTTCCTCCTGAATTTTTACTTTGCCTCTTCTGCTTGACATTCTTGCATCATCACTCCCACCATGTGGGCATCCCAATTAAGGATTTCCCTTACACTCTCCATCTACACTATATATTCCTCGATCCATTCATGTCACACTCCTTTGTTTCCTTGTTATCACATTGTTATCACCTCCTTTCACCTCTTGTTCCATTTTGGCATACACCACTCACTCTTTTCTCATCCTTCCTAGTATTCATCTTCTACTTGGTCATCTTACTTACACACTTTCACAATATGGAAAATTTACTTGAGGGTTCCCCTTCAGTCCATCTTGTCATACCCTCTTCCCATCAACTCTGTCAATCGCTTACTTCTTCTCATCATTCTTCTTCTTCTTCATCTTGGCGATCCTACTTAACCATTCTTATCGCATGAAAATCTTACTTAAGAGTCCCTCTTAAGGTTGATTTGTCATCCACCCTTCCCCATCTCATCATATTTCCATCATCTCATTTCTCCTACCTCTCTTCATATTCATCTATTCTAATCAACCATTCCACACCTATACCCATTATAATGTTATCTTTCTCCTTGCATATCATCACTACTGGTTTGGAGATCTTACTTAACCACTCCCATGGCATGGCGATCTTACTTAAGAGTCCCTCTTAAGGATGATTTTCATCCTGCACTCACCCATCACTCCACATCATCACCATCCATATTTTCTCATCATTCCCCATCATCACATCCTCTCACCTCCTCTTCCATTCTCACAAATACCACTTCCATTTTCCCACTATTCATCTCCATCATCCCTCGCTTGGCACTCTTACTTAACCATTTCTTTCCCATTCATTTCATGTCTTGTTTCTTCATCTTTACCTCGTTCATCCTCATCATCCTCTCCTTGCCTTCATCCTTGCACAATTCGTTATCCCTCCTTTCTTTACTCTTTCCACTCCATCTTCTAGAGTTATCCCACATATCTATTCCCATGCTTACCCTCCATTGTTGTTGGTATTCACTAACATTATTTCATCATCATCTTCTACACTAATAATTATCATTGGAATTCTCCTAAAAATCACTCCTCCCCATTTTGCATGGCCTTGTTCCTTCTCTTTGACCTCCTCCATTCTATCTTCATTCATTCCTTCCTCTATGCCCTCTATTTATCGGGGAATTCTCCTAACGTCCCTTCATTGGTGTTCCTCTTCCATTCCTCATTTATTTTTCCCTCTTCTCACCTTTCCTCCCATCCTTCCCTACTGATCATTATTGGTGGATTTCTCCTAACATCCCTTTGTTGGCATTGCCTCTCCTATCCCTTCCTCTCTTTTTCTTTGCCACCTCTCCATCTTCCATTCTTCCTTGCCAATTTCTTTACTATCTTCATCATACAACCTCTCTCTATTTTCTCATCATCAAATTATCCTCATCTCAGGATATATTTACATTTTTTCCAATCTGTGTCATTCCACCCCTCCATCTTATCTTTACGTTCTTGATACTACTCACTCTTTACCGAATATCTCCGTTCTTGGTTCCCTTCCTTCTACATAATTTTCTCCATTATCCTCTCCTCCTTTCTACCCCTAGTTTTCTTTGACTTCCTCTATCATCTTCCTTCCCTTTTTACTCTACATTTCCTTCTTAATTCCCTAGTGATAACTTGACTCTTCAACATTATCTCATATGTTTTATCATCCCACCATCCACATGCATTTCCATGTGGTTAGTTCCATATTATTTTTCTTGGATTTCCTCACCATGATCTGGTTCCTTCAATCTTCTCTCGCTCTATCATCTCTTTCATTTTCCATTACTTCTCCCTTCATCTGCTTCACCCTCCTTCACGCCTTTTGTTTTAAATAACTCTCTCCCTTTTTCATAATTTCACCCTCTACTCTGTCATTTTCTTGTCTTCTCATTTCCTTGTTCCCCTATCATCCCTTCTCCTCTCCTCCATCTTTTATATCCTCTTCCTCCCCTTTCATTCCATTTTTATTCTCCTCCTCCATCTCCATCCACTCTTGTCCATGCACTTATCTCCTTCAAATTCAACATTTCTTGCTCTTCTCATAATCACCTATTACTCATATCTATTCCATTTTCTCTTTCTCATTATCCTTCAACACATCCTCACACCTAGTACTCACAATCGACTCCGATGTTTCTCCGTTTATGCACCACAATCCCATTCTTCTCTCTCATCTACAACATTGACCACTTCTCTTTTTGAGAACTCTTTCGCATCTTCTATTATCATCAACCCTCTCACAAGGACATCATCATATCCATTTCTAAGAATTTCTTCCCATGGTATTTTCATCTTCAAGGATACCACGACAACCATCACCTATCCAATCTTGTTCTCTTTCACGAATGTTTTCTCTACTTTTGTTTCATCGCAAAAAGTAACTTGACTCCTTCTCCCAAAAAAAAGTGGGATTTCTTTCTCTTTTCCTCACCTACTAGTTTATAATAACTTAAGAATATTTCATATGAAACATATTTTTATCACCATGTTTATCACCATTTCAGGGTATTTTATATCACACGTCTATCCTATCTACTCATCATTTCCACATACTCATTCCCCTGGGAATTTTATTTATATATCCACCTTCATCCCTGCCTGTTGGGGGCATAATTATTTTCATCCTTGTCCCTTTTGCGGACGCATGATTCCTCACATACAAAGGATTTCACATACCTTTCACATTCAATTGCGTATATATTGATGTTTTCCTATGACCATTTGGTCACCACGATTTACATCCATATTGTAGTGGTCTTCACCCACTCACTAGTTTGTAGAACATTGTCGTCCATCTCCGTTTAGACTATAATTGTCCTCTACCGATGTGATATTGGAGTCACCGCCATATTTTCATTATTATTGTGATCCTTTTTTCGCCTGAGGCATCTTTCCTTTGGTCATGTTTTACCCATTCTTGTCTCTTTTGCAGATGCATGATTTCATCCAACCCTTTTGTTTTTGTCTTGTGGCTTGCTATCACAAACCACTCAACAAAAAGGGGAAAATGTAGACACCAAATTTTGGTATCACCCCATGTTTTCTCTCCTTCAGTAGGCTTATCTAGGTGAATCTCCATTTCCCACAAAAATGTGTATTAAATTAATTAATCTTATAACTTAATTAATCTCTTGTCACATGCCAAAACTTCATTATGTGCTAAATAATCCATTATTCCAATTAAGTCATATCATCCTATTTCATAATTAAATAATCTAAAAAAACATGCAAATCAAGAGCCCCACATGTTCCCCACTTAAATCAAAATCAATTCCCACCTAAAAATCAATCCCCACCTAAAAATTCAATTCCCCAAAATTATTAATTCATGAACCCCACCCATGAATTCAATAATTCAAAATCCCAACATCTGACAACAAATCCAAAAAATCAATAGTGTAAAGTAATGCACATGGCTTCACTATTACACCTAATCATGTCCCCACTCCACATCACACCTTTTATTTTTCTCACATCATGAACCCCACAATCAAATCAACTCTTCATCATGTCCCATTAATCAAGGTTGTTTTTGAAATCTATCGGTTACTCATTAACCCCATATTTTAATCCAAATTCAAGTTATAAATATGACCCTTTCCCCCTTCTAGATATATGAAAAATTCTAAAATTCTCAAGCTTGAAATAACAAAATTTTGCCAAATTATTTGTGAAGTTTTGAAGCATATTTTGGAGTGTTTGGAGATGAAAATATGTCATTCTCGTAATTCTACTTTGACGATAATTTTGTTGTTATATCGAAATACCATCTAGGTGTCATCTTAATTTCATTCATTCGGTATATTATAAATCTCTTTAGTTTTGGCATGTCATTTTATCATTTGAAACTTATTCTTATCTTGTGAACACGGGGTTGATGACCACTAAAGAAGTGAATGCTTCTCAGATCCACTTCATCGGGTAGCCCCCGCATGAAATTATCTAATCTATTTTTCTCGAGTGTCTATGAGTTGCAGGTTTGTTGAGATCACGATGAAAAGATCATCATCCGTTCGGCGACTCGCTTTCCATCATCTCCAAGGTACTAAGCCCTTGCATGTTTGAGGTTGTTTGGTGTTTTTTTTTTCTCGTAATACTAATGTGAACAGAGAAAATATGATCAACAAGATGTTCTAAAAATTATAAGGCAAAATGAATGAGAAATAAGAAATTTCTATTCATTTTTGTGGAGTTGACTTAAACTCTCCTAAACTCCTGTTTAAATTAGTATATAGAAATTTGTTTGGTTGAGCCTCAAAATGGAACTTTTTTTTTTTTTATGTACTTGATCATATAGATAATTCATCAAAGCATATTTTCATGGTAGTTTGAGTTCTTGAATCACAATGGACCCCATAAAAAATCAATTGTTTTGTGAAAAACTCAGTGTATAGGATAAAATTGAAGTAACCCATGCTCAATTTTTTGGTGGATTATGATGAAGGTGTTATCTTAATGTTCATGAAGTCATATGGTTTTTTATTTTGGAGAAATTTAATGGTACAAGTGTGTTTTTGTCTCTATCGCTTGTGAATGCTATAAAGGTAAAAACCAGTCTTTGTTTTTTAATGGTAAATGTGTTTCTCTCTATACAATATCTACAAGTGAAGGTTCTAGAGTAAAGTAGAGATACCATGAGAATTGTTTCATGAGGTTATTTTTTATTTTAAAAATGTTTTGAATTTCTATATGTATGAAGCACAAAATTGGTTTTGGAGCCCTAAAACTCGCCTTTAGCTGTCTCGAGATGGAAGATTTTCCATGCTAATATTTTTAAATTGAAAATTTATAGTAAGGTTAGAATTTGAAAAAATTAAATATATTTCCATAATGGTATGGAATGAAACATGATCAGGTGTTTAGACAAAGTTATACAACTTTTAGTGAAGACTAGTTTTCTAAGTATGCAAACACTTGAGATACCTTGTTCAAATATGCATGGCATGAATAATATGAAGATGTTAGTGCTGATCCAAGTGCATGGAGGTGTTTTAGACATCCTAAGGATTCCTCCATATGATTTTTGTTTCTTGATATGAGTTTTTGATTCCCTTCATACACCAAGGTTGAAGACTATGTCTTTCAAAGCTCCTGCGCCTAGTATGAAGCTAAAATAAAGACCTGAAGGTGAATGGAGAGTTTTTAAGCATATCAATGAGTTATTAAACAATAAATGAGCCTTGGGTAACATGAATGCATGGCTAGAACACTCGGCATCAAGTTTCTAAGCTAAAAGACAAAAACCATACATTGGAGAAAATGAGAAAAACGTTGTTGGTAGTTATAAATCAGTTTTGTAGGTGCTAGAAAGAATATTTGCAGGTGTAGTTAGATAGTCAGTTATTTTATAACTCCTCATTTTTCATCATGTCCATGAGAATCATCTTGAAATGTCATGAAGAGGTAGCATATGTAATTGATCATATGTTAGGTCAAATGATTACAAAAGTGGACAATTTTTGCTAGTTGATATTCCTCCTTTATTCGAATTGATGAGCTGAATTTGAAGTGTCTCTCAAAAGGTGAAGTGTAAGAGTCATTTTAGGAGGTTTTTCTTGATCATATAATTATCTAATTGTTCATTGAGAATTTTATTGAAACTATGAGAAAATAATGTATGAAAACTAGCTTGTTGAAGGTGTATGTAATAACCTTGTTACAACAACATAAAATGATGAGAGTGTGAATGATTGAGAGGGTGGTTCAAAGAGAGTGTCATGAAGAGAATGATAGTGTAAAAGTATACTTGTATGAAAAAGATTTATAGCAGAGGAATAAATATTTTGAGGGTGAAAAGAGAATAATAATTAGTTGATTTAGTGGTCACAATCAGTTGTGTGAGACAACCAATTCGAGTTATCAAAACATTGCATAAGATTAAGTGGTGGCTTAGCAATCAAAGAGTTGAAGATTCCTTGTAAGTGGTATCTTATATAAGATCAAGTTGAAGCTTGGTTGAAGTTTTGGGAGTTGTATCTTCCAAGAAAGTAGTAGCTTGCAAAGGTCAAGTGGCATCTTCACTAAATTTTGGAGTTGTAGCTCCATGTTGAGTGGATGCTCAATAGTGAAATAATTGTAACATTTACAGGAATTTTTTTGTCTAAGCTAGTTATTTTATTTCAGTGGGTTTTTCTCCCTTAAAGGATTTTTTCCACATCAAATCCTTTCTATATGCATGTGTTCTCTTATTTATTTCTTATGAATGATCTCGTGGTTTAATTATAACAAAGTTAAGGAAATTGAATTGTTTGTCAATTGTTGTACAAGAATTGATTCACCCCCATTTCAACGCCTAGAATTTCCAACAATTCAATGGCATTAAATTCAATAAGATCCCGAATAACATGAAAAATATTTATGCTTATGTCTATAGAATGACCAATATATTGATGATAGTCGCAATAGGATTTGGTATCAAAAATATTAATTTGAGGCTTTCTCGCATAAACCTTGGATGGTGGAGGGAGAGACCCAATATTGTACTCAAGTAGTTATTTTAAGAAAATATTAGGAGCACATGGTAGACATGTAAATTATTGTCATGTTGGTTGTAATTGTATCTTAGTAGGTTGATTAATAACATTAACAATGTATTTAAAATAATCCTTATCATCATTAGTCTTTCCCTTAAATGTAAATTTGCTTTGAAATTTCATAATATATGTATTAGGAGTGGTAACAAAATACTTGAGCTTTTTCATATGTAATAACTTAGCTTCACGCTCTTTTAGTGTATAACATAAATGGTCAAAAGATTTGAATTTGTCAAAAATGACCAATTCTTGCAAATAAGGAAGTAAACTTTGTTTAAAAAGGTCTTACAAGTCATTATCATCCAAGGTATTATTCATCTTGGTGAGTATAGTATGATGATGGAAGACATAATCATTGATATGTTTATCATAGGCTTGGCATAGTTTAGACATTTTTGAATAAGAAACCTTATCCCCGATGTTGATATTAAATTGTGCAAAAAATGATTTTCCATTGTAGCGAAAGAATGCATAAAATGAGTGGGGAAATCACAAAACCATTGCAAAGCAATGTCCATAGTGCTCGTAGAGAATAAATTAGTAAGAAAGATGACATAATTTATGCAAGCCACATGAAATGACTTAAGATGTTCCGCTGGGTAACCTTTTCCATCATATATAGGAAGTTATGTGTGACAAAATTTAGAGTAAAAGGATAAGAGGCCACTTCAGGAGCCAATGGATTATGTAGTAATTGAAAAGATTCCATAACATGAGGAGAATTGGATACACCTTATTGCAATTCTAAAATTTTAACTTGTAATGTGTGAACAAGGGTTCCAGGATCTTGTGTTATAGATGAAGAATCATGTGAATCATTATATACAAGAGGTATAGTAGCAATAATGGCTATATGAATAAGCATAAAGACATTGTGAATCAAGATGTTAGGTTCCCTTGAGAGTGTGGACATTATAGATGTAGGACTAGTATATTTCTCTAAGTTAGATGATGGAGCATTCTTAAGTTGATCTTGTGTAACGTATATCAGGATATCAATGTTAGAGGGATTTTATTGTAAAAACTATGAAAAGTTTTAAGCATCATTGTCGATAACGTCTTGGTTATGATTTTTAAAGTGAGTATTGGAACCATCACCTCATGCGTGATCAACATTGATAGTCAAAATAATATTAGAAAATATATCATCATGTAATTGGGAAGAAAAGTGAGTAGGGGTGGTATGAAAATCATAAGATGTGGGAAAACTACATAAATATTGATAACGATCCCTGAGATTTGGCATGATAAAACACAATATCCAAAAATAATAAACTAGAAAAGAAACCTAGGAGAATTAAGGGTTTGAGACACGACATTTGATTCGAGATTCGCATTCACCAAATGTGTTCACCCTTTTAGATTTGATTAATATTTATACCTAGCTAAAAAGGAATGAAATAGAAGCTATAAGGGTTATTCTAATTAATTAAATTTAAACATTAATCATTTAATATCAGATCAAGGAATTAATAATTGTAAAAAATGTACACGATACAATAAAAATTCACAAAATTATGGGATTGAGTGCACTTAATTGATTGTAGAAAATTTTGGACTAATCTAGATGGTGTAATAGAGATTTGGACTTGAAAGTGCTTCATAACTGGAACTGTGACCTGAAGATGCTCTTGGGTGGGACCGTACAACTAGGACATGAAAATTTGTATAGTATTGACTTACTTTTATTGTCTTGACCCTACCAAGAATTGGGATCAACAAATTTTTGGGTTTGACACTTACCTAAATATCTTCATCGCTCTTTGCGCTCCACTTTCAATCACATTGTAGGGGCCTTTAAATGATCTATTAAATATTTCAAAACCTAACCATGGATAAGAATTATTGTAAAAAAATTAGTTGGGTTATGGGAACCCCGTGCACCTTAAACATTGGCATTAATCTGAAGAGGCCGCAAATGGCATGTCATTCTCTACCTATCATGTGATATCTAGTTTTAGTGTAATCAAATTTGACATTCTTCCTTTGAAAAATATTGAATCAAGTTTCTCTCTTTCCAATCTACTTGAGTGAGTGCCTTCGAGTGCTTGAAAATGTGGAAAAATTCCCCTAGACCTGGTGGGAATATTTAGCCTTGTAAATAGTTCTTCTCTAATGAATGTGTAGAGGTATTTGTAGAGTGTAGGGAGATTTGGGTGCCTTTTGTGCTAGCTTTTGCAATAGGATTCCATAAGAGTGCTAAGTACTAAATGAGGTGAGTTTCACTTGTTTACATATGCTTCTGAAGGTGATTTAAGTAGAAAATCCAACTGGGTAGGAGTAAATGACCCAAAAAATAATGTGCAATTGAAATTTTGAAACCAAAGTTAGCAAGGTCAAAACCATAGACTAGGATCAGGAATGTATTGACATTCTTGCCATGTTATATGTTTTAAATTTGGAGTGTGAAGTTTGGAAGGTGACAAGTGGGGTTTATAAATGTATTCCATGCATTCAATTCTCAAAGACTATAGACATATGAGTGTGTATGATTAAGAAATATAGACAAGATACCTAGAGATGTACCAGATGAGAGTGAGTAAAGTGCACTTGTTTGAGCAAGAGAGAAATTTCAAGACTAGCAGTTTTAAAGAGTAGAATTACCAAATTTGAGTGTCTACAGTTTCTCTGTAGAAAATAATGTAGCGATTAGGGTTTCCCATCATAAAAAATACTAATGAATTTATATGTCAATGATCACCATCACAAAACCTTGATCTTCACTTTCCTTGATGCATGTTAAGAACAACCACTAAGAATCCCATTTGGAAATGCATATTAGCGTAATTAATGTTAGATGCAATGACAAAATAGGAAAAATATTTTTATTTGCACTCTTTGGTCCTTCTTCGATCCTCTAGCTTATCGAAGGTTATAAACAAGGAACGATCTAGTTTAAATATTATAACTTTATTGGTCGGTTATCGAATTTTTTTCGCATCGGTCTTCTTTTACAATATGTGGTTTGTTAGTATAATAAAGGATTTGTGAATGTTGGGTTTATTTCTATTAATATGTGGTGAGTGGAAGGTTGTTGATGCAACCTAGAATTTACCAGATAACACCCTAGATGCGCTGACACATCACTCAGCCTAGACTGAACACTCACCTAAGCACACAAAGGTACTAGGTCCCTCTTTAGGGTTGTTGTAGCAGGATGTTGCGTGATGAAGGAAGAAACATATAGATTCATGACTAATCCATCATTCTACAATGCATGCTACACTCAGATCTATGAAGGAACAAGCTTTAAATAGTAATCATGATTGAATCAATAACATGCACTACTCAAATACACACAGGAATGACACTTAGCTTCAGCCAATATCTTCCATCTATTAATAAACATAGAAGCTCCTTACAATAATGTCAATCTATACCAATGCGCGTATGGATCTGATACAATAATTCATTCATATGCGTATATCTCTATACCTTCATACATCCATCACACAAATTCTATCATATATTACCACTATGTACCTCACATCATATATATAGGGTGGGGACTTGCCCTTCACCGCTTATCTATTCTAGAAATAGGCCGCATGCTATTAATAGCCATGTGCCGTTCACAGGCATAGCCACACATGCAAGTGTGCTATCTATAGGCCTCTTACAGTTAACTAAAGTGTCAATCCTATTCTTAGCTCGTCTCCATGCAAAACGCTTCGATTTGATCCTCTA
The DNA here is from genome assembly GCA_018340775.1 of Taxus wallichiana var. yunnanensis. Classification (NCBI taxonomy): domain Eukaryota; kingdom Viridiplantae; phylum Streptophyta; class Pinopsida; order Cupressales; family Taxaceae; genus Taxus; species Taxus wallichiana. The sequence goes on along the minus strand of CM031242.1, from coordinate 5,778,703 downwards.
AAAATAGACAATGCATGGCGTGTACATCTCTGCATCATTGGTGTGTTCCACATGCCATATTCTAAAAATAGGTCGTCATGCTCAAAATCGGCTAAGTCCTGAATGCTTGAACTTGCCTTCCACGCATGGGTCCTTCCTATCCTTCCATGCCCTTGATCCTGGCCTTCTCTCCTACGCGAAATCCTTGTGTGTTCTCTAATAAGTATTCTCTGATCAACATTACCCCACACTAATCTCATTTTCATCCTAACAATGGGTATTCCTCCAAAAAGTGAAGTAAAGAATAGAATAATGGAAAGAATAAGAATGAAATAATGTAGAAAAATAAAGAATTTTTATTAGACAACCTACTTTGTATCACTTTGTAGTATCAATTCTGGATACTCCTTTATTTCAAACTCCAAAACCTGCCATTCAGTGAGTGCTTGTTTTGATTTTTCTGGGATGTCCACAACAATGGATTCCAACTCATCCCTCGTAATCTCTCCTTTTTCATTCTACAGAACCAACACAATGCTGGACATTGATGTCATTCTTCCTTCTAAAAGATCCATCTTCTGTGCAATTAGCTTCCCAAGCTCTTCCAACCAAGTCTTGTGTGGCTCTTGTGCTGCTGTCAGGGCCTCGTACTTCTTCTTAACCATTAAAAATATTTCGTGCGGCCTAATTTCTCATCCTTCATTGCTTTCTGGACCTCATTTTTTTCCTTTAGGGTCTTTATATTGATAAGCACCTCTGGAAGTTGTGTAGATATTTAAGGCCTGGTCTACTTTCTTCAATACTTCTTATAACGCTTGCAGCAACCCTTCATAAGATGCAATCTTTCACATTATTGACACTTTCTCTTAGTTTGCATCTTGCTCGACTTCCTTGGCATTGTCATGCACAGAGATTCATCTTCAAGTACTATCATCACCAATCCGGCACTATGATAATTCTTCACCGGAACTCCTCATGCTATGATTATTTACTAATGCACAACCTTTAGTTTGGTGGATGTAACTGAAACAAAACAACAAACATAACACAAGAATACCATCAACTATGATAAGACGGAATGATGACAAGTCTGAAATATCAAAGTAAATTATAGTATTAACATGAAATTGTTACAATCTCACCCATGAGGTACTTCAAGTGTTATTGAATTCACTTGCCTTCCACCAATACTATGGGAGAAACTTTACAATTACACCTCTTAATGGCTTCTTCAACACACCTTTAAACTGATGGCTTCCTTTACACACTTCATACAATATTTCTCACTACTTCCTTCTATGCTAAATGAGGGGGGTGGCCTCTTTATTTATAGAAATTCCAGGCTTATCCATCTTATCTCTAAGATAGGATAAGAAATCCACTCTGACAAATCATATTCCATACCTTAACTCTTATCTGTACATGTAAGCTTATCTTTTAAGATAAGATAAACCTTATCATTTCACATGGGTTCCACATTTTTAGACTTTTTACAAATAAAATACACAAAATATTTATGACCTCACTCCTTGTCCTTATTACCAATATCATGTAGACCCTACTTCTCTACTTATCCCAACTTTGACATTTTAACATTACCGGACCACTTACGACAAATATTTACTTTTTACAACATTCCTATTGTACTTTGGTATTCACATCAGATTTCTACATTATTGGCGGAACCATACTGACGGTGCCGTTATCTTCTATCAGACGCTACTACTAATTACACTTAACAACATCCTATTCCTAATACACACATTAATGAAATAGAAATTACGGAGGAAAATTTTAGTGTCGACATCTTACCCTTCCTAGCTTCTACTCTTGTCCTCGGAGTAGACTATTCTCAGTGCTTGGAAAATCTTCAACTTGTCGTGGTTGACCCATTTCGTAATGGGAGTGCCATCCATTCCTCCGGTCAAGACGTACCATTTTCATGCACAACTTGTTATTTTGTAGGGCCCCATCCATTTTGGAAGAAATTTTCTCTCTTCTTTTTTTTGTATCTAGAATCATATACTAGAACCAAGTCATTCACATGAAATGGAGACCAACGGATCTTTTGATCAAAGTATTCCTTCTCGATTCATTTTATTCTTATGGCTTGTATCCTTTGCTATTTCCTCATTTCCTCTAGCAAATGAAGATGTACCAACCTTTCTTTTCTTGAATCACTTTCATCCATCCTTTCATTTTCATAACTCTCACAAAGTGGGAATATCAAACTCAATAGGAAAAGCTGGATCAATGCCATAGGCCAACCGAAATGGGGAGTATCCTGTTGCTGACTTTGATGTTGCCCTATATGCCCACAATGCTTTGCATGAATCCTTTTATCCCACTTATGTACCGCAAGGCTGCATCTTTTGCTAGAATTTGACACAACACAAAATTTGTTCATTCCACTTGTCCATTTGTGCTTGGCTTTATGTTGTTGCCTTCCTATGCTTGATAGAAAATTTATTGACTAGGGCTTCTACTACCTCATTAATGAAGTGGCTTCCTTGATCTGTTACAATTTCTAATGGACAACCAAATCTGGTGACAATGCGTTCATATATGAACCTTGCCACCTCATCCATGGAAGCTGTTTTCAATGGCCTAGCTTCACCCACTTGGTTAAATAATATGTGGTAACTACAATATACTTATTTTAGCATGAGGTAGTTGGAAGTGGACCTACAATGTCTATTCCCCACTTTTCAAAGGGACCAAGTGGAAGAATAGGACATAATGGAGCTGATGAAGTCTTACGGTTACCATGTGTTTGACAAATATCACATGTCTTACAATAATTATAACAATATTTAAAAAGAGTGGGTCAGCGATAACCTGCATCCAAGATCCTTCTTGCTGTAAGTTGTCCAGAGAAGTGCCCTTCACATGTACCATTGTGGAATTCTTCTAGCAGTTCCTTCCCTTGATCACGTCCAACTGCCCTCTTGTACTGTCCATCAGGTCCTATTCGAAATAATACTCCATGCAGAATAGAATATGGACGACTGGCTTGAGTAATATTTCTCTTAGTCTTTGCATTGGCACCATCAGGAAACTTGAATTCATTCAGATAATTCCAAATATCTATGTATTCACTTGGGATTGTGTCGAGGGATAACAATGTCTTTGCATCGGGAAATCATCATCATCACAAGATGATCCTAAACCATCATAGGCTCGAGAGAGTGCATCTACATTGACATGCTTCTTTCCTGGCCTATCTATAATATCAAATTCAAATTCTTGTAGCAAAATTATCCATCTTGCTATCCTCCCTGATGGGTTAGGCTTATCAACAATATATTTTAGAGCACGATGATTTGTTACAACTATAAATTTCTGCCCTAGCAAGTAATTTCTAAACTTCTTTACAAAGAAAAATGATAGCTAGAGCCTCTTTTTCAATTACAAGATAATTTACCTCAAGATCTTTGCTCATTTGTCTGCGCTCCCCAAAGTAAATTGGATGTTCATTCCCATTTTCATCCTTTTGGCTCAAAGTACTTCCTAATGCTGCATCTGAGGCATCAATGTACACAATGAATGGCTTGCTCCAATCTGGATTCTTTAAAACAGGTGAAGATACCAGGGCTTCCTTCAGTTGTCCAAAAGCTTCATGTGCCTTATTTCCTGATTCATAAGTAACATCCTTCTTCAAGAACTGGGTTAGTGGCTATGTAATCTTTGAGAAATTCTTGATGAACCTTCTATAGTAACCCACATGGCCTAAAAATGATCTCAACTTACTTCTATTCATAGGAAATGGTAAATATTTGATTTTTGAAACTTTATCGGGATCGATACCAATACCATCTCTGGATCTGACATGCCCTAACAAAACGCCTTTAGAACATCCAAAGACACACTTTGTAGGGTTTAGTGAGGCTTGTGCTTCATCTAACCTTTGAAATGTTGTCTCCATCTGGTGCAGGTGGTCCAACTTGCTCCCATAGATGCAAAAATCATCCAGAAATACTCTGATGAAGGTCCCAATGTAGGGTTCAAACACCCTATTCATCAAACGCTAGAATGTTGTTGGAGCATTACACAACCCAAAAGGCATAACTCTATAAGAAAACGTTCCCCAAGGAGTGGTGAACGTGGTCTTCAGCTGATCTTTCTCCGCTATACGGACTTGGTTGTATCCGCTATATCCATCAGCAAAACTATAACACTCCTGGCCAGCTACTTCGTCCAAGATCTGATCTGAGAATGGAAGAGGGTAATGATCCTTCTTTGTTGCCTTATTGAGCTTCTTGTAATCAACACAAATGCGTAGCTTCCCATTCTTTTTTATTGAGATCACAATGGGAGAAACCCATTCTGAATTCTCCACAACAAATATGAATCCTGCATCAAGCAACTTATCTATTTCTTCTTTTACAGTCTTGGAAAAATTAGGATTCATTCTATATGGCATTTGCTTTATAGGCTTAGCACCATCTACTAGCTCAATAGAATGTTCTACCCAACTTACTTGACGGAGTTCCTTGTAATCAAAAGTGAATATGTGTATGTACCTTCGAAAGATCTGGAGGTAGGATTCCTTCTCACTCTCCATCACAACATCACCAATCTTTATTTGTTGGAGACGATCATCAACTTCTTCTTTAGATAATTTTATGGGGTCATGAGTCGGTGTGACTGGAAGGATATCCATGACTGAAACATCAACCTCACTTTCTTCATCTTCAATGTCCACTTCACTAGTACTAGAGTAATCAGAGGATGTCCAATCATCAATTTCATCACTTGAATCCATAGGTTCTGCCTTATGATGTCGAGGGATCACATTTATCTTCACCCTCTCTCTACCACGTCCAAGTGTCATGAAGCCTTCATTCCAGTAGTTTCTTGCATGAACTCTCCTTAGCCATGGTCTTCCCAACAACATTGGGTGCAATAATACCATTTTTCATCACCTGAAAGTCTACCACACATACAACACCCATAACAGATATTGCCACATTTGAAACTACACCTTCTGGTTTAGTTTTTCCCTTATTTAATGACCTTAACATAAGTGTTGAAGGGCGATCAATTTTTAAACCCAACATATTCATTACAGACTCGGTCATTACATTAACTGCAACACCTCCATCAACTAAGACATCATGAATTGAAATACCATTACATAATACCTTAGCTTGTGGAGCATAGGGATCCACCTCTGCCTCCAAAACAAGGACCTCAACCTCCTTCCTTCGTCGAGCATTGAGTCCACTTCGCAGCTCCCGCCTCTTCTCAGAAGACATAGCCAAGAGTTGACCATATGTAATATTTGCAGGCCTTTTAGACAGATCTTCCAAGATGGAGTATGGTCCTTGCCCCTGTGAAATCAGAAAATCCTGCACACACCCAACTTTCTTCTCCTATGTTTCTTACTAGTTTCTCCTTTCATCTTCTTAGGATCATTTCCATCTTGATTATCTTTTTCTTTCTTTCTTTTTGTTACAAACACATCTACTTCATTATTTCTACTCTTATCTACTACATCAAAAGAATTCACAGGTGCTTTTCCTTTATCATTATCTCCTTTACCAAATGTAGAAGCTCTATCTGGACAATTATACTTATAATGACCCTTTTTATAACAACCATAACATACAACTTCAGAAATATTTCTTTTTGGACCTCTATCTCCTCCCTGAGAACTAAATTCTTTTCTTGAAGAAGATTAATAGTTAACTGACCCATCTTTTTGAGTAGATCTTTATACTCAGTAGATGTACTAGGAGAAAGATTTGTGCTCACCGAGAGTGGTTGTGGATTCTGGAGCAAAGGTGCTGGTGTAGGTTCTACTTTAGCAACAATTTCTTTGGGCTCCTCTTCCATGATTTCTTCTTACTTTCTTGCAATCTCCTTTGCTTGTTCAATGGTAGTGGCGGTCATACTTCACTCGTTGTCTGATCTCTGGCTTCATCCCAAGAATGAAGTGCTTACATAGGAGATTATCCATGTCATTCATCAACCCATCCGCTAATCCTTCCTTTCGGATCTGGGCGTTGAGCTTCCTCCTTAGCTCTAGAACACGAGCATGATAATCCCTTATCTTCTCCTTCTCTCCTTGGGTTAGCTTTGTGATATCGATCATGAGATCTGCATATCTTTGTTGTTCACCAAATTCTTTTTCAGTTAATAAATCCCATGAGTTTTTCACATTATCACCTAGTGTTTCAAACCACCTAATGGCTGAACCATCCAAAAAGGTAGGAAAAAATTTAGTCCATTGTTCCCTTCTTATAAGGCCATTACAAATACAAGATCGTTTAAACTCTTGAATGAAAGAGGAAGCATCTTCATTAGATTGGGCTGAAAAAACAGGAATCTTCCCCATTTTCAAAAGTAACCACAGTGAAATACCAACCCAAAAGTACAATCAACAAGACTTATGTGCACCAATAATTAAAATCACTATAATAGAAAATAGAAATGACCACGGTAAACTATGGTAAAACTTGACTTACTGCGGTAAAAACTGACTTTACTGTGGTAAACACTATTCACAATAAAAAGTGAAGTTACTGCGGTAAATACTATTCACGGTAAAAAGTGACTTTACTGTGGTAAATACTATTCATAGTAAAAATGACTTTACCATGGTAACTACTATTCACGGTAAAAATGACTTTACCATGGTAACTACTATGCACAGTAAAAACAAGGTTACCCTCCAATTGATTTTTGACTAAGTGGGAATATCTCTCCAGACAATCCACCAATGAGGAATGGTCCCGGCAACGGAACCAAAATGTCATCACCAATCCGGCACTATGATAATTATTCACCGGGAACTCCTCGTGCTATGATTATTTACTAATGCACAACCTTTAGTTTGGTGGATGTAATCTGGAAACAAAACAACAAACATAACACAAGAATACCATCGACTATGATAAGACGGAATGATGACAAATCTGAAATATCAAAGTAAATTATAATATTAACATGAAATTGTTACAATCTCACCCATGAGGTACTTCAAGTGTTATTGAATTCACTTGCCTTCCACCAATACTATGGGAGAAACTTTACAATTACACCTCTTAATGGCTTCTTCAACACACCTTTAAACTGATGGCTTCCTTTACACACTTCATACAATATTTCTCACTACTTCCTTCTATGCTAAATGAGGGGGGTGGCCTCTTTATTTATAGAAATTCTAGGCTTATCCATCTTATCTCTAAGATAGGATAAGAAATCCACTCGATGAATCATATTCCATACCTTAACTCTTAACTTGTACATGTAAGCTTATCTTTTAAGATAAGATAAACCTTATCATTTCACATGGGTTCCACATTTTTAGACTTTTTACAAATAAAATACACAAAATATTTATGACCTCACTCCTTGTCCTTATTACCAATATCATGTAGACCCTACTTCTCTATTTATCCCAACTTTGAAATTTTAACATTACTGGACCACTTACGACAAATATTTACTTTTTACAACATTCCTAGTGTACTTTGATCATATCTTGTACTCTACATTATTGGCGGCACCATCTTGTGGCGCGCCGTTATCTTCTATCGACGCTACTTACTAATTACACTTAACAACATCCTATTCCTAATACATATATTAATGAAATAGAAATTACGGAGGAAAATTTTAGTGTCGATGCATTACTATTCCACCAACATTCCCACATAATGTATCACTTCCTTCAAGGAAACATCTCGTGGTACTCTTGCGTGGCCTCCAAATGTGGCCTTGCTCTGATAACATTGTCCCCAATCTCCTCTGCGATGCTAATAAATACTTCATTCTTCTTCTGCACAAAGTCCCTCTCTTGTGTTATGCACGCTATCTCCGCATCCTTTATCTTCAGCTCCTCACTCAGTGCTCTAATTGTTACAGCTTTGTCCATGTTTCTTCTAGCCACTTCAACAGAAACCTTCACCAATGCGTTACTGACTTTCTCATCCGACATGACAGTAGGCTTTACTAGTCATGTGTCTAGCTTGGGGTGCCTTCTTCATCCATCTTGAAATGCATGAATCTTCACATACATCAAATTTAGGCTCATCCATGTGGGTGTGCATTGACCATGATAGTTTCTTTCGAGTGCACATAGTCGCCATATCCTCATCCATTAGCTCCTAGACAAATAATTCCTTATGTGCTATTGTGCTCTGGAAGAAGGCACAAACAATTTTACCTGTGTCCTTTGCATACCCCATGGTTGGTGGAATGTGCTCTCCACTTTTTCTTCTAGACCGTTGCTACTTAGGGACTTTAGCTTCCAAATTTGGCACTTGTGTCTCCATGTCCTAAACATTCTCGGTAGTTGTCTCCTTTGGTCCCTTCTCATCCTCTTCTCTTCCCTTTGATCCCTCACCCTATTCTTCTATGTTCTCTGGAAGTGTAGGAGAATTAGGTGCACTTTATTCTGACTCTTCCGCCTCCTCATCTAACTTCAGTTTCCTCCTTCTTTTCACGATTGCCTCCTTCATGGAGATATTCTGGATGATTTGCACATCGTGGTTGGAGTAGCACCTTGGGTCTTGGTTCTCCGAAACACCTTCTTAAATCTATGCTCCCCTTGGACTGCATTCAAGTCCTCATCATCCCCCTCTTGTGGCTGAGGTGGTGTAATGGTGCACTCAGCTTCACCCGTATTTGTAGGATGTCTCCTACCTCTATGCTCCAAACCACCACTATCTTCGCACTCCTCCTCCTCATCCTCCACTTCAATTGGCTTTGTGGGCTTAGGCGCTGGGATGTTCTCCATTGTATGCTTTCCCTTTGGTGGTGTTGGAAGTGCGAACTCACCTTCCACATATTTGTTATTCTCTATATTTGGCTTCAACTAAAGATATACCAATGTTGCCCCTACATCTGCTACAACCAGACTTATTGGCTTAATATTCAACACTTCTGAAATGATCCTCTCGGTGTAGGCACTTCTTCTAGGATACACATACTTCTTTCTCAACGTGTGGTAGTCATAGTCTACCTTATCTGCATTGAATACCAATCGGCACATGTCTATGAATCGATGAGTAGATGCTTGGAAATACCTTACAGTGAATGCGTAAGGTAATTTATGACAAGGGATCCAAACTCCATCTTTCATTGGGAAGCGCATGATGTAGAAATGTTGATATATAGAAAATTAGACTTGTTTACCTACTACCAATGGTAGGTCCTTTGGGATGCGCCACTCTTCTCCAAATGCCACGTAGAGCATGCCATACCATTTCTCCGACCTTTTCTTTACGTCATCTATCATGGCCCCTTTACATAGATACTTGCTGAACCTTTCAGCTGGTGACTTATTCTCCATGGGGTATTCCCATACTTTTTCCTTTGGCCCATCTGGTACTCCAATCTCCATGAATACTAGTGATAGTAGAATAACCCCAAAGCTGATCTTCCCTCCTATGCGTGCTTCCTCGACTATTTGTTCTGTAATATAGCCTGCAATATTGTAGATTGTTCCTTCTGACATCTTACGCGCAATGTGTAACCACATAGTATTTACCTGTGACCACCACTCCTGATCATTCAACTTTGTAACAAGGTGTGTTGCTGCTTGCACAACCAGATAATTCTTCAATTTGTCTATATCCATACCGTGTGGACCCTTTAGGTACCCCAACTCTGTCTGGTCTTTAAGATCATGGATTTATCTATGAGATCATTCTTTATGTCCTCTCCTGTGGCCTTCAAACTTGTAACTGATGAGATAAGCACATATGAGATTCTAACTCTGCGTCCTGCAAAGTAGAAAAATTCCTCATGCACTCTACTCATGAGCCACTGATACAAGGGCTCATACTTCCTGAAATATGGAAGCTCATACAATTGGTAGACCCCATTTATCTTCAGAGGATTCTCACCTACATCATCATAAAATGGCATGTCATCTATTGTACACTTGTTCATCTTAGCAGTGAGCAAGGAATCGAACTCCTTCTTGTTCTCTGCGGTCCTTTGATTGTATTCACTCACCTTTCTCTTTTTGATGGGTGAATCCCACTCTTGGCCAACAATGAATCCTTTTGGATATTGCATTTATAAAAAATGGATTTCGGGTGCCATCTCTTCTTCCTCGACAACCACCTTCTTCTTTCCTTTTTCTAATACTTGTAGATGCCTTCTTGGGTGCCATTTTTTTCCTTTGCAAATGTCTCCTCTTTAACTATGCAACTTTGTGAATCAAACCCTAGCTCGATTCAATCGTGCCCTAGGTGGAAACTTTGTGCCCTAACTCCTCTCTACCTCCTTTCTTCACTCAAACCCTTCACCACTGGGATGCAAGCTTCTTTTCACACAGATCTATTTATCATGCTTGGTTTCACACCCTTCACACCTTAACTTGATCACTCGACTCTTCGCAATTAGATCTTTCCTAAAATTCTCTTAGTTGCAATGGTAAAAATGAATCTACATCCCATCCTTATATAATTTTTTTCAAATTTTGATGCATTTATTGCTCCTTCACCTATGAAATATCCAAATTTATTGACCAAATTTATTCTGTTCCATACAAGTACATTTTCGTGCCCCATCTATAACCTTCTAGCATGCCTTCCTACCCTCTAGTCACATAATTCTCTTCAGTGCATGCCCTTGCACTTGAGTACCTCATCACTGTACCTTCTCTAGTAGTTATCATGGCCTCTTCTTACCTCACATTATACTATCCTTTCATCCATCTCCATCCTTGGTCACTTTTGAGAAACAATCTTCTTTTTACTTAAATCACACACGTAGCAGATTATTCCTTCCACCTTTCAATTCCCACGGTCTTTTACTTGGATAACTATAACCACCCCACATGAAAGGTATGTGCAGTCCTCTGCACATAAACATTCTTCACATAGTAATTAGCTTCATGCGCGCAAGCACGCTTTTTACACAAGAAAAACAACTAAATTGACAAAGCATAACGATAATGAAAGAAATACTTTAAGGAATTATAGAATGGAAACCTAATCTAAATGGAAATACTACCTTATTACAAACACCAAGAAGTCTTATTTATAGTAGGGCTTTAGCCTACTCCCATTAAAGTAACCGGGTAGCCATGTTCCATCAAGTGCTTCTAACTGGCAAGCACCTATTTCAAGTATGTGAGTGATGACATACGGCCCCAACCAATGTACTTTGAGCTTTCCTGGATGGTGTAAGAACTTAGAGTCATAAAGAAGTACCATTTGTCCAATCTCAAACTTCTTATCCCTTATTTTTTTGTCATGCCATGCCTTCTACTGGCCTTTTCTTCTTCCGATCCCATCGTCCTATGGGTTGTCGCTCATCCAGTTGAATCATCTTCTTGATACATTCTTCTAAATCCTATTCATCAGCTAGACCTCCAATGTGCATAATGCGCAAAGAAGGTAACATAAATTCTATAGGGAGAATGGCTTCGCGCCAAACACTAGCTGAAATGGTGTGGCTTTGTTCAATCTCTTGTAAGTTTTTCTATATGCCCAAAGAACAACTGAAACTTTTTCATCCCAATCCTTTCTTCCAACATCACAATTTTTGTCAAAGTCTCGCTCAAAATCTTGTTGAAAGCCTCAACAATTCCATTTTCTGAGGATGGTAGGGTGTAGTTTTATGGTGTGCAACCATAAACTCATCTAATAGGATCCTGATTGTCTCATTCAAAAAGTGTGTACCCCTATCACTTGTCAAGCTTAAAGGACATCCATATCTTGTAAGAACATTCTCCCATAGAAACCTAGCCACTGTAGCTATTATACAGTCCTTTGTAGGTGTTGCTTCTATCCACTATGTGATAATATGTGTAAGTAATGATATAGAATGATCTAGTCTTATTGCAGGCTGGTGAAAATAGGTCCTACAAAGTCAATGGCCCATTTCTCAAATAGTTCTACACTAGTAATTGGTCTCAAAGGCATCTCATCTCTTTGCCTTAGTTTTCCTAGGTGCTTGATAATGATCACATGCCTTACAATATTATTTACAGTCTTTATACAATGTCTCCCACCATAATCCAACAAGTAGGATCTTCCGGGCAGTCACATCACCTACATAATGGCCTCCTACAATACCACCATGAGATTCTTCCATAATATCCTTGCGCTCATGCTCTAATACACAACGACGTAATACTTCATCTCTAACTAAATTGTAGAGGTCACCACTGATTAATATAAACGGTGCCACACGTATAGCAAGCTATTTCTTTTCGAATGCCTTCATTCCTTTTGGTGCTATACCAGTCTGTAGAAAGACAACAATATCTTCTAATTTTGATGGTGCGCATTATAACCTATATAACTATGCATTAGGATGGTTTCTTCAATTATCTTGTGCTTCCTCTCCTGAGTTGATTCTAGATAAATGGTCTGGTCTAGAATTGCTTTTCCTTGGCTTCACCACAAATGTGAAATCAAACTCTTGAAATAAGAGTACCCATCTACATATGCACCCCTATAAGATGGGCTTGTTTACCAAGTACTTCAATGCCATGTGATCTGTATAAAACACAAATGGTGTTGCTAACAAGTACTTGTCAAAACTTGTGCAATGCATAGATCATTGACAAAGCTTCACTCTGTAGTTGTATAATTTTGTTTAGTAGGAGTTAGCTTCCTACTAGCAAAAAAATTGGATGATCTACAATACCTTCTCCAAGTTGAGCTAACACAATGCCAATGGCCATGCCAGAAGTGTCCACATGCACATGAAATGGTTTATCCCATGAGGGAAAGCGCAAAATGGGCGTGGTAGTAAGTTTCTCTTTTAATATCTCAAATGTGCATTGCTTGCGGTTCTCCCCAATAAAATGTACCTTTCCTTTAGTAACTCTTCCAAGGGTGTAGTAATTTTGGCATACCCTTTGATGAATTTTCTATAATATCCTGTATGACCTAAAAATCCATGCACCTCACTTTGACTAGTAGGCACTTCCAGGCCTAAAATGACTGCAACCTTAGCTGGATCAACGAGAAAACCTTCCTTGCAGATTATATGTCCTAATAGTATTCCAAATGGTGTAGCAAATATGCACTTCTTGATGTTCAAAGAGATACTCAATTTTCTGCATCGTTCAAACATTAAGTGTAGATTGTCACAATGATCTTTCACAAGCCCATATACTTGTCCAATCATCTAGGTAGACCTGTAAGAAGTTGTGAATAAAATATTTGAATGCTTGAACAACTATGCGTGAGAATACAACATGCACATTTTTCAATCCAAAAGGCATCACAATATAGGAAAAACTACCCCATTCAGTAGTAAATGTTGTCTTTTCTTGATCCTCCTGAGCAATCCTAACTTGATGATACCCAGAAAAACCCATCTGTGAAGGAATATATTTCACACCCTACAACACCTTCCAATATTTCCTTAGTGAATGGCGTAGGGAATGGATCTATTACACATGCAACATTCAAATCCATGTAGTCCACACATATTCTAATTCATCCATCCTTCTTGATACTAATCACCATTGGGCTAACCCATTTTGACTCATCAAGGGCTTGATAATTCCATATTTCAACATTTTATCAATTTCTTCTTTTACCTTTTCATGCACAAATTAGGATTCATTCTATAAGGCCTCTTTCTAACTGGGCATGCACCATCCTTAAGTTTTATCTTCATTTCCCCAAGTGATTTATGCACACCTTTAAGTTCATGATACCCTCGAGGGAATAAGTCTTGATAATCCCTGAGTAACTCAATGATCTTTTCTACCTCTCGAGTCTGACCAGTAGTCTCCAATTATGGCCTCCTTAGGCTCAGCCTCCGAACCTATATTCACCTTCTTTGTCTTCATGGGTTCATGATAGGCATGCGTATCCTTTTTACACACTATCCAAGACCTCGCGCACCCCTTGTGAATGTTCAATATCCAAGTTCTCAACTTCCTCATCATCCACTATGTAAACCATCTTTCCCTTCTCTTTCTCAAGGAAAGTGCGTTAAAGTAGTATGGAGTCCATTTCTTCTTCCTTTTCAAAATGCGCTCCAAAATCTATCTCACCAAATAATTCCTAAATATGCTCTTCTACTTTTGCACTATATCCCATAGTTAAGTGCTTGATAATTTTAATGCCTCTTCTATTGGAGGTTGAGAAGAAAAGTAGTCAAAGGTCTGGATCATCCTGTAGTCAAATTTTTCCAGTTTCCAGTCTCTCGATGTAGTTTTGCATATACATACTAGGCACGTGCACATCCTTGTAGCGTAGAGTACAATCTATGCACCTAAAGTGAAGGTGGTAATGCTTCCTATCCTCTTTATCCAGAGTCTCTCACACTACTGAATGTGATGTTGAACAAGTTGATCACCATGATAAGTGTATATCTACATAGGTGCATTGTTTCTTATAAACCTAATAGATAGGGTGATTCCAATCTCTTCCCATTCTATAAGACTATCTTTGTGGACTACCCACCAGCGCGTTGTTGTCCCATGTAAGGTATATACTAACATAGCTCTTCTCTTAATTTGATCTATCCACTATGTTTCCATGGCTTTCAAAAATGTAGGAAGATCTTCTTGCCCCGTATACCAAGGTATTGTGCTACATATCCGTCAAACCGAATGAAATCCATTCTTGCGTGCAACCACACTTTTTACCTTTCACCTACCAATTCATATGTACCATGAGCCCAATTTTTGCAAGCAATACTCGTAGTATCACTAATAGAATGAGAATCCTCCCATTGTAGGATGCCTTCTTTTGATGGCTCATTGACCTCTAGGTCCTGAATAACGTACATAAATTCTGTTTAAGTCCTCCTCACTTAGAGGCTTCAACATATGGTGTAGACTTCCCATCTGTCAAAGGTATCACAAATCTTTCCTCCTTGTTCTCAAAGATGATATACCCCTTATTGAATCTCAAGTCAGCATTATTTGCATAACACCAAGGGCATCCAAGCAAGGCTGGAAAATTGTCTACTTCTGCAAGTGCTAATACCTCAAAATCCCTAGTGAACTTGGCCCCTTGTATGGTTATAGATGCATCTTTCAAAACTCCTATGGGAGTGGCCTTAGTCTGGTTTTCCATAAACAACACATTAGATGATGGCTGCAATGGAGGCCTCCCCATTTGTACCCATGCATCTAATGTAAGCACATTTACTTCCGCACCTATATCAATCAATATGTTGCTCAACAACCACCCATCCACAACAACATTCGAGTAATTTCTTGTCATAGTCAATGCTATCAGGGGGAAGATTTGCATGTAGAATCTTTTGTCTGGTCTCAAGACTTATGCACAAAGTGTTTCCCCTTTAACCAACTTCCTAATAGTGGGATAATGTTCTCTTGGCACAACATTTTGCACACTTCTCGTAGATCATCGATATCAGTTTGGACTATCTCTCACATTTTTTTCTACTCCTTTAAGTACTATATTTCACCTTAAATATTCCTTAACACTTCCATGGTATCTGGTAAACCTCCTTTTGTGATGAGCAGGATCTGGGTACCTTGCATGCAAAACCTCCTCCTTGGTGATCATAGGCTTCTGGTGCAATGCTTCTCTCACACGTGCCACTTCAGCATGTAGTAATCTTCACTGTCAATGCCTCAGGTCCTTCTGCTATCTTGGGCATCCACTGATCTTCTACCATGCATTGGATTCTAACCATCCCGACACCTTTGTTTTCTTGCTTATGCTGCTTACTCAGATGCTCATATAAGTCCGGGCACTCTTCATAGCTATGGTTCTTCCCACAAAAATAACATGCAATATTCTAGAGGACATTCACACCTATAGTGGTCAAGAGATCCACACGTATAACATGTTCCATGAGGGAACTCACCTCTTCCTCCACCATGGCCTCATCCTCCATATCCACCATGATATCCACGTCCCCTTCCACGACCTCCTTCAAAACACCCCTCATTCCTATCATAGCACATTTGATTATGATCCCGATCCTGGTGCTCATTCTTACCCTTAGAATTATCTGTTACACTTGTCTATCATACCCCAATGTCTATAACATCCTGGATCTGACCAATCAACCAAAATCCTTAGTATCATGGGTCATGGACCTACAAATTTGCAAAAGAAAGATACATTCTTCCTTATCATGCATTGTAACAAAGGACAATGACTAGCATCATGATTCAAATGACAGATCTCACAATCCAATAGTAATGAGTGTACAGATCTATGAGGGAAACTATCCTTGGTGTGACCTTCCACTTCACAATCTGTACACCAAATTCTTGAGCACGTTTCATGGGATGAATTTGCTTGATAGCTTCTCTAACTACTTTTCCATAGCTGTAATCTATGCCTCTAAGAATGGACTAATGCCAATGTCAATGCTCCCAACTACCTCAGCATGCACAAAGCTACTTCTAGTGCTTCGCATGGATCAATGTATGTCTTATGTGACAATGCCCTTCTAAATGGTGTAATCAATCCTCCAACGAACCATTGTGTATGTTGGCTAGCGTGAATATCATAAGATAGCTTAGATAGAAGTGTCTTAAAATGAGCATCATACTCACGTACACTCTCAGTAGTGCCTTTCTTGATATCCTTGAGCGCACTAATACTCTTCTACTCAAACTCAGGGATATGGAACTCTTTTAAGAAAGCATCCTTTCAATGCTGCATAATCCACACAAGTTTGATCAGGGTCAAACTTCCTATACCAACTTGTGTGCACGTCCTATAATGTAGTAGCAAATTGACTTGCCTTGTGCTCAATAGCCATGATCCCTTTAGCGTGCCATAAGATTTCACACATATGCACATGTTCGGCAACATCCTCTATACCTCTATACTCTGGAAGATGAAGAGACATCTCCATATAAATATTATGTGGTTCTCGGACCTTGACCACTTGATCCAGAACCTCCTGTGTTCCTCTACCTCCAGAACCACCAGATCCACTAGAACTAGAACCACTTATACCTCCTGATCCTCCACTTGTAGTGGGAATAGACATGTAGATGTACTCCCATGTGCTTCGACAGTAGTACTATACTTGAACCCCTACAGTCTGTGAGGTAGTTCCACTTCCAGAGGTGAATCCAACATTTTGCACACTCACATTCTGTGCGGATGATGCACCTAAGAATGTTCCTCCAAATATCATTGAAGTCATCTATCCTGCCATTGATGTACTTGCTCCTTGACTTACTCCTACTCTCCTACTTCCCAAATTAGCTTTTTGGTTACTTGTCATACTAGATATTGGAAAACCAAGTGCAAGGGCTAGGTCACTAGGTGGATTAAGATGTGTGCCTATGGTCTAGGTAGTCTCTGTTGGCACACTTCTGTGTGAGGCCGAGGGGGATCTCTGTCATGTTTTCTAAGATGGGGAGTTCTGATGCTCTTGCTCCACGTCTTCTATATGATCTATAAATCCTTCAAAATCCATATCTCTCCTCAACGCCATACTTTCTGCAACATAACGCCGCTTCTCTATCTCCCTCTCGTACAACTCATTAAACTTAAGCAACCTTTCCTCTCTCTCTGCTCTCTTTGCCACTAGGTCTGCCATCTTTCACCAAACTGTTCCTTGCCCTCATAGTGTGGTGAATTTTAGTTAGCCATCAATTTACTCTCCAGGTTAAAAGTTACCATCAAGATCTTGATCGCCAATGAGAATACCTTGCAAATATGTTCCTCTTGGATACCAAAAAATTAGAATTTAGCTACCTCCGGGAAGAGTACATCGAAATTGAATATTCCAGAATATAACTATTTAAAACACCATGAAACCATGTATCCACAACGTGAGTCTAGATCAAATCAACATCATAAAGGGCCTGAAATTCATCTTGTGTCCAGAAAAGTGTGCATACCTCCAATTCCGTTGAGATGCATAAGCAATAAGCCACTCATATAGTTCTACTAGGAAAGATGGTGAAAAATCTCTCATATAAGTTGTCATATAGATTATGTTCTACCCAAGTGTGTGCGTTAAACTCAGATCCACTATTGAACCATCATGCATATTCTTCCTCCAGATCGTGTATCCATTCCTCAATACTTACTAGAGTTAACCGGTACATCTTCATCATGAACCATCCTAAAAAAACTTGAAAAAGAGGTCTCGAAATGGAACTAATGATGCAGCCTAAAATTTACTAGATAACACCCTAGACATGCTGGCACATCACTCATCCTAGAATGAGCACTCACCGAAGCACACAAAGGTACCAGTCCCTCTTTAGGGTTGTTGTAGCAAGATGTTGCGTGATGAAGGAAGAAACATATAGATTCATAACTAATCCATCATTCTACAATGCATGCTACATTCAGATCTATGAAAGAACAAGCTTTAAATAGTAATCATGATTGAATCAATAACATGCACTACTCAATTACACACAGGAATGACACTTAGATTCAGCCAATATCTTCCATCTATTAATAAACACAAAATCTCCTTACAATAATTTCAATCTATACCAATGCGTGTATGGATCTGATATAGTAATTCAGTCATATGCGTATATCTCTATACCTTCATACATCATCACACACATTCTCTCATATATTACCACTATGTACCTCACATCATATATATAGGGTGGGGACTTTCCCTTCACCACTTATCTATTCTAGAAATAGGCCGCATGCTATTAATAGCCATGCACCATTCACAGGCATAACCACACATGTAAGTGTGCTATCTATAGGCCTCTTATAGTTAACTGAAGTGTCAATCCTATTCTTATTCTTAGCTCTCTCATGCAAAATGCTTATATCCGATCCTCTAAAAATAGACAATGCATGACGTTTACATCTCTACATCATTGGTGTGTTCCATACACTATATTCCAAAAATAGGTCATCATCTCAAAATTATCTAAGTCTGAATGATGAAATTTCCTTCCACACGCGGGTCCTTCTGTCCTTCCACGCCCTTGATCCTGCCTCCTTCTCTCCCATGTAGACTCCTTGTGTGTTCTCTAATAAGTATTCTCTAATCAACGATTGTGGGAAAAAATATTTGCACCTAAGGTCTTTCCACCCCCAATGCCAACAAAAACATCTACAAAATATACCTTTCATTAAGCTTTAATGGTTTCCTACGTATTATTTTAAAGACCCATTTTTTCCAAATGGTATGATGGTGGCAAGTGGTCTGAAAAGGGTTGGATATAATCACATAAAAAAATAACATGAACTATAGATACAATCCCATAAGATAGTTGGATGAACTTACACAAATCCATGTGATTCTATGAAGGATCTTGCTAACATTATGACCAAAAACCATAATTGTCTACACAATACACATGCTTAGTATAGGAGGCAACATTGTCTCAAAATGTATAGCCTAATTCCAAATGTGAGTTATTTACAATCCACCAAGGGACCATGATGACCATTGCCATAAACCTTAAAAATTCAAATCTAATAAAATGTACGGATTTTCAAGTTGGTGGAGATTGCATTCTATAGATGATGTGACAATGGTAAGAAAAAGTGACATCCAGTCCATATGTGACTTATCAAAATAAAAATAGGACCACATATGTTCTTTCAAGTAGAATCCCCAACCCAAAAATTCTTTCCCTTAATCCCCTTCTTCATGAAAAATATTCCTCTATCCACGGTTTTACCTTTAATCCTTCAAATTGAGCTTCTTTAACACTACCGCTATCATCCCAATAGTTGGAGGACCTTACAAAAATCTAATGGATCTAACAAAGGAGCTTGCCAAAATTCCAACAGAAAGCATAACTGTTCACACAATGAACTATCCTAGTTCGGAGGTAACACATTCTTGAAATGTATAGCTTTGATTCCAAACCGAGCTCTTTGTAGGGTACCAAGGGATTGTAATGATCCCATTCATAAGGGGTAAAACCTCATGTTTTTGACCATGACATCCACATTCTCCCGACATCAAAGGCTTTTTAGAGTCTTCTTCACCATATCCTTAAGAAAAGAAGATTTCATTGTTCAAGTTCATGGATCTGATATAGTAATTCAGTCATATGCGTATATCTTTATACCTTCATACATCCGTCACGCACATTCTCTCATATATTACCACTATCTACCTCACATCATATATATAGGGTAGGGACTTTCCCTTCACCACTTATCTATTCTAGAAATAGGCCGCATGCTATTAATAGCCATGCACTACTCACAGGCATAACCACACATGTAAGTGTGCTATCTATAGGCCTCTTATAGTTAATTGAAGTGTCAATCGTATTCTTAGCTTGTCTCCATGCAAAATGCTTATATCCGATCCTCTAAAAATAGACAATGCATGACGTTTACATCTCTACATCATTGGTGTGTTCCATACACTATATTCCAAAAATAGGTCATCATGCTCAAAATTATCTAAGTCCTGAATGATGAAATTTCCTTCCACACGCGGGTCCTTCCTGTCCTTCCACGCCCTTGATCCTGGCCTCCTTCTCTCCCATGTAGACTCCTTGTGTGTTCTCTAATAAGTATTCTCTAATCAACAGTTGTGGGAAAAAATATTTGCACCTAAGGTCTTTCCACCCCCAATGCCAACAAAAACATCTACAAAATATACCTTTCATTAAGCTTTAATGGTTTCCTACGTATTATTTTAAAGACCCATTTTTTCAAATGGTATGATGGTGGCAAGGGTCCGAAAAGGGTTGGATATAATCACATAAAAAAATAACATGAGCTATAGATACAATCCCATAAGATAGTTGGATGAACTTACACAAATCCATGTGATTCTATGAAGGATCTTGCTAACATTATGACCAAAACCATAATTGTCTACACAATACACATGCTTAGTATAGGAGGCAACATTGTCTCAAAATGTATAGCCTAATTCCAAATGTGAGTTATTTACAATCCACCAAGGGACCATGATGACCCATGCAATAAACCTTAAAAAATTCAAATCTAATAAAATGTACGGATTTTCAAGTTGGTGGAGATTGCATTCTATAGATGATGTGACAATGGTAAGAAAAAGTGACATCCAGTCCATATGTGACTTATCAAAATAAAAAATAGGACCACATATGTTCTTTCAAGTAGAATCCCCAACCCAAAAATTCTTTCCCTTAATCCCCTTCTTCATGAAAAATATTCCTCTATCCACGGTTTTACCTTTAATCCTTCAAATTGAGCTTCTTTAACACTACCGCTATCATCCCAATAGTTGGAGGACCTTACAAAAATCTAATGGATCTAACAAAGGAGCTTGCCAAAATTCCAACAGGAAAGCATAACTGTTCACACAATGAACTATCCTAGTTCAGGAGGTAACACATTCTTGAAATGTATAGCCTGATTCCAAACCAGAGCTCTTTGTAGGGTACCAAGGGATTGTAATGATCCCATTCATAAGGGGTAAAACCTCATGTTTTTGACCATGACATCCACATTCTCCCTGACATCAAAGGCTTTTTAGAGTCTTCTTCACCATATCCTTAAGAAAAGAAGATTTCATTGTTCGAGTTCAAAAAACTCTTGCCCTTTCTTGTTGTGCCCTCCATATCATCCTCTTCATCTATCATATCCTTTCCATTAAGATAAAACATGATGGTAATAAAATCAACTAGTGTTTTCATCGGAGTTGTGGATCTCCAAGAACTTGAGTTTATTCTCCTATATGGATTATATACCATGTTTTCACTTGTGTTTACAATTTCTTTTATTTTCTAACCGAAAGCATAATGTTTACACAATGAAAAAGCCTAGTAGAGGAGGAAACAAAGTCTTAAAATTTCTAAATTAATTGTGAGTTAGAGCTAATTATAGGCCATCGAGGGATTTTGATGACCCATGCATAAGGGGGAAAACCTTTGGTCATTTACCATGACATCCACATTCTCCCTGACCTTGGAGGCTTTGAAAAGATTCGTTCACCACTTCTTATAGAAAGAAATATTTCATACAATTAAGTTTTAAACACTTAGTTCTTTCTTTCCATGCCCTCCATCTCTAAAATGAATGATAACCAAATCGTACCAAGGCAAGAACATAGATTCTAATTAAACACCATGATCAATAAGATGAAAGCAATTCACCGAATAACTTTCCATAAACCTTTGAAAACAAATGAGCAACAATATCATATCTTATTATGAAACTCAATGAAATATAATGAGAATGGGCCTTGCTTATATAGGCAAGGAATAATAATCTAATAATCAGTCAAGGTCGTAGATCAAGCCATAAATCAAGGAAAGAACTAGTCATCAAAGAACTAGTCAAGTCTATAGATTTAGGAAAGAACTAGTCATCAAGGATCTAGTCAATACCATATATCAAAGAAAGAACTATACCTAAAAACTAGATAATATCTCGTAATATCTAAATAAGATAAAATAAATATCCACACACATAAGTGGGTGAGGATAAATACAATAAAGGTAAATAAAGTACCTAGGTGAACATGAGCTAAGGTAAATACCTACTCTAACACCCCCCCTCAAGTGAAGCTAGGGGCAAAAATAGAAGAGGCATGTCCATAGTATGATTCTTGGAAACTAGGCCTAATGAGGTACTCATGTATAATAATTAGGAGACAGGGACAACGCAAGGTACCCAAAACTAGTAACAACAAAGTAAAGAGAGTAAAAACCCACAACAAGGCATCCCAAGAAGCTCAGCTCAAAAAACTCGTACAATGCTAAAGAATTTTGGTGTGCACTGTGGTCCAAATCCACTGCTTGATCATAGAACTCAAAAATAATTGACACTGGGCTTCACCAAAATAGCTCCATATAAGGAGACTATCAATGGAGTGATGTTGAAAGTACAAAAAAAACACCAAACATAATCGATCAAATGCTACAACTAGGTGTGTCACGATCCAAGAAAAATAACCAAGGCAACAAGGTAATGACATGAGATCCAAATAAATAGAAGTGCCATGATCCAAGAAAACCCAAAGTAACAAGGAAAGTTCACGAAACCAAAATAAGTAGTATCAACACCACACCCTCCCACACCGTTGAATGGGTAGATTGACACCACATATTTGTATGAGTTTACAAAAATCAACCACTTGAACAATGAAAAATAACACTGGGATTCACCAGAATAGCTCCCCCACAAGAAAGACTGTCAACATGCCAAAAATGTTGAAAATACGGATATAAAATCTCTCAACCAATAAGAGAGATACACTACACTCGCTAAAGAAAATGATCAAAACAAAGAGCATTATAATGAAAAAGGTATAAAAAGTGGAGCAAGAGGCCTAATGGTGGAGGATTCATGACTATAGATTCCTCTTAAGGAATTGCTATATCACCACCACGAGTGATCATATATCCACCCCAAATAAACATGCAAGGATGAAGAATATGTTTGCATATGAATTGGTGTAAAATACACAATGGGTACATACAAAGGAACATCAGAATGTGTGTTAGGTTGATCATGTCTGAAAACTGAAATTTCAAGTTTCTCAAGCTTGAGTGAAGGTGCAGAAATCATGTGGAGCTCATGATCCTCGATAAGAGTCGAGTGAAAAAAATTAGGAGCTCTGACAATGTGTGATCCCAATGAAGTATTTTCTCGAAAACCAATGTCATGGTGAGAATTCCACTTAAAATGTGGAATAGGAGAAACAATATCTTGTGAATGTTTGTCAATACCTTTTCCAATGAAACCCATAGAATGAAGCATGTGAGAACCAAATTTAGTGGTATGGTTCTCGAAATATCCATGCATATGAGAAGAAGTAGGATACACATCATGTGTTATTGCAATAGGAAAAGATGTGGAAGAGCATGCAGTAACAAGCCTCATAGGCTTAGGAGCATTGGGAGTAAGAACATGCCCAAAAATGACAGATCAAGGTCGGTGGGTAACTTGAAGCAATAACTGCAAGTGGACTAGGAGCATAGAAATGATAGTACACAATATGATGACAATGTTGCAGGGAGTGTGTTATTGTATCCTTATCGTGAATGAGTGCATGTAGAAGATAATTTCACTTCTTGAGTGATCTATTTTCTTCCATAAATTTTACAATATCCTCTTGAAGTTCACACACTTCATATAAAAGCATATCATTCTCAGAATCCATGATAAATACAATAATTTAACACCCAAATTTTTTAGGATGTCGGGCTCAACTGAAATTACATCCACAAGTGATTACAACACCCCCAATTTGGAACTTTATAATTGAGTGTGTGTTACAATATGAAATTTTATAATTATAGTGAAATTATCAAAATAAATATTTCCAATTTAAAAATCATGAAAAAACAAGCACTTTTGCAAAAAATGACACTCAAATCCGAGTTACAGATCAAAATATACAAGCTTTTCAATATTATTCTCTACTATTTATTTTAGTTGCCACTAAAACAAAATAAAATGGTCTTACCTTCACCACATAAATAAAATGAAAGGGGGCTAAATTTAAACACCTACTAGTAGGAATAAAAATCTTGAAGCTCTCATACAACCATACCATATGACCAAGGGATAATGAACATGCTAATCAAACACCACAATCAATAAGATGAAAGCAATTTGCTAGAATAACTTTATATAAACCTTTGCAAACAAATGAGCAGAAATATCATATATTATTATGGAACTCAATGAAATACAATGAGAATGGGCCTTTCTTATATAGGAAAGGAACAAAATCTAAGAAACAGTCAAGGTCATAGATCAAGCCATAAATCAAGGAAAGAACTAGTCATCAAAGAACTAGTCAAGTCCATAGATTTAGGAAATAACTAGTCATCAAGGATCTAGTCAATACCATAGATCAAGGAAATAACTATACCTAACAACTAGATAATATCTCATAATATCTAAATAAGATAAAATAAATATCCACACACATAAGTGGGTGAGGATAAATATAATAAAGGTAAATAAAGTACATAGGCGAACATGAGCTAAGGTAAATACCTAGTCTAATAATCTTCATCATCTTTTCTAAGAGACAACATAGCAAAAATAAAACCAAACAAAGTTTTCATTGGAGTTTGGATGTCCAAGCCCTTGAGCCGGTGCTCCTACGTTAATTATATATCATGTTTTCACTTATATTTACAATTAGTTTGTTTTTCTTTCATGCTTACATTATTAAAACATGTATATTAATGTGATTATAGTAATCCCTAAAAGTTGTAAATCCAATAAAAATTAGGTCTTTCCAAGTTTGTGGCTATTAAGAAAAATTTAATGTTCAACAAACATTGCATTAAATAGACAATGTGGCGATGGCAAGAAAAAGTGAAATGCAATTCATATGTGATTTTTGAAAGAAAAATGATCACTTTTGTTCTATCCAATAAAATTAGTAACCCAAAAATTCTCCTCACTCAATCCCCTTCTTCATCATGACTCTTCAATGTTACCCCTATCATCATCTCTCGTGCACTAAATGAGTGCAATTCCCATTACATTGAATAATTAGACTTACATTTTCCATTATGGTATATTGGAGCAGAAAATGTTTTCTTGGCATGAAATCCTTTATTGAGTAATATTAGGACATCATAAGTCATGATTTTCCTAATTGAATAATAATACCCAAAGAAATGAAATTATATTTTTATTATCTTGAAAGGATTTTTGGCATATAGGTCAACATCAACAATAATACTATAGTGGGTCCATTCATTGCAATATTTTAGAGATGAGAGATTATGTTTGAAATTACAAATTGGAGAATCATGGATGGAGGAGATGAGAAGAGAAATAAGAATATTTTATGAAGCTACACCCCATGGGTGATGGCATGACTGGATGGATGCATGATGTTTGTATTTCCATTCTCACATCTAAATAGTTATTAAAATGCAATAGTATGTCATGAATGGTTGAGTATCCTTTGGACCTGGTGTTGATTAGTAAAGTCACCCGACACTTACACAAATTTATTTACATATAATTGGTCCATGTGTAAGATATGGATGTATTAAATTGGTTATTAGGTGATGTGGTATGGGGCCCACTCAATTTGTATCTATGAGGAAATTTTCAACCCTTCCATTGCGAGTGACTTGACACTTACCTTAATAATAATAAAAAACTTCCATAACCTATTTTTATGTTGTTAGTTGGAAACATTTCATGGTATTAGGCTATAGAAGGATACTCAAGGTGGAAAACATGAAAAATTGGTAAAAAACATTAATGTTCCTTGAGGTTTTCATGCTACCACATTTTACATAAATCAATAAACAAGGCAATAGAATATTAATATGTTATTGATGCACGAAGATCATCAAATTTAGCACCTTCAAATCTAATTTGGAATGCCTTTGATATTATTATTATTATTATTATTATTATTATTATTAGTAATTATATGTGCCTTCTATAATGGGAATGTTGACAAATTATGTTGTATTGGAGTGGAGGATATAATATGATAAACCATATTATAACATGGGAAATTGATGAAGAGAAGCAATATAATTATCTTTTTTTTCATCAATCAAAACACACTAGACATGCTTTAGGGAATCCTTAAAATTTGATAAGGATTGGACTTTTAGTGGTTTTATTTCCTTCATTGGTATGTGACACATGTAGGCACAAGAAATAAAATATGTGACTTATTTACATTGTGTGCACTTAACTTGAATATTACTCTATAATGCGTTTTTCTTTGCTAATTATGTAGTTTATCAATCTTTCTCAGTTTATAATAAATATATGGTGATCTCCAATGTGCTTCTAGAGATACAAGTTCACACTAACAAGGTTGTGTTGGAGGTGGATCACCTCCCGACCTGTTATGCCATTGAGGGAAGACCCATGCAATGTTTCTAGAGTGCCTCCATCTCCCACCAGGTATTCCTCGCCTTCCACCTGTGGTGGCCGATGCGAGATGGTCTCAACATCATGCTTTCAGTCATGCTCACCACTCCCAAGACTATTACATCAACACGATTACTCACTAGCTCACCACCATGGCCGGGGTTCACCGCCATATTCGTCGACTCATTAGTAGGGCTAGGGATTACCACCTCGCCAATATGAATGGAGATCTCCTCCGCTTTGAACTACTTCGTATCGGGATGCTTGGAACCCGCTGTCACCTCAGCCACCATCAAAAATTCCCTCACCTCAGCCTTGCCATTCCTACTCACGGGAAGTAGACTTGGAAGAAGAATTGCTGCTGGTTGGGAACTTCTAAATGTTGACAAGGACTTTCCTGGTTTGGGGTGGCCGGATGATCAGGATCCGCCCGCCTCAGGCATGTTTGTTTTTTCTTCTTAATTGTGTTTTTTGTTTTCTTTTAAGTGATGCCTATTTTATTGTACTCTCTTAGGCTTAGCCTAGTTTGATTCTCGTTACTCTAGGCTCAGCCTAGCTTTGTTTGTGGTTTTGGGGCGTGTTCTCATACAACCCTTTTTTATTGAAAGTTATCTTGTATCATATTGAATTGAATTAATATAATATAAGATCCTTTTCATTAAAAAAATAGAGTCACTTGAGTTATGACTTAAGTAATAAATTAGTAATTAATCACGTTTTTCTAGAAAATGGTTACAAGTTAGTTATAAGCTTAAAAGTATAAATAGGGAGGTATTTTTCATTGTAGTGGGTTAGATTGTTTATTCTATAGATTAGAACTTCTGAAAATTATGATCTTATAGAGAATTTCCTATTTCATGTTTCCCCCTTCTTTTGTTCTCTATCATTTACACATTTCTTGGTGAAGATATTAATGAAACTTTGAGTTCATAATTTCCTAAGAATATTACAAACTATGTGTCAGTGTATGTTCTAATAGAATTAATCTTGTTATGATTTGTTATATGTGTTTTCATTCAATGAAATGCTATGTTTAATATCATGATATTCATAAGTAATTAGAAATATGTAATTTTACTCTTCTAAAAGTTTTATCACATCCTCGTTGCTTGAATTCTTCCTTCTCCTTTTTCCCATTCTCTTCCTCTTCTTTCTTTCCATGAAAACCAAACAAATGGAATCCAAAAATTCAGCAACTTTAGAATAAATTATTGTAAATAGTGTGTATATTTGTGTAATTATTTGATTTGGATTTCAATAAGGGAACCTCCCCATTAAGAGGAGGGACTTCGTCCCCCTTAAAAATTATGTTCTCCAATATTTTTCTCATACAAAATATTTAGCAAACACCATTGATATGAAAATGTAATACATATTTTGTCATGGTCTCATACTTCCTCTTAAAAAGTAATTACTTTACAATACATGTGTTTCATTCACACAACTTTGTCTCTATGTTATGGATTAATAATGAATCTTCATTCTCCCACATCAAGTCACACATTTACATAAGGAAATTTAGTTTCTTCTACCATGTTTGATTGTGATGTGCCACTATCTTCATCACCTAATGATACTCAAGTTAAGGTCGTTCATTGTAGTACCACATTTTTTATCATCTTAAACAAAAACCTATTGTATAGATTCATCATGATCATATGCCAAATCTACTACGGTTTGATAAGGATATTGTTGGCCACACAATATCCTACTCACTTTAATGGATAAGAGGCTAATTATACTACCTTCTATGTAACCTCTATCATATTAATGGACACTGTGACAATGATTGTTATGCATTGGCTTACAAACTCAATTTACTCAAAGAAAAAGGCATCATCAATTTTGATACATGAAATTCATATAGATCTCATCATCCTTATTTGTAGTATCACCTTGCAGAAAGTGTGACACTCTATAATCATTCTTCCAATAATGTGTCAATTCCATAATATTATACAAATGAGATCCCTCAAGATGGAGTTATTACTATGCAACCACCTCTTATAGGTAAATATAAATGGATTTCTAAAGAGAAAAGGTTTGTACCAAATGTTCCACATGTTAGTTATACACCCTCTCTAGTACCATCCATGGCATGTCATATATGGCCAACTAATTCTTTATTTCTTATTAACCCTAGTGTATTTTAAATTTTTTGAGTGACTAGTCACTTTTTGCTCACGTAGTCTCCTCATTACACTATGATGTCTTAGTCAATCACTTAATTCACTTATCATCTACACCTCTTCTTGTTGATAACCTTCACCAAGCACCTTTCACATATGAGGATCACTCTTCCTTCTTTCTTAAGAATAGGTTTCCTCACCCTGTATGCTATTAAGAATTCATTCTCTTTCCTAAACAAAAACAAATTTCATGTGACTCTAATCCTTACTTTAGACATATAAGTTTACCTATTACTTCCAGATATGTTAATACAAAAGTCCCATTTCTAGTGGCATCTACTCTTATCTCATGTGACGTGTGTTTAGGTCTTCCTGGTTACTGTTGTCACCTAAATTTGTACCCTTTCATGAGCCTCAATGGATCAACACCTCAACTAAATAATGGGAATGTACCCAAGGTGTAGGACCTTATTACTTGGAACAAACCTGGAGAGAAGAATGAATTCCTCTACTTATCTACCCTAATTCCTACAATACTACTCGGATAAGATACCGATATATAAGGGAAAGGGGAAGGAGGAGTGTATGAAACAAACTAAGATAAAATGTTGTGATTGCACCAAAATAGAAATGGTATATCTCTCCTCGAGAGGAAAAATGGGAAGGAAAACATACGGGCAAGAGGAAAAATACCCTAAACAAATCAACCTTGAAGAACCATTCCATTCCACAAATTTTAAACACGAGATGAAAACATGTAAGTATAAATCACACACATACTACCATTAATAAAAATAGAAGTAAGAGTGATCCAAAGGATATTTTGGGACTTTGGGAGTTCCCTAAATCTCCCTAAACCATGCCAGTGTGGTATAACATTCAACAATATTTCTGTAAGTACTTGGAATGTTGGAAATAGACTTCGTATGCTCAAGTTATCACTGGTCAAAGTATGGTCATTGTTCGGATTTGAAAGAGTCAACTGGCTAATATGACAATGAAATGTGGTGGAAGTGGAGGAGAAAACAAATTGTTTTTTGTGACGCCGGTCTTTGACACTTGTATTCAGATGGGTGGACCCCTTTTTTCTAGGCTGAGGGTAATCATCTAGGTTCGACACATTCTTTTCACCGCATGGTTCGGGATTTGGTTACAACCGTCGAACGTATTCACATGACATGTAAAAATCGCTCACATTTATTCCACACTACCCATTATAATACCATTGGAGGATTGTTATGGGGCATCCACCTAAGTGGAAAAACATTGTATTGCATGTCCCTCGCCACATTTATATAGAGTGGTTGGTGTTTAATAAACACCACCCAAACTATTACTCCCTCATGAATATGGGATTTTAAATCCTTTTGTAAATGCGAATGGTGGGGCGGTGGGCAAGGGGGTCAAACCCTCGACCCACCATTTAACAAAATTAATTCCCATTGCTACGTTACATGATCTCATAAAGTATAAAATGGAGATTGGTGGTATTTTGGGACACATAGTCTGTCTTGTGCTAGTGCCTTTTATTGGTAGATTTTGTAAAAGCCCATTTTTGGGGCATTTAGGAACTTCTTTGTAATTGGTGTGCACTAGAATGTTGTCAAAAACTCAGAGATGCTCTAGTGGACCTCTTGTTTTTATAGTTTTGATTTCTAGTTTGGAGTTATAAAGAGAGGTTTGTGATAGGTATGTACTTTCCCTTAGGGCTTATTGAGGCACCTTTGTAAAAATACATTTTTGGAGCACTTGGAGGCATTTTTGTGACTTAGGGTAAATGGAAAAATTTCTAGAATTGGAAAAATTTCTAGAACTCCAAGATGCTTCCAATGGACCCATTTTTGTCCCATTTTGGGGATTTTTATTAGATTTAGGGAGGGTATGTCGTAGTAGTTTGTATTTATGCTTGTGCTTTATTAAGGCAGTTTTTCACAGTGTAATTTTGAGGCACGTAGGAGCATTTCTAGTTCTTGGTGTAAACTAAATTTTTTCCTCAATTGTAAGATGCTCCTCATGGACCTATTGGTTTCCTAATTTAGAGGTGTTGTGACACTATGTTTTTTTTCAAAATTCATTCGAGCACTTGGGTTATGTTTGGAGCTATTGTCAAACATACATCTCATTTGAGGGAAATTGTTGGAGATCTGATCCTCTAACCCGGTCATTGTAAACCAAGTTATTGTTACTCAGTGGACATGGAGGAGATCATTTGTCTTATATTTCTCTAGTTTGGATTCATTTTGAATCAACTGGATCTTTGGTCACCTTTGTATCTAGTTTAGATTCATTGAGAATCAACTGTGTATGTGATCATCTTGGTTATCAGTTAGGATTCATAGGGAATCAACTGGTAGTAATCATTTTGTTATCTGGTTTGGATTCAGTTTGAATCAACTGGATATGTGATCACCTTTGTGTTATGATTTGGATTAATTTCACATCGATTTGGGCATTTGTTATTCTTTAAATTGTTTAGCTCGGATCGTCACTTTGTTTAGAGGTTAATTGTGGCCATACAACAAAGTGGTAGTTGTTCATAAAGGAGATTTTTACTTCAAAGCATCAATTCAAATTCCTTGGGAGTCAACTAGGTTTTGTTATTTTAGAGGCTAGTTAGAATTCATTCAAATCAACTGGTATCATTTGGTTCATTTTTGTGCATTCATCACTTCATTTGTAACTTATATTTATTTGTAAATTAGAAGTTTTAATGAATTGGTTCAACATATGAACCGGAGATGTAGCCATTTGTTTTTACAAACTCCATTATCAACTTGTTTACAGATGTGTGAGTGATCATTTTTGCATTGTAATTTCCCTTTAAGTTGATAATATTTTTGAGTTAATTTACAAAGTGACTATAAGGGTCCAAGGCCGCTTAAAATTTTGGTTCTATATTCGGATCAAAGAGACAAAAAAACACAAGTAAATGGAAGAGACAAGACAAAATGACAATATTTTACTAATAAAAGGATACATAATCCATTACAATAATGGGGAAGGCATTTAGTGCATTATATGTGACTAAATTAGAGGCATACAACTCATGAAAGCTTAGCTTCCATTTTTACATGGTAATTTTTATTCGAGAGAGGATTTTTACATTGAGAAATGAGTTGCATTATATAGAATGAGAAGAGAAATAGAGAGGTGATCTTGAAAATCAATAAGAGATCAAAATATCAACCACTTTCTCTACCAACAAGGACAAATCACCATTAAAAGTATAGATCAAGAATGAGCACCATTTATTTTCTTGGGAGATGTAAAAATCAAATTGGAATCATGTTGTGGCTTCCTAAAACAATTAAATGTTGGTTGTTGGATATTATTTGATCAAATTTGGGCGTCATTTAATTGGGAAAATAGCTGAAAATGCCCCAAAAATCTATCATGAAGTTCTCTCTAATCTATCCACTATTCTATGTGAATTCAAACTTAGATTAAATATCTGATCAATACTTTTCTAATGGTACCACATGCAGGTGAATAGGTGCTCTGGATCAAAAGTTGTAATCATATGAAACACACTCAGAATGTGATCTCTAAGCTCGGTTTTAAAATGGTATTGGGCCTTTTGATTTGATTTTTTGGTTATAAAACACCTTTGAAGGGACCCATAACCACTCCCATCATGATACCCTCCATGAGACCTTTCTAAAGATATAAATTTGTTGGATTTGGAGATTTTGATCAAACCTTATGATCATTTAAAAGTTGCACTATTGTTGGTATAATTGATGTCCACAAGGCCATCAAATTTAAGCCTATGACCACTCTTGACACATGTCTCACCCTAATTGACCTTTTCAATTCTCTTTCCTCTAACCTAAGCTAGTTGTTATGTGTCACCCTATGATTTGTTTCATATTCTCTTATGTTATCGATATTTTCAGCTCTCGAGAGATTACAGAGATCACTTTTGGTTCAAAATGGTCGTGATTAGTCCACATGGACCAATTGCGTCCCATTATATTCATGGGGGTCACTTTGCGTTTTCTTGAGATCTCAAGATCTGAGACCCATTCTCATTGTCTTTTCCACCACATTGAATTCTCGAGACATGAGAGATTTTTTTTTGTTATGACCTATAACCTTGAACCCTGATCCTTCTCCATTATTGGTCCATGCGGACCAATGACATGTTTTCTGATTCTCGGATGTGAGACCCTTATGATCCTGATACTTGGTTAATTTTTTACCATCGTGAACTTGATTTGTTTGATTAAATTTCAAGGTCAAGCGATCAAAGGGTGACATGCATTTGGACATCATCTCCCGTCTAAGCCCCAAAAGTAATTGATTTGATCAAATTTTCTTCTACTTCAAACTATGTGATCCTAGAGCAGTGTCATGTAAGTGAATTTTTTGAATTTAGATATGCATAGGTGCTAAAATACTGATAAATTGAGATAAAATGTCTCCAAGTGTGGAAATTTGATACCGAATGACTAAAATGAAGTGTGAGATAATTTTGGTCAATAGTTATATGATCTTAGGGATGTTCTATATATCTTACATCAATGTGTCAAGTTTATTTACCAGAAATAATTTTTCATAGTTCAAGGTGTTCCCTTTGAGGATCCTCTTCTTATGCTACCTAGTTACCCTTATAAAGTTTATACTCCTACTCCCAAGTCTCTAGATAGGCCTTCTAATTCACATGATATCTCTAGTGGATCCCACCATCCTAGGATTCTTCCTAGGTATTTTAGTGCACATGCTATCTCTAGTGGCTTTCACTCTTTTAGTCCTCCTCATAGTTATTTTCCATCACACACTTCTTCTCATGGATCTAGTCCACCTAGTTCTCTTTTAGGACTTATATGACACATATTATCACTTTTTCTCCACTCGCACATGAACATCATTATTTTTCACAATTAAGGCCCAAGCCTCCCTTTTATTTTGGATATGATTCATCTCCTTATGAGAATCTAATTGGTATATTTTTACCCCCTTTCCTTATACATAATTATATTCAAAAATATAAAGCATTCAATGATTTGTAAAATAACAAAACTAGGACCTATACACATAGCTTGAATTATTATCACTCTTATTTACATATGTTGTTTGTCATTATGATCTAATAGGTAAGCATATATTTTCTATATAATATTTACAAACATGTGTTCATGATGTATATTGATCCTTATGCAAGATACACACACAACGTTACGCGATGACAAGTGCCGACCTAATTCTTCCCAAATACTACGATCATCTAGGGGTATATCCTATACATTCTATATAGTTGTTATTGTTTCATTATAGTTTATTTATACTTCCTCATTACACTTTATTACATACATTATGTGCATGATTTTTTTGACCTAACATTATTTACACATATGTCATCTGTAGTGCTAACACATATTTTTTGTGTGCTTCTTTACTTGTTATTATGATGTTTTATCATTGTTTGACATTATTTTCTAGTATACATGTTTACTAATTGTTTGTGTTACTATTTTCTTCTTCCCTTGTATGCATCCTAAGTGCTTGATTATCTGTGACACCATGGGTGTCCCATGTTTGTGGTTCAATGCCTTTATTACATGACATTTAATCTATTATATGTGGCTTAAGTGACTTGATTTTCTTGTGACATCACGGGTCTTTGATTTTTGTGGCTCTATGCCTTAATGTGACTATTTCTACTTACTCACTTGATTAATGCAATGCCTCTATGGTTGTTCTATTGCACATGAATTGTTTCTATTATTGTTATTATTTCTTGTTTCTTTGTGCACCATGGTATTCACCATGCATATCCCCTTTTGAGGCCACCACTACTACCTTCTATGTGTCCCTAAATATATTATTAGACTTACCAAAAAAGGATACACATATTTTATTTTGGGCCACGTGCTCAAATTATTTATCACACAAGCCTTGAAAGAGGGGGCATTCATTGAGGTAAATACTACACCTGTAGACATATTTATGTGTTTAGGTAAAAAAATTCACTCGAGATAGGTCCGTATAAATATATCCAGATAAAAAAATTAGGATAACGTTATATAGTTTCAAAACTTTAAACCACAATCGAGACCGTATGGATGTTCCTAACCCTCCCACATGTTTCTTCCCTAGGGATAATCACATTATGTTTTTCTACAATTTTATATTTCTACATATAAATATAGGTATTTAACACGATTTCATATTCAATTGAAATATTTTAGAGTAGTTTATATGGGCATAAATATTTCACTCCATTTCTTTACTCGCCAAGCTTACAAATACATGATTTTTATGGTATGGGTCTCCTTCTCTATCATCATCTCAACATATTCCACACTCCTAGTAATTTGTGTGACACACAGGGAGGGCATGGGGGAACCCATTATTTTATATAATTTATGTCTATATATAAAACATTAGCCTAGATATATTTGTAGTGGTGTAATATGTGGGGTTATGGAAGATATTGAAGCAACCAAGTTATTCATAACAACCCTTCCTATCCTCTTAAAGGGGAATATATCAGGGTTAGTGGAAAAAAATTATACATGATCTTATTTCTTCACTGGGTGCTTTGGAACCTCTCTCTTCTTCTCTCTACCTTCTATTTTGTCTCTAGTTACATGCACCTAGAACTCTAGTTTCTCCTTTAACACAATTGGGGACTGATCACCCAAAATCATCTAATATGTTCAAAAATAAAATCTAAATCTCCAAGTGTAAGAAAATAAAAATATACCTTCTCTTTTCAACAAACAATGTATTTATTATTCTTTACATCTCTCTATTTCAATTTGTGGAAATTAAAATTCTATATTTACATTTTGAGTTACATTTCAATTTTTCGTATAGACATTGACTACACTTCATGTTTCATGTTATTCCATAGATCATGCCAACACCACCACATCATCTGGGAAATAAAAAATTTGAGAAAATAAAAAGTGTCTCTATACACTAATGTACCTTTTTTCTTTAAGCATCTAATTTTCATTTCACACGTAAAGGGGGAAATGTAGACTCAAATTTGGCGCTTTAATTTTTTAACTTATTGTTATGAAAATTCCCTTTGATAAGATAAATATCCATATTCTATCCCCTCTCAGTATAACTTACTATCTCTCTCCCAAGTTTATTATGTGTACAAACTAATGTGTTATCACATTCTAAGTATAAATGCTCAAAACTAGTATTTCACCTCTTCTTATCATGATACATCTTTCATATTTCATGCATTATCACCCTATCCAAAAGCATACGATATGGTCAAGATGTAATATCTAGTCCTGACCCACCTGTATGGTCTTAGACCAATACGTCCTCCAATATTGTTTCCAATTCAATTATCTTTGTTGGATCATTTTATCCTATTAGGTCAACCTTTTCATGAAAAAATAACCTTGAAACCCTATATAATCAAGCTAATATTACTTCATTTAATTACTTGGAACTTTTATGAGCTCTTATTATAAATACTAACATGAAAGGAACTCAAGGCTCCATAAATATTGCCAAATTTAATGCACATCTATTAGGGAAGTCATTATCGCACCTTTGAAACACTCAACTAGGTCAAGGAGTTCAACATCCCTTATTTCCAAGAATTCAAAGCTATTAATTCAATGTCTTAGTAAGAGAAAAATCACCCCACACATTGTCAAAGTGGTTCACACTACCAAACTAGTTACATCTATTTAAATATCACATTATAGGTGGAGAAATGTGTGTGGTTTGATGACTCTTCATAGTAGTGTCAATGTAGGTGATACACAAATTATACTTCCATCCAAACACTAAATTATTTATAGGGTCTTCCACCCATGATTAGGGTTTAAATTTGGTTCCAAAGTATTCAAATGGTATTATAATTTTGTGGTACTTAGGGTTTGAAAACAACACACATTTCATCTATAATAGTACCTTCATCATTCAAATTTTTATCTTACAAGTCCCATTCTCATGAGAAATATTACAAGTTAAATTGAACAACATCATATAAATTCATTCATGGTATATATATATATATATATATATGTTTTATTTATTGATTTTGTTAGTAATTTATTTATTGAATGCTAAATTATTACCTTAGGCACTAATTTATATAGAATGTTGGCATCCATATTTTGAAGTAAACACATAATATTACAAAGTTGAGTGAGTGTACATCTAAATTATTTATCACCTTTAACTAAGGAGCTACATGAAAGGTGCATCCACACTGTCAAAATCATCCAAGGAATGATCCTATCCTCAACCATTTGAATCTCCATATAGAGACATCAAAGGTATTTACACTCAGTAATAATTGATTCCTAGTGGGCTATATGTGAGAAAAAAAATTCACTAGTGGACCAAATGACTCTTATTATTCCTTTTATTTTCTAAGAATTAGGCATGTGCCTATTGGCCTTCCTTAAACACCTATGGATGTTTTTTCTAGTTTTATCTTTTGGTTTGATGCCTCTTCATAGTAGTGTCAATGTAGGTGATACATGAATTACACTTCAATCCAAACACTAAATTTTTATAGGGTCTTTTACCCATGATTAGGGTTTGACTTTGGTTCCCAAAGTATTTAGATGGTTTCAAAACTATGTGATACTTAGGGTTTGAAAAAAACACACATTTATAGGAAAAAAAGGGCGTGCATAAATAAGGTCTGAAACCATACATAAGGTCCAAGAATGTACATAAATTCCTAACAAAACTATACAATTATGTACTAGGGTGTTTTTATTTACAATCTTAAAAATAAATAATCTTCGGGTTCATTACTCCCAATTTATCTAGTTCGTGTACCCATATCTCTCCTATTTTCCTATGTAAAAAATTCCATTTCCCTCTTGTGTTTATTTTATTTTATAGGATATCATTATCATTAGTTGCAATTATTAATGTGTTGTTATGATATTGGATGATTAATGTTGGAACATAATTAATTATAATAACCCCTATAACAAACCTTATATCGGCGTTTAGTGCATTCATAACATTTATTAATTTAAAAAGAGTGTAAACACTGACCAAAAATAAATAAAGAAGGAAATAGATGAAATTAGGGCTAAAAATACAAGAGAATATGGGACTAAGACTCACCGAGAGGGATTTAAAGTTGCATTTTTGAAAATGAGTAGAAATTGAAATAAAAGAAAGAAAAAATGAAAAGTGAAAAGCATGAGGAGAAGAAGGTGAAAGAGAAAAGGATGAGGGTGTGTGAAAAAGTGATGAAGGAGATGGGGAGACAATGAAGGTTAAAAAACATAGAAAATCCTTTTCCCAACAACATCTAACAATGATGAAAATGATAAACATCAATGCTCTAAAATTTGTACATATGATCAATTGTGAGTTTGGGATTCAACCTACTTCAACTAATCAATCAGATGTAGCTACATGTTTTTTAACAAGGGTGGGAAATGAAACTAAGAAATGATAGGTGATGTCGTCAACACTCCTAAAAAAATGGTACTAGACAACATATTAGCAAGCTAAGCGAGGTTTAGAACTCAATATATCTGAGGGAATTAGATCTAATTTCAGAAATATTTTCACCTTGAAATGGTTTAAGGGTTGATATTTTGATGTTACTATAAGTGGGAATTTAATAAACTACAAGTATCCTGAAATTTTGTAAGAAAATTTTTGAATGTATTTTAAAGATTGGACATAGTGTTGAGTTGTGGAGCTTAATTACTTAAAATTATCATGTTATATTAAACTTGCAGGAAAAAACAGTAATTGGCATCGGTTATGGAGGGACCGACATTGGTCAGGAAAGGAGGAACCGACATCGGTTAGGGCTAACTAACGTTGGTTACCTGTGTGTGAGTGTTTTATTTAACTCATCGGGAATTAGATCTAATTTTAGCATTAAAGAAGGTCTATTGATTGTAATTACATGGCTAAGTGCCCTAAGTTTGTATATGCATATATAAGCATGAAAGCTAGGGTTTTGAAGTAAGTGAAGAGAGAGAGAGAGTTAATGATTATTGAGAAAATAATTGTAAGAGAGATAATTCTTAGAGAAGAAGGAGAAACTTGAGAGAAATAAAGTACTATACATCATGAGAGGTGTGGAAGATTGTAAATCTTCATTGTATATATTATGAAAGCTTTGGATAATAGATTGGCTTGTTTCTTGGTGGATGTAGCCCACATTGGGTGAACCACATTAAATCGGTGTTGATTTATATCTCTTGTTTTGTATATTTATTTTGGTAGAATATCCATTTTTATTTACATGTATGCTTAGATCTATATATTATCTGTAAAACCTTATGCTAACCCTAACAACTGGTATTAGAGCTTTGTTTGAGGGTTTTGGGTGTTGACATATTTACTCACAGAGGGTTTTCTGATTGAGTGGGAGCTACAAAATGGTAGAAGAAAAAAAATACAAGGTAGAGAAGTTTGATGGCTGAAATTATCAATTATGCAAGATGAAGATTGAGGATTATTTGTATCAAAGAGATTTGTACTTACTGTTGGATGAAAATTCTAGACCTACGAAGATGACTGATGAAGAATGAAAGATTCTATATAGAATTTCAAGTTGAAATCACATCACACTTAGGTTTGACTTAATAGAAAGGCTTTGGGATCTATAAGATTGAGCCCGATTTAGATCATGGGATTTCCAATATTACGTGGCGATACCTACGATAGAGTTATTGAAATCTCTTGTTAATTTATACGAAAAACCTAGTTTCAAATAAAAGTTTATTTGATGAAGAAATTATTTAGTTCTAAGATGCATGAAGGTGGATCTAAGCATCTAGTCATTTGAATGATTTATGATCTATTATAAATCAATTAAAATCATTTGATATTATTTTTGATGATGAAGTGAAAGCACTCTTATTCTTATGTTCTTTTCCGATAGTTGTGATAACTTACTAATGGTTGTTAGTAATACAACATATGATAATAATATTTTGAAGTTTGATGATGTGGTTAGTATAATTTTGAATGAAGAAATTCGGAGGAAAAGTACAAAGGTGGGTAGAAGGAGATATTCAAGAGTAAGAATAATGAGAAATCAAATTCAAATAATGGAAAATCTAAATCCATAAATCCATAGGTAGGGGAATTACCTATTGGAATTGTGGAAAGAAAGGACATGCAAATAAATATTGTTGGTCAAAGGGTAAAAAGAACCAACACCCATACAGAGGTAAAGTGTCAAATAAAGAGGAAAATATTACAGAGAGAGGTAATTCAAGATGATTTTATTCTTTCTTTGGATTATATAATAGAATCATGGGTTTTAGAATCAGGAGATTCTTCCCATAAACCCCTAATAAG
Source organism: Taxus wallichiana var. yunnanensis (assembly GCA_018340775.1). Classification (NCBI taxonomy): domain Eukaryota; kingdom Viridiplantae; phylum Streptophyta; class Pinopsida; order Cupressales; family Taxaceae; genus Taxus; species Taxus wallichiana. Next base: position 5,738,622 of record CM031242.1, on the reverse strand, counting down.
ATTTATTTCAAAATTATGTCCAGGGGGTAATTTTGGGCATGTTTATTTTGGTGATGATGAACCTTGTAGTATTACTAGTAAAGGGAAGTTAATATAAAATTGCAGAATGGAAAACATGGATATTGAAAGATGCGAGACATGTGTTAAGCCTCAAGAGGAATCTTATTTCTATAGGAAACTAGGTGAATCTGGTTATATGGTTACATTCATAGCAAACTCTTGGAAAGTCACCAAAGGGTGCTATTTTTGTGGCAAGAGGAAATAAGGTAGGAACGTTATATTTATCTACCTATGTTATTGATTAATTTTTGTGTTGTCTACTTCAGATTCGATGCATGCATGTGGCATAATCAATTGGGCCATATGATAAAAAAATGAATGTCAATCTTAAAGGCTAAGGGTAAGTTATTAGATTTGAAAGATTTAGATCTTAATTTCTGTGAGCACCGTATATTTGGAAAGAAAAATAGAGTGATATTTGTCAAAGTTGGGGCAACTAAGAAGGAGAAAAAATTGGAGCTTGTACACTCGGATGTGTGGGGACTAACCCAAATAGCTTCTCATGGAGGATCCCATTATTATGTAACTTTCATGTATGATACTACAAGAAAGGTATGGGTTTATTGTATTAAACATAAATATAATGTTTTTGAGACTTTTAAAAGATGAAAAACCCTTGTTGAGAATGAATCAAATCAAAAGTTAAATTTCTTTAGATCTGGCAATGGTGGTGAATACTGTAGCATGAATTTCAATGATTATTTTTCAGTGAATGGAATACATAGAGAAAGGACGATTCCAAGAAAACCAAAAAAGAATGGTGTTACAAAAAGAATGAACATGACAATCATGGAACGTGCTAGAAGTATGAGGATACATGTTGGATTACCCTTGTAGTTTTGGGTAGAATAAGTTGATACAATGGTTTATTTGATTAACTATGGGCCTTCAAGTTCACCAGATAGAGGAATACTAGAGGAATATTGGACCATGGAAAAAGGTAGATGTTTCTTTTTTAAAGTATTTGGTTCGAGACGGTTTTGTGCATATTGATAAGAAAATAGGAAAAAGTTGGATGCAAAATCCAAGAGATGCACTTTCATTGGTTATGGATATGGTGATTTTGGATTCCATTTTTGGGATTTAAAGAATTATAAAATTATTAGAAGTCCTGACATTGAATGGAATGAAAATAGAATGTATAGGATTACATTTTAGTACCCAAGGATGAACGGGTTGAGAAGTTTGTGAATGAAAATGAACTCTCATTTACAAATAATACCGACAGGTTACATAAGAAGCGGTGTCGGTTTACCTGACCGACATTGGTTAGCTAAACCGATATCGGTTAAAGAAGAGCTAAACCAACATCGTATAGTAGAACCGATGTTGTCATATTTGGAAAAAATGTCCAAGAGTTCTAGAATGAGCCTCTGTACCCCAAACTTAGATGTCACAAAAGGTTAGTAGTCAAAAATATTTACACCTTCTCTATCTTATTTGGAAAATAAAAACCAGAAATTTTGAAGAGGCTAAATGAGACCTCACGTTTAATGGGAGCATGACATGGATGAGGAGATAGACTCCTTTTCAACAAAACCAGTGGATTTTGAAGTTGTCGGTTACATTGCAAAACAAATGGGTTTAAGTCAAAAGAAGAGGGTATTTAAACCTTCTTGTAATAAAGGGGTCTTATTTATTATTGGTATTGATTTGGTGAAATATTTTCTCTTGTTGTTAAAATGAATTCCATAAATTTTTAGTTGGACATGATTTGCAAAGAAACTAGATGTATATGGATTTTCTTCATGGTGATTTTGATGAAGAGATTTATATGAAAATCAAGGAGATAAATTAGTGTGCGGAGGTTGAAAAAGAGCCTATATAGGCTCAAGCAAGCTCCAAGGAAATGGTACATGACGTTCTATAGTTTTATGCATAAGCATGGTTATTTAAGATGTGAATCTGATCATTGTGTTTATTTCAAGAAGCTTGAAAATGGGAGCTATATTATTTTGTTACTGTATGTGGATGATATGCTTATTACATGATCTAATATGCAGTACATTGATGAGCTTAAGGGAAAGATAGTTCACACATTTGCTATGAAGGATTTAGGAGCTGCAAAAAGAATCCTTGACATGCAAATAAATAGAGACAAGAAGAATAAGAAATTGTATTTGTCTCAGGAGGATTATATCTACAAGGTGTTAGAAAGGTTTAAAATGCAGAATTCAAAACCTATAAGTACACCTATGGCTAGACACTTCAAATTGAGAAAAGATCAGTGTTTTCATCACTTAGGAGGTCAAATACATGACACAAGTACCATATGCTTCATCAGTTTAGAGTCTCATGTATGCTATGGTTTTTACCAGACTAGACATTACACAGTAGTGGGAGTTGTGAGTAGATTTATGGCCAATCTAGGTAAATAGCATTGGAAAACAGTCTAATGGATACTCAGGTATTTTAGAGGGACATCTATCATGTAGTTATGCTATAGAAGGTTTGGATATTTATTTATGTGGCTATGTTGATTCAGATATGGCTAGAGATCTAGATGGTAGAAGGAGCACTACTAGATTCATTTTCATAGTAGGTTGGACGACAATTAGTTGGATATTGAGATTTCAGAAGGTGGTGGATTTTTCTACTACAAAGGTAGAGTATGTTGTAACTACAAAGGCTAGCAAAGAGATGATATGGATGAGAAGGTTCATGGAAGAGTTGGGAAAGGAGCAAGATAATTACAAAAAAATTTTCAGTGACAATCAGAGTGCAATTCATTTATAAAATAACTCAACGTTTCATTCTAGAATGAAACACATTCAATTGAGATATCACTTCATACGGCAGTATTGGAGGATGGACAACTGAAAATGGAGAAGATTCATATGAGTGAAAACCATATGGATATGCTAATGAATCCATTAGAAAAAGAGAAGTTGGAGCTACACTCCACTTATGTTTGTCTTCAGTTTGAGACTTGAAGAGGAAGAAATAAAGCTAAGGAAAGGATCCAAGAATGACGTTGTACAAGTATAGTGCAGTAATTTATCTCCAAGTGGGATATTGTTGAGTTGTGGAGCTCAATTACTTCAGATTAGCATGTTATATTAAACTTGCAGGAAAACATAGTAACCAACATTAGTTATGGAGGGACCAACATTGGTCACCTATGACCGACATCGGTCAAGAAATGAGGAATTGACATCGATTAGGGCTAACCAACGTTGGTTACCTATGTGAAAGTGTTTTATTTAACTCACGGGAATTAGATCTAATTTTAGCATTAAAGTAGATCTATTGATTGTAATTACATGGCTAAGTTCCCTAAGTTTGTATATGCCTATATAAGCATGAAATCTAGGGTTTCGAAGTAAGTAGAGAGAGAGAGAGTTAATGATTATTGTGAAAATAATTATGAGAGAGAGAATTCTTGGAGAAGAAGGAGAAGCTTGAGAGAAAGAAAGTATTGTACATCATGAGAGGTGTGGAAGATTGTAAATCTTCATTGTATATCTTTTGAAATCTTTGGATAATAGATTGACTTGTTTCTTAGTGGATGTAGCCCACACTAGGTGAACCATGTTAAATATGGTGTTGATTTATATCTCTTATTTTGTATATTTATTCTAGTATAATATCTAATTTTATTACATGTATGCTTAGATCTGATATATTATCTGTACAACCTTGTGCTAACCCCAAACATAGGTTGTTTTTACGAGGAATGAGATGGCATGGGAAATCAACCTTTTTGCAAATTAGTTTGTCCAATCATGTCTAATGTTTTTCCATGTAACACATTTGATCTATATCTAATTTTCTATTGAATCAAATATAATATTTGTGCTATAATTCCCGCAAGCTATTAAAATAACAATATATAAAGTCTTATGAAATTTAGAATAAGCTTACAACAAACTTGAAAAAACCTTATAAAAAATTCAACAAATAATGCACCGGTAACATAGCTTAGTCCATAGCCTTAGTGAGGTTTGAAAAACATCACCTATAAATGCATAATCCATTGTTACATCCATTCACAACTTGAGCAAGAAATCATCATCCATTATATGATTTATTCATAATGTGATTAGGAAAGCATTATCCATTATAACACAACTTTATTGATATGTAAACCCCATTGAATTTTAAGTGTTACCAAATAAAACCCAAGCATAGGATGTGTTTAAAAACACTAATAGTGGAGAATAAAGTGAGATTACACCATTGGCATGGTCTCTTCTTGTGATTATTAACTCAATATCCATAAATTATGTTGATACAAAAAAAAGTATCAATCATTAGTTTCCTTTTCATAAGTGTTGCTCAAGTGAAAAATAAAAAATGTTTACATGCACAATTTTGTGTTTGTAAAAGAAAGTAGGAAATGAAAAAATGAAAAAATACTAGAACTAATCCCAAATTAAAAATCTCCACATGATCGAAACCTTCCACACTTATCTCTTCCAAACCTTGCTAAGAAATTCATCTAAATTACGTAGTTGAGGCTCGATTATTTTCTTATTATGGTTGTCTCATCTAATGCGGTGGAAAAAGAGTTTACGAAAAATCATAATTTTGATTTTTCCAGCAGACAAAATCACAATTTGGACTTGCTAATATCTCACAACCAAGTGTATGATTCATTAACTAGGAACACAATCCATTGTCTAGCTTGCTGGAAGGAATGCACAATGACTAGAGAGATGACCTCATAGTTGTGCATGTACCAAAATATGTACATTGAATTTCACCATAACTTGATGGAAAAAGTACCAATAGTTTTTCACTTTTTCATTAATGGTACTTTTTAAGAGCCAACCACAATGTGACACATAGGGTGCTTGGTTATTAGTACACTTTTCAAATGCTTTATAAAAATTATTTGTGTACTAAATCAATTCAAAATCCACTTTTCCTCCAAATAAATGCACAAAAAAAAAAATAGTGATGTGACATGGTCAAACGCACTACACAATGATATATTTATTTTTATACTAATGATGCCTCTACATAAATCTACGCACCGCTAAAGTTAAGGTGTGCGGTTATAGGGTCATCTCCCCTAACAAAGCCATTGAAACTTGTTTACTATATTTCCAGAGGTATGCACAAACAACTTATAGATGATGTGGATGCTAGTATGGCTCCTTCAATGGTTGTCATATCATCATGAATGAAGGTGGGTGTGGTGCCATGGTGGGATTGCAGGTCAAGTGTCAACAATTGTTTACATATTATGACACACAATGTCATTAATTGCTACATTAATAACAACTACTAGCTCCAATATTTCCAAATATTGAAAATTCAAACCATAAATGCAAAGTGAGTCTCATTTTTGGCATATATAATGGTCTATTGTATTCATATGCACATGGTCCCTCCAATTTGACATGTAAAACACCTGAAATCTAAAATTAACTAGGTAAAAATCTTGTTCTCATATCCTCATAATTTTAAAGTGATGACATGGAAACATTTACGCTCCATGCAGTACCAAATATAATTCACAACATATGCCTCCTCTCTACAAGTTATGGATCCTAACCCCTAACAATTCACACGTGACAAATAAAACAATGCATAGGGTAGAGGACAAATAAAAATTCAAGTTTGGCATAGTGAAAAGGAATGGTGATGGAATTGAAAAATACCCCTAAACAACTAGTAATCACACGCGAGAAGTGTGATGTGAACATCAAAAGAGGGAGCAAGGGGAAAGAGGAGGAAAATAGGATTGAGAGGAATATAGGAGAAAAATAAATAGCTAGGAATGGATAATGAAATTGAAAAAGGAGGTGAATAATATGTAAAGTAAGGAGAACACCCAATCGGCACTAGTGTTGGTGTGGAAAGTGAAACACGATAACTAGTGGAAGCAATCAGAGGATGATGAAACAAATTACAAAGTGAATGTTTGATAATGGTTTGATCTAGTGCGTAAGTCGAAGTTTTGTGTAGTTTCCGGTTGAACAAACTTATTCTATGAGAGAAGAAAGGAATTAAGAAAATATTCTAGGAATAAGAAAGAAACACGTACATTTTGATTAGAATTCATTATTTCAAAAAAAAGTTGAAATAAAATTTTTATTTAATATTTTTAGGCCAACTATATACGTGAATGATTATGTATTAGTATTGTTATGGAAAAAAATTCATGATTACAAAATTTTGGATTAAATCCCATAAACAGTTAATACATAAAATTCTATTAATTTTTTTTTCCTTTACAGAAGCGTGATGCAAATTTCCTTACAATATCATTTTCGTCACTATTCAAAACCTCTGGAATCCCAAATAACATTATTTTTAGAGGTGTTGACAAGGCTAAGGATATGTGTTCCAAGAAGGGGGGAAGGGAGGAAGGGATTGGAGGTGAAGCTCTTCATTCCTATGAAATTGGAGAATGGGTGCTTTAGACATTCTTGAGTAACATTTGAAAGATAATTAAGGAAAATATGAATTTCCTATAAATATGGGACTCTAGATAATGTAGTGAAAGTAATTCCACGTCTCTCAGTGGAGCCAATGTCAATAGTAGCCCGATGGAGGGTTAGGCCCTATGATATGTGGATAGATAAAGCCTAATCCATTTTTAGGGAAATTTTTTGTGACAACCTCTTGAAATTGAGGGAATGGGGACATACGATGGATTGGAGGGATCCCAAGATGGCCCAAAATACCGATCAAATTTGATAACAATGAATGAAGGAAAATAAGATGGAGCGGAGGAAGGGCAGTAGATAATATTTCTGGTAGTGCCTATTGTGTCATTCACTAGACCAGTAATAACCCATGAATTGGTGGAGAGAATGATCTTTTGATTTATGCAAAGGAGAAATTTTATCATCATCGGTCATCGTATAGATCACTAGATTCATTTCTTTTTGTACTCTATGTAATGGAAATGGAAATTATAGAATTAAGTTCCTTCAACATTTGTAAATTGTAGTTTTCAACCGGTTGATTTCTTGCAAATAGATTGGGGGCATTTTGGAAATTGAGGACTTATTTTTTAGAAAGGTAGGAATCTATGCATGAACTAGTATCTCTCAATCTAAAAGAGAAAGAACATTGTTACAGATGTTTAGAATCAAGTTGAAATGAAACTCCGAGATGGAGTGGAGAACTTTTGTTGAATACTGATCTTAAGGAGATGGAATTTTCAAATCCTTTCCAAAGGGAGGCACTGTAAGAGTTTTGACATATAAAGGAATGTTCGGGACATGAGGAATTTGGCTGAGGTATTTGACAAAAATGATGGACATATTTCCAAATGAGGATTTCCTAAAATATGGGAATGTGTCACGAAGATGGTAGTCAATTTTGACGCGTAGTTTAGGCCCAATAAAAATCATTTCATCAATCAAAATGTATTTGATATGTTTTGACGAGTCTTGGAAGGAGGCCAATGTTTGGCCTTATAGGGTATTTAATTATTTGATGATAATGTAGAGTTAGGAGTGAATAGCAGATGTGGAAATTTTGATAGCAGTGACACTAGTAGGGGATAGTAAAAGAAGGGGTGAAGTAGCTGGGGTTGTGATGGAGGAAATGACCAACTTGAGAGAGTGGATAAGGAAGGACTTTCTACTCCTACGATGCCTTAAATAATGAGCTGAAGGGGTGGTAGGATTTGAGTGGAAGAAAAGTGATGAAGAATTGTGTCAAAAGCCAATTGTTGGTTGTCACTCAATTATAAAGGGAAATATGAGGTGGAGCCACATGTATCACGAGGATAAAAATCGGCCTTATTTGTTTTGATAAAATAAGGTGCGATATCTTGCGATTGAGTGGAATGTTATGGAAGGACCAATCATAGAGGGATTCAAATTCTCGTAGGCCCAACATATGGAGGTTGTCAAGACATTTTGTATGTCTTGGAAAAAGTATAGACAAAAGTTTCCATTTATTGATTTCTCCAGGTTCTTGTATGGTGTCTATGTTAGATTCAGATGAAGCCTTTGAAATAGTTGCAGGTTCTATGATTGTTCTTATAACATGTCACGGTTTGTATTTTTTTTGAAGAGATTCCAATTTTATGAAATATTACTTGGGGTAGAACCAATATCTGAAGGAATAATATAAAAAGGATTGTATAGAATGAGCTCAAACCAATAGAAAAGTTTGAAAGAATTTGAAGTTTTTGATGGAATGACGTAAAATATTGGAAAGGAATGAATAATTGTAGGAAATTTCCGTTGCTTCCATTTTTTCCCATTTATGTATTTGATGTAACTCCAATCCTAGATAAGAGAAAGGGACTCCATAGATGGAGGCCATATAAGGTATGAATCAAAATCTATGTTGTTTCATGTTCATGTGAATCGATTCAACCAGATGCCTAAGTATTTTTACCCACATTTAGTGAGATGAATTTCCAACTAGACATAATAAGAGGTGATTTGAGAAGCATGTGACAAGATTCTTGTGTACTTATGTCATGTTCAAAAACACTCTCTGTAAGCATTTTATGTATGGCAAAAGATGTGGGTAAATCTAGGTTTACATTTGTAGAAAGTATGGAAAGCATATGGTGGTATGTTTTGGAGCATTGTTTTTCTTTGGAGGCATACTTTGTAATGTATTTAAGAACTTCCTGTTGTGAAATAAATTTCCTCTCTGAATTCATTGAAAAAGGCTTGAATGATTTGAAATTTTTGCTTGTCATGCATTCCAGAACCATAAATGATGGTACCTAATCTCTCAAAACCTTCCACCTCGAATCCTTACTACAATACTTGTACATATTTTTAATCCATTCCTTGTGCACATGCCATAGGCATAGCAATACACGACAACCAAAAACACACTTAATGGCCTAGATTTCAGCCGACACATCATCCATAATGAATGCATTTATTTGCCAATCGGGACGAAGAATTTTTCCCCATTTCTAGACTTCTACCAACCACCCATAAATGTCTTCAATCTTATTCCTCAATGTAATGGCCCATGCTACGGTACCCTTGCCTCTTCCTCGTAAAAACAATCAAGGTGTATAATTGGTACTGCAAGGAATATGACATCAAGAGTTAACATGGGGTCTAATATAACAGAAAGGGAACATTATTAATGATACATAAATCACACATCATTTCAAAATTAATTCTAATTACTTATGCCATATTTTTTCATAGAGATTTAAAATCATGGAGATCATGGAATTGTGTTAATGTTGTACCATTCTCTCATATGTCCACGGTCTTTGAAATCCCATAATGAATGTAATGGTGGTTCCATTTGGGCATTGATAGTAGAAATAAATGTCTCTTTCCTCCACATGCCATAAGTTCATGCTCATGGCATCATCTACGTGATTTTGAGACCTTCTGGAGCAAACTCTTTTCCATGCGTTCACCACGTCCTTTCTTGTCAAGTATTGGTCCCTATTGCTCATTATACCCACGTTGGAAGGATCCTTCATATATTTTTTGTACACGTTTCCATGGTGACACCCATCAACAAAAGAATCTCAATATAAGATTTGCATTCATTTGATAAGTATGGGCCAACAGTGACACGAGGATCGTTAATGGTATTTTTGTTCCTACCATGACAACACTCACCATTTATATCACAATGGAACAAATTTTTGTATAATATTATCACCATTTTCGATCTCCCATAAAAACCTTCACATTGAAATGACATTGGAAACCCCTTTTGATTTGACACCTACTCACTTTTTCACTTGTTGTCGGCTTATTTATATTGTCATCTGGACCATATGAACACCAATAGTAGCTGCAATTAAAAATGGTAACATCAAATGTTATACAAATGTTTATAAAAATAACATACAAAAATAATTGTTAGAAAAGGTCTGAACCTAGTATATGACTTCATTGTATGAGGTTTAGGTTTGCTATATTTTTTGACTTGTGATTTGTGCGAGTGAATGTAGTCTCAAAAATTTCGTTAGAACCTTCCCCCTTTACAAATTCCTCTAGTCTTGCGAGTGGTATGGCGGCACAAATGTTGATGTTCGGCTCATCCCCGATTGGTGTCCATTCTAGGTCTTCATACGAAAACTGACTCTTTTCCTCTGTTACCTCTTAGACAGGAAGATCGATCATGTTATACCATTTGTGTCTCCTTCCCATCCTAAAAATTATTACATGCAGTTTTGCATCATTAATGAATCAATTATTTCATACTTTTGAAATAAATTTTGAGTTGTGATTGATCATCATCAACATGAATACCATGTTAAAACATTAGAAGGATTTGAATTTTTGGCTAATTCAAAAGCCAAATGTATAAAAGACAGTATTGAAATGCAAGGAAAACAACAATTAATAGGACTACCTACTACTTCTAGTGAAAAAGCATATCACAATATGGTCATCTATAATGTGACAAAGAATGCGACATAATAAATATAATTTGACAAAGACTGTTACAAAATTAATATTATTTCAAATACATTTTTCAATGTTGAGAGAAACTTCCATAAAAATATTATAATTAAACTTATAAATATAATTCACATTGTATAATAATATATTTTATGGTGCTTATTTTATTTATAAAATAATATTTTTCAAAAATGATGTATATAAAATAGAAATTATTACATTTAGCTAAAAACAATAAAAACTAACAAAACAAAAACATATTTATTTAAAACAGAAGTTACAAATTAAAAATTAAAATATTAATAACATCTTTAATACACACACACACACACACACACACACACACACACACACACACACACACACACACACACACACACACACACACACACACACACACACACACACACATTTATGCATGCCAAAACATAATAATTAAACAACAATAAAATAATAATCTTCGCAACACCCATGTACCCTACTTTTTGAAAAAGGTGAACTTACAAACTAAAATTGAAGAATATAGATATTTCAAAAAAAAAAATTGAAAAATGTGATTTCTCCACAATGAAATTTATAAAATATGGATATTCCAAATTATATTTTTTGTCATGTATGAAATTATGAATATTATTCATGATTGAAAATTTTTACCTTGTTTAAGGATTTACCATCCGTGGGTAAATTATAATAGCGTAGACTATCTACATCTATAGTTTTACTTATATTTTGTTAGTGTATATTATTAAAAAAATAGAAATCACTAGCATATTAAATTTCCCACAATGCAGGTATTTCAAATTTTGTGGATAATACAAACTCAATATTATAATGTGTAGAATTTTCACACTTTTATTTGAAATTTAGAAATGGTGCTAAACTTTTGAATCATAATAAAATTATTTGCTATACATTCTAAACAACTAGTATTCAATGGCATATTAATCTGTCTAAAATATACATATAATTTATAAATTGTTAATAAATTGAGGAATATTTTTAGGAAATCTTGTAGTTTTCAAACTTTCTATGTGAACACCCTTCATCTTCAGTTTATGTGGAGGCTCATATTTTTGTATGTCTTCATTTACAATAGGATCGGGAGGAATAAAGCTCCTGATATTCATATTCACTACACAAAAGAGTAACTAGTACACAAAAGAAACATAGAACTAAAGTTAGTATGGTATATAACAGAACTATTATACATCATATAATATGAAAACATACAGAAAATAAAATTTCATTTCAAACAACTAATATCCATGACAAATTCCAAGTATAATAAGTTGTCTTTGGCAAGTGGCTTTAAAAACCTCTGCATAGTACAATTTACCACCCAATGATAGTCGGGTGTATTGATGTGGCATCCTAAGGGGAAAACCCTTCAACACGCACCGATTCCTGTCTTTTGAGAGGCACTTGTCCCCATATACCGAATTGGGAGTGAGAGTATGACAACAAATATTTTTTGTAGCTTCAACTTACATCAGACATTCACAACATTGCAATTACCAATATTTAACAACTAATAAAAGAAATTTATATACAAATAATCTACACATTAGAAATATTTACAACTATAATGGATCCAGAAATCAAACTTTTCCTAATGTATTTCATTTAACACAACTAAGAGAAATGAAATTATAACTAAGAGCTCGAAGATCGCATGCATATTTAATTGAAATTTTAATATTTTCTTATGATAGAAACAAATCAACATGCAAATCTAGAAATTATTTATGCTTATAGATAATATTAAGAATCATCTCAAACACTTATAACATTAAATGTGTTCATTTTGTTTAACTATAATTGTATTAATGTTTGAGTTATAACTATAATAATGTTTGAGTTTGGATTTCAAGACATTTATTATTAAGGTTCTTGTTAACAAATATAAATACAAATATTAAATTCATACTAGTGTGACTTGAAAATTTGTAATTTTGTAAATGAAAATGTGTGGAAAATCGTCTTATTTTTCAACGTGCTGAAAAACACATTGCGTTTTTCAGCATGTTGAAAAACACAATGTGTTTTTCATCAAGATGAAGAACACACTGTGATTTCCACATGTTAATCACTAAACATTAATTACTTGGTTGTTACATGGTTGTAGAATTTTTGAGTACTACTTTTTTGTTATCATAAGTAATTTGTACTTGCATGTATTTGGAGCCCATGAAAACATACGTCTGGATATATTTTTAGAAGCAATATGAGGAGGTTATTGCATGGTTGTAGAAATTTATTAGTAAATTCTAAAAGTGCAAATGCATTTGAAATCTCTAATGAAATCCATAGATAGAGAACATAAATTCATGTGCAAACCCTAGTGTATGATATAACATAGATCCGTGAGCATTGGGATCTAATTTTAGATACATGCAAATAGAATTACGAGACTTCATAAATTAGAATTTTCCTTGAACTATAGTATGGCATAAGAATCAGATTGGGAGTTTCTATTTCTAAACATTTCATATATGGATCAAGAAAGGGAATCCCCTATAGTGGAGTATGCACTCACCTTGGAGGTATATAAAGGACTCATCTAAGAATGTTCATCCTTTTCCCTTTTCTTGAGATCTATTAAGAGGTTCAATTCTACTTCTTAATACCCTAACATGTTATATTACATATACTTCTACCTTGGATATGAATACGATAGAAAGTTATGGTTCTCTATATTATTACTTGCACATGGTTATATGCACTTGTAGATAAGTTGATCATGTGTACATGTACATACTCATGAAGTTTCCAACGTATCTTGATTGTTCCTTTTATATAAGGTTGTGGATGTGCTCTAGTATTTCTATTAGGTGTGCATTTTGAGTGGGTTTTTCTATAAATATTATATGTTATATATGACATGGATACACATCAATTATTTTGAGATGAGATATTTATAGTATATCTCGCTCACCTCAAAAAAGGGGGAATTCAATGTGGTTATCGCAAAGCATAGAAATGTAATTTAGAGAAACATAAAGATTACAAACTTTAGAATACAATAGAATATGTTATAGGGACATACTTACATGTACAAATAAAAACATTCATAGATATTTGATCTAGATGGAATCATCCAACAAGAGGGTGAAACCATTGGATTTTGTTGTCCCAAATATATTTTATTTTCCTAAGTTCTGCAAACATCCAGAATGTCTGCAAAAATACGGGTTTCTAAAGGTCTCTAATATAGCTTTAGGGATAGATACACAATTTCAACATAGATTTTACTACATCTTATAATAGAATGTAAGAGTCATACTACAAGAGGATTTTGTCAAGATATTTACATTATATCTTATGAAAGTTCCAGGTGAGTTATGAAGAGATATTGACTAGCTTATGTAGGCTTCCATAGGTAAAATGTCAGTTCAAGAATGCCCCTTATAAGATTAAATGACACATATAAGATAATCAAATTGAAAATACAGTCATTGGAAAAAGGGGTCAAGACCATAGTCCTCTATGACATGCATATATGTATCAAATATCAAGTGGCAACTATTTGTTTCCATGTTTTCAATATGTATCAACTACTCTTTGTTTCCACTTCTTCTATCATTTATTACAGGAATTTTATACCTTTAACTTTTTTATCTATACCAAATGAATATACATTTTTATTTCCCATATTTATACATTCTATAATATTATATACTCTATCCTCTATCGAACAATCTATTGTAATTAACATTTTGTCACATCCCACAACAAAGAATTTTTTATCCTCAAAATGCCTATCAGTTTCCTTCCTTTACATGAAGGTGCATTCCTTTATTTGAGGGTTCATTCCTTTACCATAATCTACATAGCTCTTGGAATTTATTTAAATTTAATTTCATCAAACATTTTAATGATTTTGATTTACATCAATTTGGTGTAATAACTTAGGTGTTGGCACTATATGTTTCATAACCCATTTTAGGCATCCTAGATTATGGTGTTTGAACAACCATGTAAGAATATATTGTTGATATATAATATGTTCCATGAATATTATCCCATGGGCACAAAGGACACATTAGACCCCTAGTGTGGGTAAGAAACATGTAAAGCAAGCACTTGATGACAACCTAAACTCTTCTCGACCAACCCTAAATTTTATTGTTAAGAGACTAAAATTTTCCTACGGGAACATTAGTTTGTGTGAATTTAACTATTCAAATGTGAATGGTAATTAATTTTTAGTGATTAACATGTGGAAATTTTGTGTAGAATCTTAGTTGTCATTAACAAGTAAAGATGAAATTGATCTTGTCGTATAGACATTTAGTTGTTAGTCAATGGAAATAGGACTTTTCTGTCTATATACGGAAAAGGTCTCTATGAAAATGATAGGAACCAATAACCACAATAAAACATGTTAAAGAAGTACTAATTTCAAAATAAAATGGCATAAAGAGGAGTTCAATTTAAATTAGTAATATTTTTTAATAGTCAATCACAACTTGTCACATAGGTTGTAAGTTAACGAGACACCATTCATATATTTTACGATGTTATAAGTCATTTAATTGGTACTAAGTAAATTCAAAATATACTTTTCACTGTAATCAAAGAGTTCCAAAATAATAAATTAATGACACAATACTCGTATTATTTGATTTTTTAGTACAAAATATAAGTATTAATTAAAAAATTTATGAATCCATTTTGTTTTTCCAACACATTAAAACCACAATGTGTTTTCTAACAGTAGTTAAAAACACTAAATTTTCCACACAATATACACAATTTATTTCTAATTAGTCTATTTATTTCTAATTTTATACACAATATATTTGCAATTAACATGTTGATTATTATACTTATGCAAATGTAGATCACTATACATTTGCAAATGTAGATTAAGAGAATAATCCCACTACACAGACAATTACCCTTTCATTATGGGAATTTGATGTTAGGAATATTCATTGGATTAGTGCTCACATTATTGTTTGTAATAGTGAAATGTCATATTCATATATTACATTAGCAATTTAGTGTGTTAGGAAGATATTAATTAATATTGTTATATTAATATCATATTTGTGTGAGAAAAATAAAAGATTATAATATTATAATATTATTAATATGAGTCATAAACAATCATTATTAATAATATAGGATATTGTATTAGTTGTGAGTTTGTTGAATAAACAACTCACGTATCTATTTGAGTGTTTTGTGAGAGATTTATGGGTTTGGGAGTGATTCTAGGAGAGATAAGAGAGGATATTGTGGGATTAAAGATTGAAGTTGAATCCTTGTATTAAGGATGTCATTATCCTATATATTGTAAGCTTACTCTCTATGTAATTTGATCCAAAATTATTCAATCAATAATATAATGTGTTTATTATATATTTGTGCTCTATTTTTTTGTTTAAATGTTATTATCTTCATCCTGCAACATGGTCTCTTATTGATTTGTATAATTATATAATGTAATTGTTTCTTATTTATATTAGATAAACTATCAATTTCACATCATTTGGTATCAGAAGAAGGATAGGATGCGTTAAGAGAGTCATTTTAGATAAAATGTCACCCTCTAGAATGTAGATCTAAGATTTTGAAGCTTCTGTCGCCATTCTCTGGATTTTGATCTTTAAAAAAATGACTTGTAATTCACGTTTTCTCAAAACCCGATTTTGAATTTTGTGAAATTTGTTGGGTTTGTTTCTTTGTATTATGGAAAAAAATTGTCAAAACATTACAGAAACTCAGTTTGTATTTTAATATAAATCATGGAAACAATTTTGACATTTCTGATTGTTTTGTAAAAAAAATAGTGAGCTATTTCCAGCAATAAAACTCTGATATGCTTTATTACTTTGTTTAAATATAAAGCTGATTATTATTTTAAGGGTGCATTATCAGTTGAAATAGACACCCAATAGAATTGTAAAATGACCCTCAAAGACAAATTAACCTAAGTTAACAAAGATCATGATGGTGGAGGAAGGAGGCAACAGAGGAAGGAGGTTAATCGGTGACCTCTCGCAACCGCAAGCGAAGGGGCCACAAAATGAATTTGTGGCATTTATTTTTGTTATTTTAATTTTTAATTTTTGTTGTAATAATAATAGATGATTTATTCATGTTTGCTCTTGTAATAAGTGAGCCCCTGCATGAGTGATGATATTTATTGTATTTTCCCTTGAATGTAAAGATGGGGGCGGGGAAACATGTACGTTGCTATGGAGTGGTTGGTGGTCCTCTAGAAAGCCACTTTAAGAGTTTGTCAATCTTTTAGAAAATCACATACAGAGTGGTTAATGGTTCCACTAGAAAACATATTGGAGTTGATGGTATTCTTTGAAAACCATCGTATCATGAGTAGGTACTAGACAAAACTCATCCATGTTCACACTAAGGGGGAATGTTAGGAATATTCCTTGGATTAGTGCTCACATTATTGTTTGTAATAGTTAAATGTAATATTCATATATTACATTAGTAAGTTAGTGTGTTAGTAAGATATTAATATTGTTATATTAATATCATATTTGTGTGAGAAAAATAAAAGATTGTAATATTATTAATATGAGTCATAAAACAACTCATTATTAATAATATAGGATATTGTATTAGTTGTGAGTTTGTTGAATAAAGAACTCATGTAGCTATTTGAGTGTTTTGTGAGAGATTTATGGGTTTGAGATTGATTCTAGGAGAGAAAAGAGAGGATATTGTGGGATTAAAGATTGAAATTGAAGCCTTATATTAAGGATGTCATTCTCCTATATATTGTAAGCTTACTCTCTATGTAATTTGCTCCAAAATTATTCAATCAATAATATATTGTGTTTATTATATATTTGTGCTCTATTTTTTTATTTACATTATTATCTTCATTTTGAAACATTGTCTCTTATTGATTTGTACAATTATATAATGTAATTGTTTCTTATTTATATTAGATAAGTTATCAATTTAACATCATTTGAAAGCGTAAATTAAACTTGAAAGACACTTTTTTTCTCTTACAAAATCAATTCATTGCAATTGAATTATTGTTATGTAATTACCTATGTGAGCATGGAGAAATTGTGAAGGAGCTTGAATATACTGTAATGGCCTCCATCTCCTAACTCGATAAAATTACTTAGAAGGGTATTCCTTGGCTATTAATATTGCCTCCACATATAATAAAGTCAAAGTTTTGAGCATCATCGAAGTAATGCAGAGAAGGAGGGCTAGGCGGTGTTCACAATTTACTCAGCTTTGTGCATTATAAAATGATACAAATAGGATATAAGCCGCTGGTGAACTGTATGGGCAACTGGATGAACTATTTTACGTGGCTAAACTCGCCTCCCTAAACATTATTAATGTGAGTTGCAAGTAGCGGTGATACAGGATTTGGAAAAGATTTCATGAGAGCTCGACTCCTCCGACACTAACACAATAATTTCTAGCACTAACAAAACCCAGCTGTGACGGTCCTTTTCCTGCCACTTCATCCGAAAGGATGGTCATGATGCATGTTTTTATGGGGGGCACACCATACATAGGTGCAAAATGAGTGAAGGGTAGCCACTTCACGATTATGAATTACATGGAGTTAATTCATATGGTTGAAGAATAATTTTTTAAAACAATCAATGCCTTACCATGCATGGTATAGACCATTATGTTGAAGATTATATCCCTTTGCTTAATGTTCTAAGACTAGTAATCGCATGTGTACAATGCAATGTGAACGTCGAATGGTATATGTTATTTGTTTTAGAGGGATAGTTATTACTTTTGTAGTTGATTTTGTTTAAACTATGGGTGATTGATTTTGTAAGTGTAGAAATATAGATGAACCACTTCATTTAAAAAACAAACATGAGGTCTAACCCTTAAAACAATTCAAAATGTAAAAAAATGATATAATGTACAAAGTTTTGGATGGAAACAACTATAAATTGCATGGTTCTTTCTTGGCATTTTAAAACTATAGGTATTTGTATGCAGATATAATGAAGAAGACATTAAAAATGCGTTGTTGTTGGTTTACATAAAGAAGCGAGCAACAATAAAAAAGAAAAATTGAACATGTATGTTGAAAAGTGTAATTTTGTAAGTGTAGAAATATAGACGAACCACTTCATTTAAAGGTATCATCTCTTCATTTCAAACTTGTTACAAATTCGTACATATACATTTACAAATCTCATATCATGAGTGGTAGCATTTTGCGGACTATTTTATTTGAACTTAACATGAATACATGAAGACTTCCGTGCATGTGTAGATTTTATATCATGAGTGGTATTGTTTTGTGGCCAATTTTTTCGCTCTAAACATGAATACATTTGATATTGTTTTGGATAGTTACTTTTGTGTAATTGTGTTAGTGTTGCATCGGTTGTTTTTTTAGTCTTTTGTTGAAAAAAACTTTTTTGTAAACTCGATAAGGCGTGTGATTGATAGTGGTAGTGTAGGAATATTGATGAAACATTATATTGAAATGTTGTATGTGTACATTTAAATTTGTTACATATTCATGTATGCAGAGAAAATCATTATAATTAAATACAAACAATAAACTTGTAAACCTTCCAGTAACCTTCCAATGTAAACCTTAGTAGGAGAGATTTTGAAGTTGTATAACCTTTGCAAGTGATTGATTTGTGGATGCTCTTGAATGGCCTCCAAAGATGAGTGCAATTGCTACGAACATAGTAGTTGGAAAGCTTCATAATGCAAATTGACAGAGTTTATTTGCAAATAATTTAGTAGGATTTGGGATAAGACAAGCATGTAATTTATAGAAGAAAAGATAATTAGAAATTGGTTGAACACAGTTTAATGCACTTTCTAAAAATAACATTGGAGGAGGTTACAACAGTGCCAAGGCATTTAGGATCAATAAATGAATTAAATGAAAAATTACATCCAAAAAGGTAGTTGTACGTGTAATTCAATTGCTCCCACCTTTCTAGGATTCTATAAGTGTAGTTAATTAGAATGAGGATGTGGAGTCCAAGTGGAGTCCATGTGGTCGTTAACTGAAATAGGTGGAATTAAATAACTAAATTTAATTAGTATTTAATTGTGAGGAGATAATCAACCATTTAAATAAATAAATGTTGGATTATATTAGCTAGAAGGTGTTAAGAATTAATTTAATTAATTCCAAGAGAATTATAGTTAAATTAATTTAATTTATTTAATTGTGAGGAGATAATTAACCATTTAAATAAATAAATGTTTAATTATATTAGCTAGAGGGTGTAGGAATTAATTTAATTAATTCCAAAGGCATGTTAGAATTAAATTATTTAATTCCAAAGGGTAGGAATATAGCTTAGGTAATAGAATTAATTTTAATTAATTCTAAAGGGGAGTATTTGAATGATGGAATTAATTTAATTAATTCCAAAGGGGTGTACTATGGTGAGATAGAATTAATTTAATTAATTATAATTGGATAGAATGGGATAGAATATGTATGTATTTTTAGGGTGTCTACATTTTCCCCTCTTTAAAGTGCTATCAAAAGTAATAGTGCTTTAAAGATAGTAGATGCATGCAGATCAATGAGTGGAAAGCTATGAAGCATTTGGATGCCCCAACAAGTAGGAATCATGAAGCATTTGGATGCCCCAATGAGTAGGAAGTGGTGAAGCATTTGGATGCCCCAAGGTGATTTATAATGGTAGAGGAATGCCCCCTCAAGCGAGTCGATGATGCAGCAAAGCGGTGGACAACCACTTGATAGGAAGGAAAACAAGGGATTAAAACAAGGATGGAAAAGAACTGTGCTCGTAGCATGAGTGTTATTTAGAGAATAATTTTAGAGAAACCTTATTTTTGTTGTTGCACAATAGAGTTGTCACCATGATTATGAAATAATCAAGATGGTTAACCTAGATGCATGTAAAAAACACACACAATACAAAGACAAGATAAAAAGGAAAACAAACACAATATACAAAGTAGATACAAACATTAGGGTTATAAATAAACCAAGATATAATCACACTACTTGTAAGTGTTCCAAAAAGTAAACATCAACAATGCAACACAAAGTCGAAAAACAAGACAATCAACTATGCCCCTAATGTGTCCCAATGATGATTAAGTAGATACAAATGCTCCGAAGTGGGAATATGATTAGACTAGAAGATAGGAGTTAAATCGGATCCTTATGACACTCTTGTTGGATTTGTTGTGGAAATGATCAAAGTTAAATTACCCCGTGTGAAAGTTATATCACGAAGGAAAAATAATTGTGTGACCTACCCCAAACAGAAAGTTAGCATATCATGCAAAGGAAGAAAGTGATAGTTGTAAGCTCGGAATGATCACCAGGGTAATAGATAAAGGTATCTTGTTTATCAAGATTGTATTGAGTTGTTGAAATATTCACTTCAAGGGTTTTCCAATCGTAGGATTTCTTTTATAAGTGAAAGTTTGTTTGAATTTTTGCAATTTTAAAAAATGTTTTTGAAAGATATGTTTATTTTTTTGAGTTTTTGAAATATTTGATTTTTTTTTAGATTTTAAAATATTTGTAAAAAGTTATATAAAAATGCAAACAAACATGAAGACACAACTAAAAAGGAAAACATTCCATGGCTTAAGTAAACCAAGAGGAAACACAACATATACAAGCAACAAGAAAGCATGAAAAAACATTGAAAACAAACCCAATATGAACAAGAAAGGACAACACAAAGTTATATGTGAACTAAGATGTAACTAAATTTCCTATAATTGGTATATAGTAAAGGAAAAAAAGTACAAAAATAATAATACATTAAAAGAAACAAAAATATCGTCACAATGTTTACAAATGGAAACATGCACAACACAACATCCATAAACGACGTCTAATGACACTCCAATGTGTTCCACATTGAATAACTAGACAAATTTGAATTCCCCCAAATGATATCTTAGCATGTGAGAGGATTGGATCATGACGAAGAGTGGAGTGATACTTAGATACTCCAAAAGATACTCTTATCGAATCCCATTGAAGTTTGATTTGTATTGGATTAAAATGTAAAATCTAAATGTGCCCCAAGAAAATTTATAATTAAAAGGGTAAATGATTACCTCGATCATAGATATACACCATGGGAAATAAAGATGATCTGGAACGATCATGAGGAGCATTTTAAAGGGTGAATTTTTTGAACTGTGTTATCTAGTTACTGAAAGGTGGTCAAACATTATCTGAATGTTTTTCTTGTGACTTTGAAACTATTTTTTTGAGTTTTGGAAAATTTTATATTGTTTTTTTATTTCATAATTCATTTTTGAATGTTTTTTTATTTTACAACTTGATAAAAAGGTACACTGCTTGAAAACAGATGCAAATAATTAAAAGCATTCCATTCCATTAGAAGAAATGTAGATGATAAAATGATAGGGTGTTTCACTTCACTTGTGGATCCACACAACTAGGAGATGCGAGGGATCATTACTGAGAGCCAAGAAGGACGTGAAAATGATATGAATAGTGTTATGAAAGGTGAAGAGAAAGGATGTGATGACACAATTTGTAATAATTATCCATATAAGAAAACTGTAACTCATCTCTAGTCAAGATTATCTAACCGATTACAAGATGATTCTACTTTATAGGTTTTGACTCAAATTATATCTATTGATGGCCTATTGAGTGGAAAAATCTAGTTAAAGGAATTGGTGTCTCTCTTAACATGAGCAACTAAATTACTTCTTGGGATGTTTTTTATTAAGCACTTTGATTTAGATTTCATAAAGGATTTATTAGTTAATTATTTTTTATTTTTATGAAGGACCCCTTACATGTTTCCCCATGCCATCAATAAAAGGAAAAGGCTCAACACCAAAGAAAAATGTAGGCAAGTAAGGGCTTTCTTCTTTCCCATTCTCATACTGCTAGTAATAAGTATGGGCTTATCACCAAAGACTACGAAAGGACAAAAGGTGTATTAATTTTATAGTTTTTTTATATTTTTTGATTGATTTAATTTTCCTTGTATGTTGATAGTGTGCTTGTTGGGAAGAAACATTCTTCTCGCAAGTCTCAGCCTCATGCAAGTAGTAGGATGCAAGGGTTCAACATCGTAGATTGAGATGGGTGGTAAAAAAGGATCGGGTAAAGAAGTTTAGTTCTTTCAATTAAATAGAGATCTTATTTGAAAGGAGGAGTTTTCCATCAGTAAGCTTTGAGACAAAGTTGTAGGTCAAAATATCTCAAATGGTAAGAACCATAATAAATATGAGACACACAATGCCCAATAGGAACAAGGTTAACCCATGTAAAAATAGGTGAAGAAAACGAATATATGATAATGGTATGATTAAGATATCTTCCAATAGATAGAATGCTTAGCATTATTTGTATGCACTTTTTCATTTCCGATTTGCAAACAATTCTCTAATACAAAGTTTGATTCCTTTTTATGCTTTTTGAGTTTTCTGAATGTTGGTGGATGAGGAGTTGAAATGGAATTATCAAGAAATATGTCCATGTTTATTGAATTTCAATGGTCTTGAGATATGAGGTTTATATGGAAGAAATCTAAATCAAGAGATGGAATCATAAAATTTGATAAGTGCTGAAATACGAGACTTGGAGAGACATGAGCCAAGTCAAAGGAGTGAATCTAAATATTCGATAAGTCTTGTAATATGAGACTTGGGCAGATAGGAGCCAAGTAAAAATATTGAATCAAACGATTTGATGGGTCTTGAAGTACTAGACTTGGGCATACAAGATCCAAGTCAAAGGATGTGTGATGAGATAAGTTTTCGATGAGATTAAAATACATATGTGATGTTAGAAGAAGATTTTGGTGTGGGGAAGATGTTGAGATACATATTCACCTGTGCAAGAAATAGTGTGAGGAAAGAAGGATTGATCTCTATATGTATACCCAAGACTCTTTATAGACCGTAGAGAGGAGATGTTCAATGTTTCTCCTTCTATGTTGTGAATTATTTGATTTGATGATAGATTAGTAATTAAAATGTGAAAAGGTTGTATAAGGATATTCTAGGTATACACCTCGAGAGTGTATTCATGTAGATTTCTTGACAGGTAAGAGTCATCATTGATGAAATTCTTGCAAGATTGATCACTTGAGGTGTAATGAACATAAAATGTTGCATTGTTGCAGGTGTTCAAGCTTGTTGTGGTTGTATTTTGACAACAAGACTAGATATGTTAGGTGTAGGAGCTAGAATGGGAAGAATGGAATCAATCTCAATTGTTCTTGATGATAAACATCTTATGTTATGTCCAGGTTATTGGATTCTTGGAGAAAATTCAAGCTCTCGTCATGTGTCAGAAGATTGTTGTCCAAAACAAGTTCAATGTCTCTTTGGACTAAAGGAAGAAAATATGTAGAAGAAATAGATTAGTTGGAAGGGAGAGATAATTTAATTTCATCATGATCTCGTTGAATTTTAGTATGTATAGAAGTGGGGACAAAAATCAACTCTTCATTAGAAGTGGAAATTGACATGTCATCAGCTATGAGAGATTCGTTGTCAAGCTCTACAAAGATATCTTTATCATTGATTATGTCTTGGACATAGTTCTTAAAACATGCACATTTATCAGTTGAGTGGCCATCAATGTAATGAAAATCATAATATAGATGGGGTGTGTACCAATATGGCTTAGGTTCTCCTTCAATCCAAGGTCTTGTAAGAGGATATTTAATCATCCCAACCACTTTGAGTTGATGAAAGACACTAGAGAGACTTTCACCGAGGGGTGTAAACTTATGTTTAACTTTGCATGGCATAGTGTCTTTGCTAGGTTGTATGATTGGATTTTTGATTGATTGGTCATGTATTTTGGGCATATTGTGATTATCTATGACACCAACAGTGATGACATTACGGTTGTGGTTGATGTACCAAGATTCATCGTGAGAAGTTCTAGTATGGTGATTATTGCGAGTGAGGTTGAAATAAAAATGTTTGACAAAATTCTCTAAGAGGTCCACAAAGGTGGTGATAGATCCCTTTGAAGGTGTAAGAACCAATCCAAATCTTTTCCTCATATACTTCTAGGAAAAAGGCACAAGATAAAGCTATCGTTATATGTCACTTCGTGGCATGTTATGGAAAATTCTTTGATATGCTGTCTTGGATCAGTTTTGCCCTTGTATTTTTCAAATTTGGGAGTCTCGAATGAGCATGGGAAGGGTATGCATAAGATATCCATGTCAAAAGTATATGGACACAATTCATCAAAATTAAATTATTTGCGTTGTTTTTGCATACCCACAATGGTGTGTTTCATCATTTGTCATTCTTGGGAAAAGGATGAATTGTATAAATCCACCATTGTAATGAAAATGAGGTAGAGTGAAGAAAAGTATGATGGATAATGCAGCCCTTAACAAAGTGAATTCTAAGATGGAAGTGATGAAAAGGTTTAGAAATCTTGACCCTTAGCAAAGTGAATGTTAAGATGGAAGCGAGAAAAAAGGTTTGAAAAGCTCAACTCCTAGCAAAGTGAATGATAATATGGAAGCACAAAAAAAAAGATTTGAAAATCTTGAATCCTAGCAAAGTGAATGCAAAGAGGGAAGAAACAAAAAGATTTTATTTGATTACTTGAATCTTAATAAAATAAGAGTTAAGAGAAAAGGGACGAAAAGAGGTTAGATGTGTTCTACTCTTTTAAAAAATGAATGTTAAGGGAGAAAAGAAGTGACAAGGTGAACATGGTCAACTCTTAATCAAATGAGTGATAAGAGTGATGTAAAAAGGTTAACTCCTAACATCGATAAGTGTTAAGAGAAATGACAAAGGGGGGAAAAGTGAAACATGCTCGACACTTAACAAAATGAATGTTAAGGGAGACAAGACTTAATAAGATGAAGGTGATCAAATCTTAACAAAAGGAATGATAAGAGTGATGAGAAAAGGGACTTCACAACACTTAACAAAATGAATGATGTTAAGGTGGAAGATGGACTGAAGTGTTAGTTTAGAAGAATCTTAGAAAAATGAGTGCTAAGAAATGAAGGAGCTTGAAATATGTCACGACCTTTTACGAAACTAAACGTAAAGAGGGAAGAGATGAAAGAAGTTAGTGTGCTCAACTTGCAACAAAGTAAGTGTGACAAGAGGAGACTTAAAACATGATGGACGATGCTCAACTCTCAACAAAAATGTGTTAAAGGAAGAGACTTAGGAAAAATGATGATTTTGTTTGACTTTTAACAAGATGGATGTTAAAAAGGGAGACTTAAGAAGACGATGAATGATGTCAACTCTTAACAAAAAACTTTATGTCAAGATGGAAGCATGTAAAAGTGGTTGATAAACTCAACCCTTGACAAAGTGAATGCCAAGATGGAAGAGTGGTTCAATGTGGTGAAAGTTCTCATCCTCTAACAAAGTGAATGCTATAAGGAAGGAGGGTTATAGTGACAAAAGTCCAAATGTTCTCAACCTATAACAATGTGAATGCTAGAATGGAGGAGTGAGGATAGATTTATTACAAATGAATCTTACCACTTATCAAAGTGAATGTGATGCAAAGAGGATATGAAATAGAGTCAAATCATATGCGATGTGCTTAACCCTTAACAATAATTAGTTAAGAAGGAAGAGGATAATGAAAGGATAAGACTCAAATATTGACAACATAAACGTTGGGAAAAGAAGATATGATGAAGTGTCTAAAACATAAAAAAGTATTTTGTCAAGTTAGAGACGTGAAGAAAGAAAACATATATATTTTAACGATGATGATGTCAAACTAAAGGATGCAAGAAAAGAATGAAGATAAGATGTGATGGAATTGAGTTGTGAAAAATTGGAACACAACACTATCAAAATGTGAGTTGTAAGATGAAAGTTCTTGAGTGAGGACATGGATATCCAAAACTCAAGACTTGATGTTGAAAAGGAGATGAAAACTTAAACTTTAGGAAATGTAATCCAAATGTTTAAGTGTTGAATGAAATGGGAGATAAAATCAAAATGAGGTGAGTACAAAAGATAGAAGAATTTTATGACCGTGAAAGAGGAATTGACTCAAATAAGTGAATGAGAACTCCGATGATTGAAAGAAGTTCAAATGGAGAACACAATGAGGATGAAAAATGGAAATATTGAAAAAAAAAAAAAAAAAAAAAAAAAAAAGATGAAAGTTCGAAAAGGGGAATTTCAAGAGTAAAATGAAATTTAGTGAATGAATAACGATGACGAGAAAAATGAGTAAATGTCAAGTCTAAATAAGGATAAATTTGGAGACAAAAAACACAATAGAAGATGAACCCAAATAAGAAGTATTTGGGATTGCAAAAAGGAAGTGAAAAATAATCCAAGTAAAGTGTACTTGGAAAGATGAAACGAGGATGAAAGTAGAATCCAAATAAGGAGTGTTTGGAAAATAACAAAAAAGATAAAAAAAAACATGAAAGATGGATCCCAAACAAGGAGTGTTTGGGAAAAAGTGAGTGTGGAACACTACTACAAAAAGAAAGAAAACAAAAGAATAAAATAGAAAAAGAGGTTTTTGTTTAACTATTTGTTTGTGGCCTCTACCTTAAATTGGCTTGGACAATGTTTGGCTTCCTAGGTGGCTCTCTCAACTAGGTGTCAACAATATATTTGAGTGAGTGCAATTTATTGCTAGCTAAGGATTTAATTTACCCCCTTTGAAACCATAAGCAAATATATTTCTCATAATGAATCGCACTGGGGTCGCCACTAAGGATATCTATGACTCTAACTCACAAGGCTTTACTAGTCAAATAGGAGAAAAGGTTCTTGTTTCATCCACCAGTTCCCTCAAGTTGTGGACTACTTTGGGGTTCCTAGAACCACCCCCTTTTTTGTAGCTTAATGCTTATGCCAAGGGGTTATGTTTGAGTTGAGTGGTCAATCCGTAGCTCTTAACTGAACCTACAATTACAATGTTTTGAATGTGGTGTATTTTCTTATCTTTTGAGCTTAATGTGGTTTAGTCATACACCATTTGGAAACCTGTAGTTAGTGGTTTTCAATGTTTTATCAACATTTGTGAGAGAAGGTCCTATAAGAAATGATTATAAATTTCACCAAGGTAGGTATAGGACAAGAAAAAAGAAGCAAGTTCATGCTTTTGATTTCCAAGATCGCTTAAAAAGCATGAGGAAAGAGCATACACATAAAACAAGATTTGATTAAAAAAGAAAAGAAATGTTAATTATTAAAACAAATAAAAATAATCACGTTTTGATTTCCAATATCACTTTTAAATTGTAAGGAAAGAGCATACGTGTGAGGTTTTTACGTTAAAAAAACCAATTAAAGTTTAAAAAACTACATTTGAAAAAAAAAAAAAAAGTGTTACGAGAAATGAAACCATAAATTTTTTGTAAGTCCAAATCAGAAAATTCTGTTTCGATTGCATATATCTTTTCAATACCTTTCCGTCAAAAAACAAACTAATTCATTCCAAGTTCGGAAGAAAAATTTATGGCTTCTAAAAGATGGGTTACGGTAGTGCTCTTAGTGAAAAATTTAAACATGAGAAAAACACCCTGACAGATTAGGTTTTTGGTTTTTAGAATTATATACTTCACTTGAGAAGATAAAATTTTGATAGGCAGGTTAAATAAGAATAATAAACATAAATAAATAGTTATATCACAAAATTATTAACTAAAATGAATGAAAGAAATGTGGGGATTCCCACCGGGTGTGCCAAAATGTATGTGAAAAAATCATAGTAATGAAAGACAAACAATAAACTTGCAAACATTCCAGTAACCTTCCAATGCAAACCTCATTATGAGATATTTTTAAGCTATATAACCTTTGCAAGTTATTGATTTGTGGATGCTCTTGAATGGCCTCCAAAGATGAGTGCAATTGCTACAAACAAAGTAGTTGGAAAGCTTCAGAATGTAAATTGATAGAGTTTATTTGCAAACAATTCAGGAGGATTTGGGATAAGACAAACATGTAATTTATAGAATCAAATACACTTAGAATTGGTTGAACACAGTTGAATGTACATGCTAAAAATAACATTGGAGGAGGTTATAGCAATTCCGGGCATTTAGAGCAATAAATGAATTAAATGCAAAAGTTACATCCAGAAAGGTAGTTGTATGTGCAATTCAATTGCCCCCACTTTTCTAGGATTCTAGAAGTGTAGTTAATTAGGATGAGGATGTGGAGTCCAAGTGGAGTCCATGTGGTTGCTAACTGAAATAAGTGGAATTAAATAACTATATTTAATTAGTATTTGATTGTGAGGAGATAATCAACCATTTAAATAAATAAATGTTTGATTATATTTTCCGTAAGGTGTTAGGAATTAATTTAATTAATTACAAGAGAATGATTTAGTCAAATTAATTTAATTAATTTAATTGTGAGGAGATAATTAACCATTTAAATAAATAAATATTTAATTATATTAGCTAGAGGGTGTAGGAATTAATTTAATTAATTCCAAAGGTATGTTAGAAATAAATTATTTAATTCCAAAGGGTAGAATATAGCTTAAATAGAATTAATTTAATTCCAATTCTAGGGAATATGGAATTAATTTAATTAATTCCAAAGGGGTGTAGGTAGATAGAATTAATTTAATTAAGTCTAATTAGATAGAAAAGGGGATTGAATGTGTATGTATTTTAGGGTGTCTACAATTCGTACATAAAAATTTGCAAATTTTATATCACGACATCCGAACTAAATATGTATACATGAAAAACTTTGTACTTTATTTATATCATGAATGGTATCCTTTGTGGTTAACATCAATATATTTGATATCGTTATCCCGTGAAATTGACAAGGGCAATTTTACTCGATAACCATACCGAAAATTTTTGTCTTGATCCGATAGGGATCACTCATAAAATTTTGTCTTGAGCCTTCGATTTAAAATTCCTTCTTCTGCTTCGGTGCGCCTTTTTGGCTAGAGCATGCGCGCCGAGGCGCATGCGCCGATGTTGACATATCATTTGTCATGCTTAAGCTCTTTTCCATGCGCTAAAGGGCGCATGTGCTTTCCTTGTTACATCCATGCAGCGCTGTGCGCCCAAGGGCGCATAATAATTCATGTCGACAACACGCTTGATGCGCCAAGGTCGCACTCCATTCTCCTCGCTGTCACATTTCCATGCGCCAAAGGGCGATGCTTTCCTTCTCTGTCGCTTGCTTGCTGCGCGCTTTTCAAAAGTGGGTGGCGATTTATGACAAAGTTTTGTTATATATAACAACAAGCGCCATGTCATTTTCATTGTTCTTTTTCAAAGCACGTGATTGCTCTGGGTGTGTCACCGCTCTGCCGTTGTCATTTGCTCTCTCTCGGGCCCGCTTCCAACCGCCTTTATACATTCAAAGGTAAGAGGTTCATCCTCTTTTTCATTTTCGTGCTTTGGTGTGTTCGGTCTGGTTTTCGTTTGATGGCCCGTTTTTTTAAATGTCGTTTTGCATTGGACTGTTTCTTCCCCTATCCCGCTTAAACCAACTTCTTCCTTCTGTCCCTCATTTCCAGTTTATAAGGGAAGTTGGTTTGATTAGGCTTGGTGTTAGAATGAATGATGCTTAAATGTTTAGAGAGTTTTTGGTTTTCCCCATGGCGCGTTGCCGCGTCATGTTGCACCTTAGATGCCGCGCCCCTCAAGGCCTACCCAAAGATGCTGCAAGCTTGTGAATCATGCGCCCCTAAGCGCACCCTTTTCGGCCTCGTAACGCACTCGTAACCCGCGCCTTCTTATATCCCTTTGCGCATCTTTTACCCCACATCCTCTTCTATGCGCTAAAGGGCGCGCCTGCCTTCCATGCAAAGCGAGAGATATCTCGCGCAAGCGTAAAGCCTCCAAGGCGCGGCGCACCTTCCGTTGCTGCAAGTACATGATGTTGTGTCGCTCCCCATGCGCGCGCGCTTATATACCTTTGGCGCGCCTTTTTCCATGTCGCACAATCCGCCCATGCGCCAAAGGGCGCACCAAACCTCAATGTAACATGCATTTCCTGCGTGGCGCCATTCTATAAAATGTAGTCTGCTTCATCCATGCGCCATGCGCCTTTGCGCCAATTTTATCTCTCGTTATGCCCTTTTCCTATGCGCCTTGTCTATTCAAATTGTATACATTTTCCATGCGCCCGCACCCCGAGCCTTAAAAATTCTAACTCTTTCTTCTCGCTAGCTGCTCCCATTGAAAAAATCAAATGACTAATTCAAGCTTCTTGATTGGGTTTCACTCTCCTACGTGCGCATCATCGATAAGCTCAAGAACACATGTCTACCTCAAGCAAGAGACCCGCCAAACCAAGAGGAAAAGCTAAGCTAACAGAGGAAGAAATGAAGTATAAGTACCAAAGGGTTAGAATGCCCGAATCTCAAAGCGAATGCAATATGGATGTCGAGATTCTCGAACTAGGCCACATTGACATGGACGACTCCTGGGTGAGAACTCGTAAAGTATCAAGAAGCCCCTGATGGATAAATTGATGGGTAGTGCTCTACATTTCACGGTGGGATTCAAACAACATGGCTATTAATAATGAGTTCATAATGGTGGTTGCCCAATCTTACAACAAGGACACCAGTGTGTCGAAAATAGTAAGGGGGAGGTGGTCATCGACCTCACCGCCGCCATTTTGAAAAGATTCTCGCATCCCTCATCACCGAAGCTTCGTGGCATACTTACCCAAGAAGAATGTATCAAGACTTGGGAGGACAATGAGGACCTATGCATGCAGCTTAATGAATGAAGTCTACCTCAAAAATAAGAAGGTAGTGACCTGGTGGCCCCAGCACTATCCACCGGCGCGACTTCTCCGAAGAACTCAAAGACACACCATCACTTTCCTGAGCAGAGTCTTCGGGCTTTCAGACGCCCACTACTTCCATAAATGGATGCTGCGGTACCTGGAAACGATGAACAAAAATTTGCCCGATCAGCGCTTCTGCTGGGGGGAAATAATAAGCAGCGCCATTTCTGAGCAGCTACAACAGTTTGCCACAACAGGAGTGTTTCATATGAACTCCTACGTAGTGTATGCTGCAGCGTCTGAAAGGGACTATCCAGGCTGGCTGCACTGGCGGGAACTTGGCCTCAGGCCAAGATATATGAATACTACCCAGAGCTGAAGCTGGAGAATAGCATCCAACACTTTTCAAAAATCAATGATGCTTTCTTCTACCATATTATATGCATGCTGCGACCAAAGTTGACTCATGGCCGCACAATTAAGAATACTGTTTCTGCTGTGGAAAAGTGGGGGGCCTTGTTCACCCAATTTCCCACATTCACCTATCTGAGGGCGGTTAACTTCTTGGGCGAGCCCACTAGGTTGCCAAGGTATGCTGGACCAAAGCTGGTTCTATTGGAATTGTCAAGGCAGCTGGTCACATATCATGAGAAGTGCCAGAAGAGAAAGAAGGGTGGAACTCCTTTCCCCCTCACGGTAGGCCGATACACTTGTTCCAGCTATCACAAGGCGAAGGAGATGTTTGCCGAGCTAGAATTGCTCAATCTAAAGCATGATTTCCCGGCAAGGCCTACATTCGACCCAAGAAGCTGCTTGCCAAGGGCTAAGCTTGATCCTATCCATGTCCCTCAAATTGAGGACATTTACATTGACGCCATCCATGAGGTGGCACTCGTGAGACCGGATCACTCCCGCTAGCATCGCGTAAATTATTCATTATGGAGTGGCCATCGTCCCCAAAGGCTTCCAAACTTCGGAAGATGAAGTAGACAAGGTGTATAATAACACAGATGGAGACAATTGGCCCTTCCCGCCATTGATAAGCAAGGCTCCTCGACAATTGAGGAGAGGGTCAAAGAAACCATGCGAGAACGGAGCTCGGTGCCGTATGAATGGATTGATCTACCTCGGCGTAGATTTTATAACTTCTCCATTGGGTAATGCGCCCAAGATCAAAGAAGCAGCCTAAAGGCAAGGGTGCAATAGGTGAATCAAGCACTAGTCGGAGGAAGCCCCTGAAAGTCCTCTTCCTGAGCCCGAACAAGTCATAACTTTGGAAGAGGAGTTCATGGAGGATGTTCCCGAAGGCCCATCCACTCAGATGTCGGCGTTGCTACAACTACGAGGTTCCTTCTGTCCCTTCTTCTTCTCTTCCTCCCCTTCCTCAGTGTCAAAGAACCACTCCTTTGGTCAGTGTCCTCTCCCCTTCTTCTACCCTTTCCCCGCTTCTTCATCCATCTTCTCCTCTCTTGCTGATTTGTCTCCTTCCATTTCTTCTCTCCTTTCCGGCTCCCTTCCTTCCTTTGTCTTCTCGCAGCCCCGCTTTCCTTCCTCCCGTGGACACTTCCTCGGCTATTCTTTCAATGCCACCGCCGCGTGTCTCCACGTTCTTCCCCTCTTCTACCGTTGCCGCTCCCCCTCTCTGCCTCTCTGGTCCTTCTTCAATAGACCAGCTTGATCTCTCAAAGAAATTGAGCTACCTAAAGAGGAAAGTCCCCATCGCTCCGATGGACTTTTCAGTTATTCCGGCTAAAGGAGCAAAGAAGCACAAGCCGGTTACACGCTTCTCAAAGAGCGCTGCAGGTGAGAGAGTCCTGGAAATAGCTTACCCCGATCCCACCAAAGAGAAAGAAGATCTGTCTCCAGCAGATTTCACAGTGACCCAAGTCACAATGGGGACGTCCTCTGAAAGTCTCCAGGGGGAAGCTCGTTCCGCGATTGATGCACTTTGTGAAAAGCTTCAAGAAGCTAAGGAAGAGAAAAGGCTGCTGAAAGAACAGAATAAATACCGCTTCAGGCCTTACAGAAGATGGGAAGTGCACCTCCCACAACTGCCGCCGAGACTCCTGAGCTGCTCACTCAAGACAAGATCAATGAATATTCAAAGATCGGTGAGCAGTGGCATGGTCAAGCTTTCGCTTGAGAAGCCGATTCTCAAAGATAGCGAAAAGGTAATCGCCGAATATATCAACTTATCTCTCGAACATCAAAAGGCGAATAAGGAGCTCCAAGCATTAGCAAATCCCGATATCGAAGAGTTAGAAAACGCTAGACTCCAACACGAGGCCTTCCAATGTATGTTCGACTGCTCACCAAGATTTGGTCAAATTCGAGTATTCGGTCACCCAAGGACCCTCAACAAGACTATGTCCACTTTGGACTATCGGATAGATCAGCTCGAGTTTGTGTTAGAAAAAATAGATAAGGTGAAGGAAGAGGCCCTGGATGCGATGTATCAAATGGAGAAAATTGTTTTATCCATGAAACCAGGGTTGCTCACTCCTTCCCTCACCTTAAGAACGGCTGATGATACTATCCGGGTTTTCAAGGAGTTAGCTTCTCAAGGAACAGGGCCGGAAGTCACGTTTGATACCGAATCCATCAATAACCTGCTAGCTTGCAGGGACTTCATCGGTTTCCTGATTGAGGCGGTGAAAGATTATTCCAAACTTCCCGAAAAGCTTGTAGAAGAGCGGAAACTTGCAAGGCAATCATGATCGCACAAGGATCCATCACAGATCAGTTCGGTCAATGATCAACAAGTTCTTGGAATACCGCGCCAGCCTCCACATCTCATCTCCCGAGCAAAGATCGGCAAAAGCGACCCTTTTCGGCCGCAGGACGATGATGATGACTAGCTTCTTCTTCTTCCTCTTCTTCTTCTTCCTCTCGCTATTCTCCGACTTTCTTTTCGCAATATCTCAAGTATGTTGATGCCAACGATGACATCATCCATGTTGCATCATGGGATGATGTCATCCACTCAAAAATGTAAAAGTCAACATGACTTTAGATATTTTGTAAATATCTTGTAGATAAGTGGTTGGCTCCTTTTGTTCTCTCTCTCTCTCATCTTCTATAAATACAAGGATACTTGTGGTATTCAGGGGGTGAACATTTTTCAGATAGAAATAGAAGTGAAGAGAGAAAGACTTTGAGCTTTCTTGAATGTAAGTAAAAGAACAAGAATACAATTATTCGACTTTGTGCTCAATAGCCGTGTTATGCATAAGGTCTTTCTTACGTTAGATCTCGTATGTGTTTAATCTGTGAATTCATATCTACTTTTCCGTCATTTGTTTATCAAGATTGCTTTGTTTATTTATGCCAAGAGGTTTGGCTCATGCTACTACCAAGCCCAAAGCATAGATTTTCCGACCCTTCCGCTTTGGAACTCATTTCTTTTCTTCCTTCGGATCTGCTTCTTTCTCTTCTCCTTCTTTTGTTCCTTTCTCTTCGCAGCCTAGAACACTCTACCGGGATGAGATCCCAACCCCCAAGAAGGCGTAATGTGAGACTTGCATAGGTTCCTCGCTAGTAGAAGTAAAGCAATAAACCGCTTTCGCCATTGCCTCAAAGAGGGGCTAAGCCCGCACACTTGGCTCGCCTATCCATAGATCTCGCCCACGCGGCATTTTCGACCAACAGCTTTTGGCGACTCATGGGAACGAATGCATGATCCGCTGATCTATGCCGGTAGTAAGATAAAAATCAGAAAATCGCAGGTTCACCGCCACCAGGTAAATTCTGAGCTTTTGTCAAGATCCAAAATTTGCAAAAGTGCCCAAATCGAAAAATTTTCTTCTGAAAGTCATAGATCTGGGCCTTTTACATATCTTTAGTTCGCTGAGTTTTTACAGAAATTATTATTTTTCCGTAAATCTGAGTTTTGATTATTTCCTAAAAAATTTGAAACCCTCTGAAAAAGTCCAAATCAGATCCGAAAATCAGCTTACTATCTTCCCCACCATCTTATCCTCATTTTCATCTGTCATTTAACCGCGATCGGTTTCTGAAGAGGAAAATTTTTAATATCCAGAAAAGTGCATGCTGCTGGTTTTTGTCAGAAAAACCAGAAAATCAGCAAGCACACCCAAAAATAAAGTTTAAATCATACTGTAATATCAGCAGATCTGAAAGGTACACTCGCGAGTGAACCTTTTACGCGCAGCAGAGAGCCCGAGGAGAAGCTGATCCTACTTTCGATCCGCTCGCAGGCACAATTTCAGCGTAACACCGCACGCTTTTTCAGCGCTTAAGCTCAATGCCATGGCCATCCAGAGTGTCTCACCTTCACAAAGAAAAGGTCTCATACTGTAAGCATCTACATCCCTTTCAGAGTGCTTTACTACTCGGGCCGAACTACACTTCCGGCCTCGCTCTTTTCCGGCTTTTCGATGGCGGTACCATGGGGAAACGCTATGGGTCCGTTGGCTTTACCACATCCAGCTTCACGCACTCCTCACGGAAATCGAAAGAATTTTCCTAAATTCGACGGGAGCGGAAATCAAAGCACGGATTCCCACATTTCGCTTTCATTATGTCATGCAAGATATCGACGTAACCCACGAAGACGTGTCGGCCGCTTCTTCTCGAAATCTACAAGACCTCGCACTTGAATGGTTTCAAGATTTGCCGGCCGGATCCATCACTAGTTGGGCAACTTTATGACGCTTTTGAAGACAGTATAAACCTTCGTGAGGATGCATTTACTCTATCATGTCACGAATCACTCATCTCAAGAAGGAGGCAAATGAGACCATGCGCGATTTTGTCGCCTTGCTCAATGCGCTAATCAACCGTGTTCCTCCCGCCATGCTTCCAACGCCGAGAATCGTGTGCTTCTTCAAACGCCATGAGCTCAAAAGTCAGCTTTTGCTCCTTCAAGAGCGAGTAGCTACTTTGCTTCTCGCTCAGTCGCCGCCATCCGTATAAGACAATTTGATAATATCTCAAGAGTTAAGAAAAGAATCACTAAGCCTAAGTCTTTGGGCCCTTCGCCTATCACTTCGCCCGATCCAAAGATTCCAAAAATGGCAAATGATTTGCTTGCACTAAAGAAGCAAATGCCCAGCCTCTCCCTGGGCCTCGTCGACGGATATCCCGCGAGGAATTTTGTTCCTAACAACGCTTCACAAAGGCCGCGCTTGCCTACAAACTGCTCCACGGTTGGCGCTTGAAGCTCCTCCACCAATGCTTTGGCCGAAATTGAAGAGGAAGAAGAGCAAGATTATGAAGAACCTTCGCCCCAAGGCGAAGATGATCAAGAGGTCGGTGAACCGACCGCGACTCTACTATTGGGTACATGGAATTTGACGAGGATGAATCTGACGAAGAAGAGAGTACTCAGGGCTACGCGAGCGGACAATCATATGCTGTTTTCACCCGCTCGCAAGGAAAAGAGGCGGAAGTCGCTGCCCACGTACAAAAGGAGAAGGTCGCACAAACGCACCTCCAACTATTGCTAAGAAGAGGTAATCCTCTTCCTACTCAATTCCTGTTAAGTCTTTTGCTAAGAAGTCTTTTCCGCCCATCTCTCCTCCAAGTCAGCCCCCTCAAGTTCCTACTAAGATCAGTAATCCTATTCCACCACCGCGAAGTGAAGGACTCATTCCCTCACCAACGCAACCCTTGGCCGCGTTTGATATAATAGATCATGCAAAGAAGACCAAGATTCAAATGTCCAAGTTTGAGTATCTTCAAAACCCCAACAAATTGTAAGATTGACTAAGTATATCCAAAGTCAAGTCATATAGCCAAACCGGTTTCCCCGAAAGGAATCCTTTCTACTCCTCCCGAATCCCACATAAATGTTGCTTCGACATCCGCATCCTGCAAGATAGAACCTTTCTATCTCTCCTCCCGATCAATGGCCATAAGTTGAGCAATTGCATTATTGATTCCGAGCCTCTCGATAACGCCATGCCGGCAAAAGTTGCCCATGCTTGGGCCTCACTCTTACCAAACCATTCGGCAGATGCTATTCATCGAGACCAAGCAAGTTCCGTTGGTTGGCCAAATCAAGGACGCACACCCGCGTTCAGCCTTTCCTGATAAAAGAGTAAAAATGACAAATTCTTGTTGCTGACATCCCAAAGAAATTTATGGAATTCTCGCTAGGAAGGAGTTTTTGCAAATGGGTTGGTGGAGAGATTCACATGGACTGGTCCAAAGCTAGAATTCCAGTCAAAGGCGTAATGCAAACTTTGGAGCCGGAATCCCAAAAGAAATACTTGGTCACTAGCTCTGAAGACCCCAAAGCCCAAATTCTTTTCGAATCATCAGGGATGGGGAACTACTTCTTATCCACCGAGGCGGAGACAAAGGACGTTTTTGTTCAGGAAAAGGATTGTAATAAGATCTGGACCTTGCAATTTGATGGCAGCTGCGCGACTAGTGGATGTGGCGCTGGAGTTGTGCTGATATCTCCCGAGGAGGAGGTAATTCCCCTTTCTTTCAAATTGCAGTTTTTCAACACTAATAATACTGCTGAGTACGAATCTCTGTTACTCGGTATGCAAGCTGCAAAGGAAAGAGGAATAAAAAATCTGAAAGTCCAAGGTGATGCCGAGCTAGTTGTAAATCAGGTCAAAAGGATTTACCAAGTGAAAAATGAAAGGCTCAGGCACTACCGTAATTCGGTATGGGACAGCATTGAGGAATTTGACGCTTTTTCAATAGAGGCCATTCCAAGGGCCCAAAACGACATGGCTGATTCGTGGTCAAGCTTTCAAGATCTCTCATGCTCCCGCACCCGTTTGAAAACGAACAAATACACCATCAAGTGGTTTTCCGCCTGCGCGCTGCATAACTCTCAAAGATTGGCGTGTATTCAACGATGATAATCACCTTATTGCCTTTCTAGAAAAATCAGAAAATTTTGATGAGTTGTATTTTGAAGGATCCACCTCTTCATGCCGTGAATCAATTAACAGTCAAAACCACGAAACAAAGGAGAACGATGGCATTTGTCAGCTTAAGGGAAATAAAATTCCGAAGGGCCTGGTTTCTCTGGAGCGCCTGTTTGACAGGCATGACCGTTTTGTAAAAAAGAAGAGGCGGGATGATCCTGGCTCATCTCCAGAGACAGAACCGGTCAATATAGGTTCTGAGGCACATCCGCAATTCGTGAACATCGGGAAATGTTGCACGCCAGAAGAAAAGCGGAAATTTGTCAAGTTGCTGAAAAGATATATGGATGTATTGGCCTGGTCATATGCCGATTTAAAGTCCTTCAAGCCAAAAGACGTTCAGCACGACATTCCCTTGAAAGACGATGTCAAAGCCTTCCGCCGTCGTAAAACAGAGGCACTATAATCCCAAGATTTCGGCACCATTCAGCCGAAATTCGTAAGATGCCGACGCAAGAATCATCTTCCCTATCCATCACAAAGACTTGGGTGGCGAACATTGTGCCAAGCGCAAGAAAACGGTGAAATACGCATCACGAGACTTCCGAAACTTGAATCAAGCTTCGCTGAAAGACAACTACCCTCTTCCCATAATGGACCAAGTTCTGCAAGCAGTAACTGGGTCAGAAATGCTGTCTATGCTTGATGGTTTTTCAGCTATAATCGATCAAGTCTCGCTCAAGATCAATTCAAAACAAGATTCACTACTCCATGGGGTACATTTGCCTATAGCAGATGCCTTTCGCCTAACTAATGCCGGTGCCACTTTTCAGCGGGCCATGGACTTTGCATTCAAAGGCATGATGGGAAAAGTCATTGTAGTCTATCTAGATGACTTAACCGTGTTCTCCAAACGACGAAGTGATCATTGCGATCACTTGGAGCAAGTATTGGCCAGGTGTCGAGAACATGGGATTTCCCTAAACCCAAAGAAGTCTATTTTTGGGGTTAAGGGGAAATCACAGCCATGTGGTTAGCAAAGAAGGAACCAAGATTGATGCCGAAAGAGTTAAGGCTATCCAAAGCCTTACTCTGCCTACAAGCAAGAATGGTGTTCATTCTTTCTTCGGAAAGGTGAACTTTCTTAGGCGTTTTGTCCCTGATTTTGCTGAGAAGACCCGCCACATACTGAACATGATGAAAGGGTCACCCACTTTCAGATGGAGTGATGAGGGGAAAAGGTCGCTTGAGGAGATAAAACTTCGCCGCTCATGCACCGGTCTTGTATGTCCGGATTTCTCCAAGAACTTCATTATGTACAAATGGCATGCATCCGAACACACTGCTTCGCAACTCGATGCAAAGGAACTCGAGGATATCAATCTCCAATCGCATTCATGAGTTCTCCTCTCAAGCCTCACGAGTTGAAAATGACTCAATGGAAAAGCACGCCTTTGCTGCAAGTTAAAGCGGTGAAGAGTTTCGTATTACATTCTCAACTCGCATACAAGCAGGCCGGGTTCCCGACACAATGGTGAAATCAATTCTAACTCAACAAGAGTCAAAGCTTGAGAGGGAATTGATCGCAAAGGTCCAGAATATGACTGATATCAAACCCACCAAGCCGGTAAGAGGCAAGGGCCTCGTGTCAAATAATGGCTGAAAACAAAGACTCGGGATAGCCCTAGAGAGAAAAGAGATTGCACCAACGGCGCAAAGCCCTCC
This sequence comes from Taxus wallichiana var. yunnanensis, assembly GCA_018340775.1. Lineage (NCBI taxonomy): Eukaryota > Viridiplantae > Streptophyta > Pinopsida > Cupressales > Taxaceae > Taxus > Taxus wallichiana. The sequence continues at coordinate 5,698,979 of CM031242.1, read as the reverse complement.
TGGAGGAGCCTGCTTTCTCTACCTCTGGTTTTGTTTGTGGCAACTTGTGATTTAATGGTACTCCGACATCGCTTTCTTCCTCACCTATGGCGAATGCCCAGCACCTGAATGCAAAGGAGAAGCGTGCTATAAAGCTCAGAGCGGCCAAGTATGTTATCTGGGATGACGGTTTATATAAGCGTGGGATAGATGGTATCTTTCTGCGATGTGTTGACAAGCCCCAAAGCAAGTAAAACTCTGGCCGAGAGTTTTCACACCGGCTTGTGGAGGCCATTTCTCTTCTTCCGTGACGGCACATAAGATCATTCGAGCTGTACTACCGCCGACGCTCTTTTCAAGATGCAACACTGGTAGCGAAATGCGAGCCTCACAAGCAATTTGTTGGTAAGCCCAAATCGGGCGCCTTTCCCCTAAGGCCGGTTATTATCAATGAGCCATTCAAGCAAAGTGGGGAATCGATTTTATCGGGCGCACTAATCCCCAATCGAGTGCCGGACATAGCTACGCCCTTACAAAGAATCGACACTTCACCAAGTGGGTGGAAGCCATACCGCTTAAGCATGCCACTTCGAGGTGGTTTGCAGCTTTATCAAGGAAAATATCATTGTCGTTCGCATCCCGAACAAAATCGTTGCTGATAATGCTTCTAACTTCTCCTCCCGAGAAGTTATTAGTTTTTGTTATGAATATGGAATAACTTTAGCCCATGCTTCGGATTACTACCCGCAAGGAAATGGTCAAAGTGAATCCAAAGAATAAGAACCTAGTGACCATTATACGGAAATTAGTAGATGAAAATCAGCGGATGTGGCACAAGTCTTTGTAGACGCTTTGCTGGGCGGACCGTATTACTCCCAAGAGGTCTCTCGGCATGTCACCTTTTCAAGTGTTATATGGCACTGATGCCGAACTCCCCATTTCCGCGGAACTTCCTGCTCTACGCTTGGCACGAGCAATCGAAGATGAAACTTTTCAGAGTTCTCTAGAAAAGAGAATTATGTATCTGGCAGAACTTGAAGAAAAGAGAGTGAAGGTGGTCGACAGGATCACTGAACATCAGAATCAAGTGAAGAAGCTTTTCGACAAGAAGGCCAAGCAGAGAAATTTTGAAGTGGGAGATCTTGTCCTTCTCTGGGACAAGCGAAGAGAGCCAAAGGGTATGCATGGAAAGTTTGACTCCTTATGGAGAGGACCCTTCAAAATCAAGCAACTTAATGGAGAGAATAGTTTCTATCTCTCGTATCCGGATGGAGCCAACTCCCGCTTCCTTACAAATGGGCAACATCTCAAGATCTTCGTGAAGTAGAGCTTGCTCTCTCTTTGTATGCTTTATTTTGGTTGTGTGTTTGCTTTCGCCGCGTGTTTGCTTTCGCTTGTTGTGTGTTTCCTTTGTTCTCCCTCCGGTCCCCCTTGTTTTTGACTCCACTCCAATGGATAGGCACATGTGATCTGGGATTCTCTACCCCGAGTTTACTCAAGGATAGTCCCTGTGAGGAGCCAAATGTTATCCCGTAAAATCGACAAGGGCAATTTTACCGATAACCATACCGAAAATTTTTGTCTTGATCCTCGATAGGATCCTCGCTCAAACGATTTAAAATTCCTTCTCAGAAATCTAGCTTTCGAACTTAGTCTTTTTGAGCCTTTTGGCTAGCGCATGGATTTTCACCGTAACACCACATTTTGGTGCGCCTTCAAAAGCCTTTCGCGCATGGTTTCCCATGTCAACACGCTTTTGGTGCGCCAAAGCATGTTAAGCCTTATTTGCAGTGGCGCCGAGGCGCATGCGCCGATGTTGACATATCATTTGTCGCGCTTTTTTCCATGCGCTAAAGGGCGCATGTGCTTTCCTCACATATCATGCTTTTGTGCGCCAAGGGCGCACAATAATTCATGTCGACAACACGCTTGATGCGCCAAGGTCGCACTCCATTCTCCTCGTTGTCACATTTCCATGCGCCAAAGGGCGATGCTTTCCTCTCGCTTGGCAATAAGCTTGCGCGCTTTTTCAAAAGTGGGTGGCGATTTATGACAAAGTTTTGTTATATATATAAAGGCGCGCCATGTCATTTTCATTGTTCTTTTTCAAAGCACGTGATTGCTCTGGGTGTGTCACCGCTCTGCTGTTGTCATTTGCTCTCTCGGGCCCGCTTCCAACCGCCTTTATACATTCAAAGGTAAGAGGTTCATCCTCTTTTTCATTTTCGTGCTTTGGTGTGTTCGGTCCGGTTTTCGCTTGATGGCCCGCTTTTTTAAATGTCGCTTTCATTGACTGCTTTCTTCTATCCCGCTTAAACCAACTTCTTCCTTCGTCCTCATTTCCAGCTTTATAAGGGAAGTTGGTTTGATTAGGCTTGGTGTTAGAATGAATGATGCTTAAATGTTTAGAGAGTTTTTGGTTTTCCCATGGCGCGTCAAGCTGCGCCATGTCAGCACCTAGATAGCGCGCCCTAAGCGCTTACCCAAAGATGCTGCAGCTTGTGAATCATGCGCCCTAAGCGCACCCTTTCGGCCTCCGTAACGCACTCTCGTAACCCGCGCCTTCTTATATCCCTTTGGCGCATCTTTACCCCCGCAGCATCCTCTTCTATGCGCTAAAGGGCGCGCCTGGCTTCCATGCAAAGCGAGAGATATCTCACGCAAGCGTAAAGCCTCCAAGGCGCGGCGCACCTTCCGTTGCAAGTACATGATGTTGTGTCGCTCCCCCATGCGCCGCGCCATATACCTTTGGCGCGCTTTTTTTCCATGTCGCACAATCGCCCATGCGCCAAAGGGCGCACTCAAACCTCAATGTAACATGCATTTCAGCGCGCCATTCTATAAAATGCAAATGCTTCATCCATGCGCCATGCGCCTTTCGCGCCAATTTTATCTCTCATTACGCCCTTTTCCTATGCGCCTTGTCTATTCAAATTGTTATATACATTTTCCATGCGCCCGCACCCCGAGCCTTAAAAATTCTAACTCTTTCTTCTCGCTAATGCTCCCATCAAAAATCAAATGACTAATTCAAGCTTCTTGGATTGGGTTTCACTCCTCCTACGTGCAGATCATCAGATAAGCCTTGAAGAACACATGTCTACCTCAAGCAAGAGACCCGCCAAACCAAGAGGAAAAGCTAAGCTAACAGAGGAAGAAATGAAGTATAAGTACCAAAGGGTTAGAATGCCCGAATCTCAGGCGGAATGCAATATGGATGTCAGAGATTCTGAACTAGGCCACATTGACATGGACGAATTCTGGGTGAGAACTCAGAAAGTATCAAGAAGCCCCTGGATGGATAAATTGATGGGTAGTGCTCTACATTTCGCCGGTGGGATTCCAGTCAGCGCTATTAATAATGAGTTCATAATGGTGGTTGCCCAATCTTACAACAAGGACACCAGGTGTGTCGAAAATAGTAAGGGGGAGGTGGTCATTGACCTCACCGCTCGCCATTTTGAAAAGATTCTCGCATCCTCATCACCGAAGCTTCGTGGCTCATACCCAAGAAGAATGTATCAAGACTTGGGAGGACAATGAGGACCTATGCATGCAGCTAATGAATGAAGTCTACCTCAAAATAAGAAGGTAGTGACCCGGGGCCCCAGACTATCCACCGAAGCGACTTCTCCGAAGAACTCAAAGCACACCATCACTTTCCCGAGCAGAGTCTTCTTGCTTCAGACGCCCACTACTTCCATAAATGGATGCATGTACTGAAACGATGAACAAAATTTGCCCGATCAACGCTCACTTGGGAAATAATAAGCAGCCGCATTTCGAGCAAATACAATAGCTTGCCACAACAGAGTGTTTCATATGAACTCCTACGTAGTGTATGCCGCAGCATTCCCGAAAGGGACTATCCAGTGGCTGCACTGGCGGGAACTTGGCCTCGTGCCAAGATATATGAATACTACCCAGAGTGAAGCCGAGAATAGCATCCAACACTTTTCAAAAATCAATGATGCTTTCTTCTACCATATTATATGCATGCCGCGACCAAAGTCGACTCATGGCCGCACAATTAAGAATATCAAGCTTCTGTGGGAAAAGTGGGGGCCTTGTTCACCCAATTTCCCACATTCACCTATCTCGAGGGCGGTTAACTTCGGGCGAGCCCACTAGGTCGCCAAGGTATGCTGGACCAAAGTCGGGTTCTATTGGAATTGTCAAGGCAAATGGTCACATATCATGAGAAGTGCCAAGAGAAAGAAGGGTGGAACTCCTTTCCCCTCACTTAGGCCGATACACTTGTTCCAGCTATCACAAGGCGAAGGAGATGTTTGCACGAGCTAGAATTGCTCAATCTAAAGCATGATTTCTCTGAAGGCCTACATTCGACCCAAGAAGTCGCTTTCTTTCGCCAAGGGCTAAGCTTGATCCTATCCATGTCCCTCAAATTGAGGACATTTACATCGACGCCATCCATGAGGTGGCACTCGTGAGACCGGATCACTCCCGCTTAGCATTGGCGAAATTATTCATTATGGAGTGGCCATCGCCCCCAAAGGCTTCCAAACTTCGGAAGATGAAGTAGACAAGGTGTATAATAACACAGATGGAGACAATCGGCCTTCCCGCCATTGATAAAGCAAGGCTCCTCGACAATTGAGGAGAGGGTCAAAGAAACCATGCGAGAACGGAGCTCGTGCCGTATGAATGGATTGATCTACCTCGGCGAGATTTTATAACTTCTCCATTGGGTAATGCGCCCAAGATCAAAGAAGCAGCTAAAAGGCAAGGGTGCAATAGTGAATCAAGCACCACCAGAGGAAGCCTCGAAAGTCCTCTTCCTGAGCTCCGAACAAGTCATAACTTTGGAAGAGGAGTTCATGGAGGATGTTCCCGAAGGCCCATCCACTCGTGATGTCGGCGCTTGCTACAACTACGAGGTTCCTTCCGTCCCTTCTTCTTCTCTTCCTCCCCTTCCTCAGTGTCAAGAACCACTCCTTTGGTCAGGTCCTCTCCCCCTTCTTCTACCCTTTCCCCGCTTCTTCATCCATCTTCTCCTCTCTTGCTGATTTGTCTCCTTCCATTTCTTCTCTCCTTTCCGGCTCCTTCCCTTCCTTTGTCTTCTCTCGCAGCCCTGCTTCCTTCCTCCCGTGGACACTTCCTCGGCTATTCTTTCAATGCCACCGCCGCGTGTCTCCACGTTCTTCCCCTCTTCTACCGTTGCCGCCTCCTCTCCGCCTCTCGGTCCTTCTTCAATAGACCAGCTTGATCTCTCAAAGAAATGAGCTAGCCAAAGAGGAAAGTCCCCATCGCTCCGATGGACTTTTCAATTATTCCGCTAAAGGAGCAAAGAAGCACAAGCCGGTTACACGCTTCTCAAAGAGCGCCGCAGTGAGAGTCCTGAAATAGCTTACCCCGATCCCACCAAAGAGAAAGCAGATCTGTCTCCAGCAGATTTCACAGTGACCCAAGTCACGATGGGGACGCCCTCCAAAGTCTCCAGTGGGGAAGCTGCTCCGCGATTGATGCACTTTGTGAAAAGCTTCAAGAAGCTAAGGAAGAGAAAAGGCTGCACAAAGAACAGAATAAATACTCGCTCAGCCTTACGTAAGATGGGAAGTGCACCTCCCACAATCGCGCCGAGACTCCCGAGCCGCTCACCAAGACAAGATCAATGAATATTCAAAGATCGGTGAGCAGTGGCATGGCTGCTTTCTCGCTGAGAAGCCGATTCTCAAAGATAGCGAAAAGGTAATCGCCGAATATATCAACTTATCTCTCGAACATCAAAAGGCGAATAAGGAGCTCCAAGCATTAGCAAATTCCGATATCGTAAGAGTTAGAAAACGCTAGACTCCAACACGAGGCCTTCCAATGATGTTCGACTGCTCACCAAGATTTGGTCAAATTCGAGTATTCGGTCACCCAAGGACCTCAACAAGACTATGTCCACTTTGGACTATCTGATAGATCAGCTCGAGTTTGTGTTAGAAAAAATAGATAAGGTGAAGGAAGAGGCCCCGATGCGATGTATCAAATGGAGAAAATTGTTTTATCCATGAAACCAGGTTGCTCACTCCTTCCCTCACCTTAAGAACGGCTGATGATACTATCCGGTTTTCAAGGAGTTAGCTTCTCAAGGAATGGCCGGAAGTCACGCTTTGATACCGAATCCATCAATAACCTCGCTAGCTTGCAGGACTTCATCGCTTTCCCCGATTGAGGCGGTGAAAGATTATTCCAAACTTCCCGAAAAGCTTGTAGAAGAGCGGAAACTTGCGAAGTAATCGCGATCGGCACAAGGATCCATCACAGATCGGGCCGGGTCAATGATCAACAAGTTCTTGAATACCGCGCCGCTTCCACATCTCATCTCCCGAGCAAGATCGGGCAAAGCGACTTTTTTCGGCCGCAGGACGATGATGATGACTAGCTTCTTCTTCTTCTTCTTCTTCTTCTTCTTCCTCTCGCTATTCTCCGACTTTCTTTTCGCAATATCTCAAGTATGTTGATGCCAACGATGACATCATCCATGTTGCATCATGGGATGATGTCATCCACTCAAAAATGTAAAAGTCAACATGACTTTAGATATTTTGTAAATATCTTGTAGATAAGTGGTTGGCTCCTTTTTGTCTTCTCTCTCTCTCTCATCTTCTATAAATACAAGGATACTTGTGGTATTCAGGGGGTGAACATTTTTCAGATAGAAATAGAAGTGAAGAGAGAAAGACTTTGAGCTTTCTTGTAACAGAAAAGAACAGTAATACAATTATTCAGACTTTGTGCTCAATAGCTGTGTTATGCATAAGGTCTTTCTTACGTTAGATCTCGTATGTGTTTAATCATTTGAATTCATATCTACTTTTCCGTCATTTGTTTATCAAGATTGCTTTGTTTATTTATGCCGTAGGTTTGGCTCATGCTTACTACCAAGCCCAAAGCATAGATTTTCCGACCCTTCCGCTTTGGAACTCATTTCTTTTCTTCCTTCGGATCTGTTCTTTCTCTTCTCCTTCTTTTGTTCCTTTCTCTTCGCAGCCTAGAACACTCTACTGGGATGAGATCCCAACCCCGAAGGCGTAGAATCAGAGACTTGCATAGGTTCCTCGCTAGTAGAAGTAGCAATAAAACCGGGTTTAACGCTTTCTCATTGCCTCAAAGAGGGGCTAAGCCACCGCACTTTGTTGGCTCGCTATCCATAGATCCGTCCACGCGGCAGATTTTCGGACCAACAGATACCCATTGAACAACAATGACACTTAGGATACAAGAAGTGGAGTAAAGTATTAGTGGAGGTGTTATTGAAAGGAACGATAACCAGATCGTACCAAGCCAAGAACACAGATGCTAATCAAACACCATGATCTATAAGATGAAAGCAATTTTCCAGAATAACTTTACATAAAACCTTTGCAAACAAATGAGCAACAATATCATATATTATTATGGAACTCAATGCAATACATTGAGAATGGGCCTTGCTTAAATAGGCGAGGAATAAAAATCTAAGAACTACCAAGGTCATAGATCAAGCCATAAATCAAGGAAATAACTAGTCATCAAAGAACTAGTCAAGACCATAGATTTAGGAGAGAACTAGACATCAAGGATCTAGTCAATACCATAGATCAAGGAAAGAACTATACCATACAACTAGATAATATCTCCTAATATCTAAATAAGATAAAAGAAATATCCACACACATAAGTGGGTCAGGATAAATACAATAAAGGTAAATAAAGTACCTAGGTGAACATGAGCTAAGGTAAATACCTAATCTAATAGTTATCAAAGTAGGTGGTAGTATTTACAAAGGGTTTAGGGATAGTAGTATGGAATCCTCCTTTCTTCTTGCTCCAAGTGTTGGTACATGCGCCATTTTTGAGTACCTTTCGAATGAAAAAGGAGGTGAAATGCATAGATTTGTAAGTAAGGTAACTATGGAGAAAGTTGTGAATGTTAGACCCTACCTTTCAATGGTTCCAATGTCGATAATTTCTCTATGCAAAGTAAGTCCTTGGGACTTGTGGATAGTTAATCCCTAGGCCATTTTAATTGGAAATTGTCTTTGATTCCCTCTTGAAATAAGGGGTATCGAATATGTAGCGCGAGTTGGAGGGATCCCAACATGGGCCACTATGTCTATTAAATTTGTTAACAACAAATAAAGGTAATGTTGGTGGTGACATTGATGCATTGTAGACAATGTCGGTGATTTTTCCTGTAGCACTATTTACAAGGCCTACGTCAACCCATAAATTTTTAATAAACATGATTTTTTGTTGTTTACACAACATAACTTTGTGTTCCAATTGATCATCATTAGGATCTCTTGGTCTAGCTCACCTATTAATTTTAGTAATGGATTCGGTGATCGAACGTTCAATGCCTTCAACATGTGAAGGTTATGGGAATCCATGAGATCATTTTTTGTAAACAAATGTGATGTGTCCTTTAAAATGTTGAGCTCCTACTTAGTTAGGTGTGTTTTTGTGCAAGATATTAGGAGTTCCCAGTCCTCATTAAGAAGGATTGAATCTTGTATGTGGAGCAATAAATTCCATAATGAAACTCATGCATTGGTTGTTCCTTTTTACCAAAATATTGTTTGCAATGTAATTGAAGAATGGAATCCCTTCCAAAGGTTGGCTCCATAGGATTCACTTACATAAAGAGGACTCTCCAGAATTGGTGGTAATTGGTTGAGGTCGCCAAGGAGGATGATTGATCTGATCCCAAATTCAAATGTTTTTGAGTGTGGGAAATCTTCACATAGCCTACTGTCAATTTTGGTTCCAATGTCGACAATTTCTCTATGCAAAGTAAGTCCTTGGGACTTATGGATAGTTAATCCCCAATCCATTTTAATCGGCAATTGTCTTTGATTCCCTCTTGAAATAGGGGTGTCAAAATATGTAACAGGTTGGATGGATCCCAACATGGGCTGATGTATCTATTAAATTTGATAACAACAAATAAAGGTAATGTTGGTGGTGGCATTGATGTGTCGTAGACAATGCCGGTGATTGTTCATGTAGCACTATTTACAAGGCCTACATCAACCCATAAATTTCTAATAATCATAAAAAAAAAATTCATAGCAAAACTTTATGTTCCAACTGATCTTCATCGGGATCTTCTAGTCTAGCTTGCCTATTAATTTACAAAATAGATTTGGCATTGGAACATTCAATGCGTTCAACATCCGAAGGTTGTGGGAGTCCAAGAGATTGTTTTTCACAAACAAATGTGGTGTGTCCTTAAAAATTTTGAGCTCCTACTGAGTTAGGTATGTGTCAGTGCAAGATATTAGGAGTTCCTAATCCTTAATAAGAGGGGTTGAATTTTGTATGTGGAGCAATAAATTCCAAAATCAAACTTGTGCATTGGTTGTTCCTTGTTGCCAAAATATTGTTTGTAATGTAATTGAAGAATGGAATCCCTTCCAAATGTTGGCTCCATAGGATTTACTTGCATAAAGATGATTGTCCAAAACTGGTGGTAATTGGTTGAGGTTACCAAGGAGGATGACTGATCTGTTCCCAAATTCAAATGTTTTTGAGTGTGGGAAAGCTTCACATAGCCTACTATCAATTTTTCTTAGTAACTTTGGGCCGATGAAACTCATTTCATCAATAAGAACATATTCTATATGTTTCAGTGACTCTTGAAAAGATGATAATTCATGGCCTTCAAGGGTTTCAGTTCTTTGATTGGGATATGGAGGGTTGCATGGATTGTGGGTGTGGAGATGTTGAATGTTGAAACACCGATAGGGTGAGCAGAAGGAGAGGTGAGGGAGATGTGGTTGATATTGTTGTGAATGAATTCCAAATTTTATTTATCAGAAATGATTTTCCTATGCCAGTTGTTCCTTGAATTATCAATCTTAGAGGAGGTAGAATGGTTTTTTTTGAATGTAGTATGGTATCAAGAGCTAGTTGTTATTATGAAGACAAAGGTAGTGTGGAAGATGGTGGTTTGGCTGCATGTTGGTGTTAAATTTTTTTCCTTTTCTCTCTTGATGAATAATTAACAAGTTATCTGCAAATCATGTAACACATCATATATGTTCCAATTATTGTGCATGTCATAATCTTGTTTTCTAACATTCAAGACTATCAAGACCTGTGTTTTTCCCGAGAAAAGTTTTGTGAATACCCGTCATTCTTGCAATGGTTTATTTTGATTATTGTATTTTGCATCAAAGTCATAACTAACATCTCAGTAGCATGTCCTGTGTCCCATGCGGTAGTGCATAAAATATGCCACGGTCTGTAGTTATGCTTGTACATGTCCCAAGTATTGTTGATGTCATGTGGAGTTTATCCAAATTCACAGGAATTTTTTTTGAAAGACTTATATAAAAGGATTTATGACTAACAAAAAATGTCATAGGACATTTATTTATGATCTAGGACATCAAAAAATATCGGGTGGACCCAAACAATTGCTTGAGTCGATCACATTTTCCATTTATCACCTTTACGGTTATTGTTGTAGCTCTAATCTTGAGCAACCTAAATAAGTGGTAGGTGTTTCATGTTTACAGGTATAAATCTATATGCATCCAAGAAAGTAGTTGTTTCTTTTACATCAGCATCACTTTTAACGACATGTCTCAAGTTCTTTTACTAACATTTAATGATACAAACAAACGGTTGCATATAACAAGTGGAAATTTTTGCAACATGTGGCATGTTTCTTGTGTGCTTATGTCATGTTCAACAATGTTTTACTGTGTGTATTTTTGGATCACAATGTGTGCTTTGGATAATCTACCTCTGTATCTCTTGAAAATTGAGATAGCATTTGGTGATAGATTTCGAATGTTGCTCTGCTTTTGAAGCATATTTTCTAATATACTTAAGAACTGCATGGCGGTAAAAAACCGGTTGACAATCAACATTTTCTCTCCATAAGGATATCATAATTTAATTGTGGATGTTTAGACTATCATCATTTCTCAAAGGGAGGTACTTAATTTTCCCATAACTTTCAATGAGCAAGGATGAAGTGGGTTGCATGGCCTAGGGTATGTTTTACCTACACTTTAGTTGTGATTTCTTTCTACGCAGACATGTCTACTATGAACATTTTGTGTGGTGCTGAACATGAATAAGAAGTTCTTCAAGATCCACATGTGGGGAGGAGGATATTATTTTTATTGTATCTAGCAAACAAGGGTCATCTAGGAGTGACCTACGAACAAAATCCAAGTGGTTGCAATCCGGATGGGGGTTCCATGAAGACATGAACTTATCAAAGTATTGTTTTGTTGCCTCAATAATTGTTGTATCCTCCCAATCTATTGCATCAACTTTAGGTGTGTTATGAAGCCAAAATAAATTGTGGACATGTGTAAAGACTCTATGTTTCCATTCATACCTGCGAGATGAGAGAACATAAATATTAGCTATGTAGTTTGGAACAAACTTATTAAAAAGTAGATTTTATTACCTATACCAAAAGTCTACTACTCCAAGTTCCTTTTGTAATATTTCTTCATGAAATATTGTGAATATGAGATGTAGGTATGTTAATACTCAATGAGGGTTTGAGACATTTTTAAGTGTTCTCTAATGTTGTGTGGCTTGAGGATCAGTAGGGAATTCACCAAACATAATATTATGGAGATCTAGCCATTTAGTGTCTGCAACACTTAATGTGAAGAATAAGGTTTGTGTCCCCAATTTTTCCACCATATCTAAAATCTTGCTTCTTCTTTTTCCCAAAATTAATGTGTCCCTCAAAGGCTCAATCCAAAGCACATTAAACTGTATGGGAGGTTGTCGTTGGGGCATTGCAGTAGTTGTCTTCATAGATCTCCAATGGTTGAAGGAATTCCAAATTTGATGTTCTATTTTATGAAAATCGCTACTATGGATTGGCTCCTATGCCGCATTATGAGGTTTAGAAGGAAGTAATGAAATATTGGGTGGGAAAAAAATTCCCATCATGGTAGGACATCAAATAAAGAGTGTATTCATGCATTGGAACTTATTTTATGCAATGTTATTTCCACATAGCTTTTCTTTCTAGAAACAAAGTTTGGAAAGCCATTGAGAACATGCCCACCGTATTGTATTAATTTATGGGTGAGAGCTCAAACTCGCCATGGCATGGTAAATGGAGTGTTACCATCATGGTTGAGAAAGATAATTTGGACAGTGGAAGACCAAAAATTCAAAACAATCAATGCCTTACCATGCATGGTGTGGGCCATTAGGTTGAAGATTATAACCATTTTTTTAATGTTCTAAGACCATATGATAATCATTCATAATATTCCATGTAATCATAATGCAAATGGGGTAAGTTCTATAACCTTTTTTAATTAAACAATGAATTTCCTAACCCCCTTGTTAATCTGATGTCAAGGAGTACAAACCATACCATATTGATATTATACAATCACAACATTGACCCCTTACTAAAGAGTCACAATCGGTCAACAAGTTTCGATCCACTATATAGTGCAATTGTCTAATATATAAATAACACCTTTTATGCACTATGATAAAGCTTATCATAACAATCATGCAAGTAATAAACCGAGCTATTATTTTCTTGCTATAAAAGGAATTACACCAAAATTTTATATTCAATATCATTAAATCAACTTAACCTTTACCTTGATGAACCAATTCTTTACTGTCTCAATCGAAGGCCATCTTACCATTGTAGATAAATGACCATCATATAGCTAAAAGGAGTTAGAACTTTTTAAGATTTCAATTCTGAAATAATACTCTACAACTAAGTATAAGTTTATAATAATTGTAAATCATGATATCCAACAAGATAGATAAGCATTAAATCATTCCAATACAATATCCATTGATATTTATCAATGCATTAAATTATTACTCTCAACCAAGTGACCCATAACATACTCCATTACTTATGAAGTATACAGAAATAAAATAGTACATCATGTACCCACTCATCGTATACAATATGAAAAAATAATTTTTTACCATTAAATGCTACAAGAATAAGTTATAACATTACGTAATTTACAAATGCTGAAAGACAAGCGATGTTGCGCGGTTTCGCATGCAACTACATGTAAGTGTGTATATCCTTTTCAGGATATACATATGCATGAGTAGTTGCATACACAACTATGAATCAGGGATTATCCCCTGCCATTATAAATAACACCTCATTTTACAACTTATCCTTTCCAAAAAATAAAATTGTAATTGCAGGGATGTGATATGAACTCCTACCTTTTTCGATATTGATTCAATAGTTAATATTAAAACCATGAGGTATATATGCATCCATATATAGATAGATATGAATTGTTTGATTCATTCTCTAGTCCCTAACCTCTAACAATACAGATACCACAGAACACTACATAAGCCACAAAGTATTAGTTGCATTTCGTGCAACACTTGTGGAATCCACATAGTATTGAGGAAACCATGCAACACTTGTAGAGACCAAAAAAGCCTATTTTAAGCCACCAATTTCCTGAAACATGAATTTGATTCTCATGTTGTTAGATATAAGTAGAAGTCAATAAATAAAAAATGATTGAATCTACACACCTGAAGTGCTTGTCAATATCTATACATTTGCGAGAATTCACACATGGACCTTAATCCATCCTACACGGGCATGGACTACTTGGTTAATCCTGATTGGATAAAAAGTGAAATTCTAAGTAGATAAAAAAATGACTATGAACACTTGCGAGTAAATTATTCAGGGATCTTTGCCCTTATTTGGTATCTTTACCTCTTGGCTTTATACATGTGAATTCCATTTATATAATGAAGTTAAATCCTTGTAAGCTATCTTGATTTGGATCTTGAGTTTTATTTTCGGGGTAGTTTTATCTAAGGTAACCATTATTGTAGCTTTTGAACATGAGTATAGTTCCCTTAGAATATTAGTAGATCTTTTGAGATACGATAGGTCTAGGGTGGGATTTATTAGTAGAATCCTTGTGGACTCTCAAAGAAGATTGTGATTAGAGTGTGTTAAAAATGTTCTTGACTATGTAATTAAATTTCCTTACATTTAATAGAATTATTATATTTTATTTATATTTTAGAAGTTATTCCTGAGATATTTCCTGCTTATGAGGTTTACTCTGATAAGGGTTATGTGGTGGAATTCATCCCTCCATTGGGAACCCAAACCTCGATTGCACCATTTTGGTATCATATCCTATTATTTGAGTTCTATTGAAGGTACTTAGAGTGTAGGAATTTTTGAGTCATGTTGAAGAGATTGGTGTGATGATCAATCTGGGATCTATGACTGAACTTAAGATTTTTCACTTTCCATACTAGGGGTGTGGGTACAAGGTAGTTGTGAACATCTCCAACATTATGTTGTTGTGTAGAGGGTGTGAGGTCACAAAATATTGTTCTAAAGAGTATTATGAGGAAATATGGAATGCAGAGTGAAAAATATGTCAAGACAAGTAGAATTAATCAATTTGATACAAGGAATGTAAGATTACTTGGAGGATTTGGCAACCACATAGTGAGGAGGTGTTGATGTGGATGCAAATGAGAGCAACGATGATTATGAAGTGAGATGAAAAACAGAAAAATAAGCTATGGAAGATCATTTAGATGCACAAGAGTAATAATTTTTGTGAGAAATCATAAGGATTAGAAGATAACAATGCACAAATATGCCATTTTATTCTATGAACTTACATCCAAAAGAATCGATATTTTGGATTGTGAAAATTGAGATGTATATTAAGTATGAAGGTGTGGAAGATTAAAGTCTTCTCTTTATTTTTTTAAGAACCACATTGAATGCCCATCCATCCTTGTGGTGGGATCATTTGTAAAATGAGAGAGTTTTGTAGACACCAAAATTTGGTATTTCTACCCTTGTTACCCACGTTTGCTTCTTTCACCATGGTCCTATGTAGACCCCCTTTATTTTAATTCTAATTAATATTTTAATTCCCATATTCTTTATCTATTGTTCTATCACCTTTACGATTTAATTAATCTTCATTTAAGCATTTCCTAACCCTCATCTCATTAGTTAATTACCTCTAATTATCTTTCATTCCTCCTCCCTAAGTTGTTTATTATCCCTAACTACCTAGTTCCACATCCATATGCTTTTTATATATTTTATCTAATCCATCTTTATCTCCCACCTACACATAGCATTTCCCTAAGAAACCCTAATCCTCCTACATGCTTTAAAATACTCATCCTAATCCATAAAATCCCCATATCTCAAATAAATCACCCTTCCACCACTCAAAGGGACGGATCCATGAAGTTGGAGGTGACCCACCCGGGTCGTCGTCCACCCTATAAAACTAGTTCCACCCCCTCTAAAATGAGGCATAATGAAATATTTCTTGCGCTGTGCAAACTTATATTTGAGATTGAGCATACATGTAACTATTACAGTCTTCTTGGAGTCCATTTGTGCTTCTCATGCATCACTTGCGGATACTTTGGCAGGTTTAATTTTTTTATGTTGATTTATGTTATCATTGTTATTATCTTTACGGTACTAACATTCGCACGTTCAACTGCCACTAGAGCCTTATCTTCAGCTTCCTATTTCAATGATTATGTTTGCAAGTTTTCCGTCCAACCCATCCATCAACATCCTTGTTTATCACTACCCATTTCATCATCACTCCACTCAAGTCGCCATCGATCCATCCCTATGTCGTCATCCATTATTTTTCTAGACCCTCTTTAGTATGTGTTTCAAGCTCTGTTACTTTTTCTAGTTCTAAGATCTATCATTCTACTTCTCTATTACTCCACATGTATTTTTTCTACCTCTATTCACCGTTAACTCAACCCATTTTTCGTCGACCTCGAGTCTTGTTTCCATCCAATCCATCCAAATATTTGTTTCCCTACATATTTTTTGTTTCCCTGTCTCAAATTTTCTTCTCGCAAGTTCTTGTATGTGTTTACAAGTCTCTTTTATCATCAGATCCATATCCAGTGTTATTTATATCCACATTTTATCCATTGTTCTGTTGCATTTGATTAGGTCGTCTTCGACCTACCCTATGCACTCTAGGTTTTCATCGAGCTAGCCAATTACAATTTACTTTTAGTTTATTTATATCCAATCTACACTCTTTATTCTTTTATGTGATTTTCATATTTTGTTTAGCTTCAGTTTCTACATGTTAATCAGTCCTTTTATTTATTTTATCATCCTTTATCAAACACGGGATTTGAAATATGCATAAGGAAGTTAACGCTTATTGGAACCGACTTCGTCGAGTAGCCCCCATCTATTATATAATCCATTTTCTTTATAGTTTACCTTTGTTGTGCGGGTTCATCGAGTTTGCAACAAGGTCATCCACTTTTCATTGTCCATTTGCATCCATCATACTTCAAGGTACCTAAAACCATTGCATTTTGGATTTGTTTCATTTTCTTTAGTATCTATTTCACTAATCTGAACAGGAAAGAGAAAATTCAATCAACATTATGGCATGCCCGATGGGACCACCCTTTTAGGTGAGTCTCTTTCATTTTGTTTCATTTCATTTTCCATATTTCTTTTATTTTCCACTAACATTACAGGTAGAGGCTTTGATTTTTCTTGTTCATGTTGGGATTTTAGATTGCTTGGATTTTTCTTAGCTTGCTTTGAAGATCAGATAAAACTGAAAAGCGTTCACCAAATATTCTTTTTTTGTCTTATTTTCTTCTTTTTGCATCGTATTTCCCATTCCTTGTGTGATTGTTCTCATCGAATTTTTATATTTGGTTTTGGGCTTAAAATGAACCTCTTTCATTCTTGCTTGCAAATCTAGTGTAATTAGGAGTTCAACTGGTTGCATCTCATATTTCTTTACACACTAATGAAATTTACTCATCAAAACAATCCCATACTGTGGAACTAATTGGGATTTTTTTCACACAATAGGAAATCTACCGCGGTGTTCTCTGTTCACATTATAAATCCTATACAAACTTGGGTCTCATGTAACTTCAAATATATCGAGGACTGCCCATCCAAAATTGCCTAAAATCGTAGTTCCTGTTCTTCATTCTTCTTTTTCTTCTTCAATGACCGTGTTGTTAAGCGTTTAACATTGTTGTGCTCTTGTTGATCCTTGTTGGCTTCACCTTTTCGATTACCCTATTAAGGAAAAATATCTTTCACGAATTCGATAGGTGGTTTGAAGGATGACTTGATGTTGTTGGGGCGTGACCAACTAGAGGGAACACCTACATAATAATAATTATTCTTTTGAATTTTTGATTCCTACTATTATTGTTTTGGTCAAGCTTAAATGTTGGTCCTTGTTAATACGAGTAATAAAGTATTATTAAGTTGTAACAATAATAGTAATAAAAATAATAGTAATATTATTATTTTGATTAGCAATTTTATTGTTTGGATTGGTCGCCTCGGTCCGCGCAAAGAAGACGGTCTCTTGTTGTGACGCCATGGTCGGTCCTTGTCCTGCGTCCGGTTTCGAACTCCTACCACTAGTTCTACCTTGGCCGATCGAGTCTCCTCTCGTATTGTTTTTTTATGTATACCTATTTTAATGAGAAGATTTGGATGCTTTCACCCATATTGGCAATTTTGTTGGCGTCCCACCATTTCATGGAAATGTGTTTGTTTGGATATCTAGTCACCGAGCTCATGTGGTGTAATGGCTATGGCCAATTCTAGAATGTAGTGCCACTTGTCATTGCACCAGGATGGTATCTCCTTTTTCCTGTCTTTGGATTACCGTTAAGCTTTTTTTTAAATTATTTGTTTCATTTTAGGGTTTTTATGTTCTTTAGTTAAAACAAACAATAAATAAATAAATAAAATAAAAGAATTAAAATTAAAAAGCCCGTGAAATATTGGGCGGTTTAGGGAAAAAGGGGGCTCCTTATGGATTTTTCTTCTGTCTGATTGCTGAATGAAAACAATAGCCACCACCATGGGAAGAAGCTCCACACCTGTTCTGCACACCCACCAGGCATGAGGGAGGCCGTGTTTTTCATTATGGACGTAGGGATTACTGTATTGCGCAAACAATAAAATGGCGGGCATGGGTGATTACGGCCATGTACAGAAGACATGGGTTTCCTCAGGAGACAGTCACACTATTTCACGCACGCAACAAACCGATCTCCAACCTGATGAGTTTTCTTTTACTGTGTATTCTTGGCCTGTGCCAAAACACGAGCCTTGGAGCAGGGTATGAGATCCACCAAAGATTTTGGAGAGATGTTGTTTTCAAAGGTTATATTTGTAAGTGTGTTGGTAGTTATGTATGTGAATGTGGAAGCCTGTAAGCTGTTTGACAAAACGCTACAAGAAATGCAGCCTCACGACCTATTATGATTGCAGTGTATGAGAAAAATGGATTTGTGGAAAAGGCGTGTGAACTGTTTGTTAGAATGCCTCAAAGAAATGTTGTCTCATGAAGTGCGTTTCCTTTCCTGCAAGGGATTTGAGGATCCTCGGCCCCGTATTTTCTGAGTCATCAAATATTTTAGCTAGGGAGAAAGCCATGGTGGTCAATTTGGAATTTATTAAGGCCATTGTTATTGCTGAAAAGGTATTCTTACTTGATCCGTTGAACCAAGGTGTTCTTAAATTTGTGGATCAACTCAGGCAACAACTTCCTTGCAAAATCTCATCAAAACTTCAGGGATTAGATCCCATGGGCCAGCAGGAAAATCCTGATACTTCTTCTGCAAGTTCCCCTAGACATTGGCTACCTATCCTAGAAGTAGCAGATGGGCTACAACATGAGCTTCCGTTTGAGTTCGTGTGCTGGAAATTGCTCTGGAGGTGGTTTGTACATATATGGATTCAAATGTTGTAGATCTCGAGTGAGAGGCTTACCCTGTATTGGATGAGCTGGCTAGAAATGTTAGTACCAAGAACCTTGGACATTTGCACAGCCTGGAAAAAGCAATCTTACTCATCTCCTTGCATGGGTGTAGAAGGTACAAAATGGGTTCGTTGGGAAAGCTTGAGGATTTTGAGAAAAGGAAAATGGTAATATTGCGGATGCTCATGATCTGTTCAACAAAATGCTTAAGGGAGATGTTGAACCGAATCCCGTGGTTTCAACTGGCTCTGTTCCTTCCAGGCATGGTTCATCTTCCCTTACCTCTCATAATTCTTGTGTTTTAGTTCTCTTTTGCAACTTAATAGAATTTTTAAATATTAGGATTATAATACAGTTAATTGTTTTTATCAACTCGTTGCAAAACAATGAAATGTCGTGTCATAACTCACGAAGTCAAAATAAACTCATTTGCATTAAACCATGAACTTCCACCCTCATTCTGAGGTGATTTAGAAAACTTCCTACCCAACTAGATCGCTACAATATTGTTTTATCAACCAGACGAAATTGACTTCCTTGTAATAATGTTGACCATCTCCCTGTTTAAAAGTTAATTTTTACATTTTTGGAGACTCATTAAGTACCCTTCGTAACTCTAAAAACAAGATGTTAAGCTTCATTCGTGTACCTTGTTGTGTGAGGGTCACCTTGACCTCTGGATTGACCCCAAACAAACATATGTGATCTTTTTGACACTCTTATAGGAGCCCTGTTACACTTTGGTTTACAGCAGTAGAAAGTTGTTAAATCTAGGAAGTTGGCTTTCGTTTTGAACCACCATTTGAAACCTGGATAGAGAAATTATTTCTCGTCTTCGCAAACCTCTAGTGTTTATACTAGACAATTACATGGAACATTCAGTTTAGGGAAAAGAAATTTTCTGGATAGTTTGGCAAAGCCTTTTTGTAGGCCTCCGGTCGTAGTTTGATGAGTTCAAACTGGACCAATTTTGGCTTGTTGCTCCAGAAAACTTGTCGCCGTTTGAAAATGATTTTCTAATTCTCAGTTCCGTTGCCTCTAATGAATTCTCCTTATATAGGGGAACTTGTAGGAAGTGTTTCATTGTGTGCTCACCCATCGAACTCCAATTTTGGATGTGGTTTTCTGAGCCCTCGAACTAACTTTTGATTAATTTTCATTTGGGCCAACTACAACGGTGGCCCGAAAAACTAGCTGCCAAACGCAAACCATTCACTTTTTCCCAATTCCGTCAGTTGCTATGAACTCTTGGTATATCTGGGAACATGTAGAAAGTTGATTGTGGTGTGCATTATCATTAGAAGATAACTTTTGGAAGCGGTTTCTTAGCCTCTGAGCCCATTTTGAACATTTTGTAACGAGTGAGAAAATGTAAAAATGGAAAGCTGCGGGACCCTTGTATGGTTGCCAAACCACCCTGAAAACTTTTAACACATGTAAATAATCTGTTTAAAACTCTATAGTGTAACTCGTTGTGTGAAATATAACTTTTGACAAAATGGTGTTTTCTCTCTCTTCCTTTCTTTTTCTCTCTCTCAGGGTTACAAAATGAAGTAAAATGAAATGTAATGAATACATGTCTCTAAACCTTTTTATTTCGATTACAAATTGTAATTATTATCATATGTAAATGGGAAACTAAAAATGATAATTATGTTAGATTAGGGTGGATGCCATGCCAACGATTTATCGTTGATATCATGCTCACGTGGTTTTGCAGGATGAAAGAATGATGATAAAAAGGTGATGTGTAATTCATTTATTTATCTTTGTAATTTATATAGTTCATTGTTAAATGAATAAATGTATAATGTTGTCTCATGTTACAGACTGTTATATTTGATAATTTGTTGATATGTATGAGATGTTGGTTTCAAGGACATCTAGGGAATGTGCATTAAATCATAGGTTCAATTTTGATTCATAGTACACCTGGTAAAAATGTCTGATACTTATATAAGGTAAATGAATGTGAAGTAATATCTTGTAGTACATATTTAGTGCTCAATAAATGATTAATGAGTCGTCTTTTGCATTCATACTTTGTAAATGTAATAAAGAGAATTAAATCGAGACACTCTACCCTTGTTCAACATCGGGACATAACTTGTTTTTCATGTGCAATACTCCTTACTGTAGAAGACTTTGAAAAAATGGAGGATGAATGTAATCTTTGCACTTGATGGAACGTCCTAATTTAGGCAAATCATAGCTCAAGAATGGGCTTATCATCTTATTCACTATATTTAGTGACATTTTCTTAAACCCATCTATTAGGAGTGACACAGTCAAACTTCACTTGGAGTATGTAGAGCTAACTCCTCCTTCGTAGCCTAGCAGACTACCTTGTCATTCGAAGATAGATTTAAATTTAAAGTTCTTCATCGAGTGAAATCCCTGTTGGATCCAGATGACATGGATGGAGGTTGTGACTTAGTTTTTCTAGGTCTTAAACTCTTGTTAATGAACCCCTTAGTTCCGCTCAGTCAAATGTGTTACCTTGGTTCCTCTCAACATAACACCTTGGCCCTTTCTGAAGGTGGTTTAGCATAAATTTTCCTCTCGCTTAAACCTCATTTATAGTTGAGGGGTAGACCCTTAGGTGAAGTTGGAATTAATCTAAAACTCAGTTGATTTAGATGTTAACTTAGGTTTCGTGTGTAGCTTCAAGTCTCCTAATCATGTATGTCTTCAAGAGGTTAGGCAAACCATTTCGTAACTCCTTTTACAAGAAAATTCTAGTAATAAGGCCATAACATGATGTAGAAAATAAAGCATATAAGAGTAAAAACAGGATTTGAGGTTTGGAATAATGCCACTCTTGAAGACCTTATAACTCAATTAAATATATTCTTTTGTTTCAAAGAATATGAATTGCCTTGGTGTGATCAACCTTCGAGAAAGAAAAATACTTATATAAATCAAAGTGGAATTCCTCAAGTCATTGAATTGGAATAACTATGGTAGGGAAATAACTAACCCGTGATCGAGGTATGTTTTTGGTAAAAAGCTATCTCGCATCTAAATCTCCGTTAAAACCTAATATCGCTATATGGACACCAAGTCACATCCACTTGAGTTGTAAGAATAAAAAGGTAGATATTGATTATATGATTGAGAAGAAGATTTTTAACATAAGAACAAGATAATTAAGTATTTTAATTGCATTCGAACTATGTCAAATAAGTATGTAAGTTATGGAAAATTTTGTAAAGAATAAGAAGCCAACTTAAAAAGGTCGAACGGTAATTTAACCGTGGAATAAACTTAAGAAATATGTAGGTGGACAAACGAGGAATTTATCCTTGCACAATAATGTTCTTGGAATGTTAATTGTAACTAAAATACAATTAAAGAAATGATGTGTTGTGGGTTTTCCATTCCTGAATTCATTTTTCTTGTGGTTGGGTCATTCTTAGGAGTCTTTCATTGGGAAAAGTGTGGCATCGACATGCCTATGTTTTTTTCATGTGTCTATGTGAGTCGATGAATTATGTAATTGTTGTATGCGAGTCGAGTTTCTGTACTTAGAGCCCTTGCTGTGTTGTGTGTAGTGAGCAATGTAAGTCAAAAAAAATTATCGTAGTATTTTACTATTATAATTTTGTGTGTAAAATGTGGGCACTACAGAAACTGACATTAGAAGGCCATCTCTTAGGTACCCTCGTTATCCACCTTTTCTTTTTCTCACATTTCCTAATTAATCATGTTAATATTTTTTTTTTGGCTGATTTATTTGTTAACAAATTTCATAAACAGATCTTTTTCCTTTTCATGTTTATTAATACCCCTTCTCAATAAGAGACAACACAACAATATCATATATCGAATAGCCTTGAGACCTTACCTTGGGTCTCCCAACCTTATGTTTCCATGGTCTCTCAACCTTGTGAAGACCATGTCATCTAAATTGATCCCATTTTGAAACCAATTCTTTTATCTCTCATCAATATGTTTCCCCTTGATTGGTTACACTGTCATCTCTTAATCCTTTAGAAACTCTTGGGCCTCCTTCTAGCCCCATTTATGACTTCATATTTTGTATATCTCCCATAATCTCTCAATCCTATCAATCCACTCAATTGGTGGATCCTATTCCACCCCCATCACCTCATATCAACATTATCCCTACTTCATATGATATTATCACTAGAATGCCTATCCAACCATCCCAATCTACTAACATTCCTACTTCTCATGTGCCTCAACAATCAAATATTTCCATCCAATCCCAACCATCCTATCACTTTCCAACATCACATTTTCCCCAACCAACTCAATCTCCACCCCTTAATTATATCCCCTCTTATCAAACATTCCCTTCAAATTTAACATACCCCCAAGATTATTTACATCCTTATCCATCCACTTCTCATGTTGTGCAGCCACAACCATCTACCTCTTATGTGGTGCCTTCACACAAAAATTTTAGACCATATTCTAATTATACCCCCTTGGGGAATCTTACAGTTCAATCTTTGACAAGTTGATGGCGTTCACCTCATCAAACTTCCTCCCATCCGACCTATTGATGACTCACACCCCAAACCCACTTGGTATCATGAGGGTCACTATTATAAATATCATTGAGTCATGGGTCACGACATCAAAAGTTTCATTCTTTTAAATATTGCGTTCAAAAACTTATAAATCAGGGGGATCTCTAAATAGAAAATTATGTCTCATCTCTTAGCCAACCCCTTGACATCTTCAAACACCCCTTTCCTAATCCACCATTGACAAATAAATTTCCACCTTCCACATCTTACAAATTTAACCCTTATGCAGTCAATACTATACATCAAACACCTCCATCCTTACCTATCTCATCTACCCCTACCTTAGACATTGTGCCTACAAATTCTTTAATATCTACCCCCACATCTACATCAACCATATCCACGACTACCACACCTATCACATTAACTTCTACCACTTGTTCTACATCTACATCTATTCCTACCTTTACCACATCCACATCAACTTTGACTATACCTACCACTTCATCCACATCTATCATGCCCCAACCTATCATATCTAACCCCTTATCCACATCTACATCAAACACACCTATCACTACATCACTTACATCCCTAAACATCCCAATTATACCCACCTCCCTATCGATCCCAACTACCTCTATATCTACCACATCAACAAATTCACTTACGTCTACCTTGAAATCTTCATCACATATACCTACATCTTTTCCCATGGCCACATCACCTATTTTATCCCAATATTCTACACTTAATCCTTCAACATCTACCATTTCCACATCTACACTTGTTACCACACCAATCACATATTCTTAATTTACAAACATATCAATGATACCCCTTGAAAAATTTATGAAACAAGCACCCCCACCTAAGACAAACATAAAGGGTATTTGTGCCCCATCTACAAAATTAATTATTTCCACATTAACCAATCCAAAACCTACATAATCCACATCTCACATAGACCTCATTAATCACATCATACAAACACCTATTTCTCCATCAATATCCACCCCTACACCACAATCTTCAGATCCTCCAATTGAGATTATTTTCATCCCTACCAAGGGTAAACCTTCTCAATCAAAATCTAAGACTCTTGGTAAGCATCCCCAAAGGTCTCTTATGCATCCTTGTAAGAAGTTAGATCTTACCTCTCCTCAGCAATCCAATGTCACAAAATCCATCCTAGGAGCACCCCCATCTATTTTAGGGCCAAACCCTTCATCTAAGACATCTCCCAATGATCAATCCAAATCCAAACAATCTAATCCTCCTCCCAAATTTGATTCATCTTCTAATACATCTAATTTACCCATCCAATCTACATCCACCCCTTCCCCTAAATCTAAGTCAAAGTCTCCTACCAAGCCTCACAAGAGAAACCTTCCCTTCACTACTTCTATTAATCTTACACAAATATCCTTAGACATTTAATCCAAACATCTATGATCACACTCCCTCCCATTAAGTCCTTTAATCCTCATAGTAAGAAACCATCATGGTTTGATCCCAATCTTATTTTTGTCTATCATCATACCTCAGGTCATGACACCGAGCATTGTAAGGCCCTTCAAACTATCATCCACAATATTATTGAGAGAGTTGATTTTCTCATCCAGAGGACCATCCTTCTCCATCCACCGATTTATCTACAATCAATCCACTTCCTATTTCTACATCCTCATCCAACTAGTTATCTAAGTATCCTCACTCAACCTCTATCATCATTCCTCCTTAACATGTTACTCCTCCAAAAGAGGGTCCTCCCTTGTTCATCGATATTGTTTGTCTTGTCAATCACCCTATGATCCCCAACCATCTATCCAATCCAAATCCAAAGATTTCATTGACATTCCTTCTATCGATCCCATCCAATCTCCTTCAACATCCACTATCCCATCTATATCTAAGTTTCCCAATGTAATGTAGCCTTTTCCGCTAGGGGAGCATCTTCCCCTAGCTATTGATCATTTCACATTTCTTTCACACATCTTATCCACATAATTCATCCCCCTATCCATCCAAACAACTCCTTGATGATGGGGACTCATCTTCATTCTTGACATTGTCTTATTTACCTCATCCAACCTTATCAAACCCATCTCATCCAATCTCATCACTTTTATTGTCTCATTTTAGTCAACCAATCTATCTATCATCTTAATCACATCCTAAGTCCACCTTTATGGCCATATTTTTTTCCCTTCTCGGGGCACGATATTTTTTTTCCTAAGTCCACTTATGTGGCCATATTTTTGCCTCTCTTAGGGTACCATAGTTTTATTTAAATACCACCTTTGTGGCCATGATTTTTCCCTTCTCGGGGCACCATATTTTCATCTTAAGCCCACTTTTGTGGCCATTCATTTTTATTGTTAGGTATTCACTCATCTATCTCATTGTATCTCATATTTTACAAGTTTTCAATCAATCTTATCACAAATTTAATGTTGGTGACCTCATATTCAAAGAAAATCATAATGTTACTACTTTAGAAAGGATCCAACATGGAAATTTTCCCCCAATTGGATTGGACCATACATTATCACACATAAGTATGGGTCGGATCCTATCATTTGGCCTCCCTTAATGGTAAACCGGAAGTGGAACCACTTAATGCATTGTACTTGCGACCATTCTATTGTTAGCATCTCTACCAGTGAGCACTTAGTCGTATCCTTAGATCATCCCTCTATCATAACCTCTTCCATCTATCATCGTAATGATTTGGAACTATGTGGTATACTGTCACTTTCCTAGATATGACCTTAAATATGGGCACCATGAATTTTCCATATCATTTTCCTTATGGATAGGTTCTCCTTCCTTGGTGATAACTTTGTGATCATTACATCCATCACCTTCTTGTTGACCTATTGGAACCATGTAAAGGTACCATGGTGTCTCTTGTACATTCATTGTCCCCTTCTTAGTGGTCTATCTAGATATTCCCAGCTCTCCCCATGTAAAAATCAAGATTCATGGATGCTCTTATCAGAAATCAAAGTTATCAAAAATTGATTTCTCCCTCGAAGGAAATTGTTCATGTCAAAAATAAAAATTCAATCAAATAAATAGACTAATCCCTTGAAGGATAGCTATCATGTATATCATTATTTCCATCTATATCATATATGTATAAATTAGACCATACTCTTGAAGGAAGGATACTCTTTTATATCATAGCATCGAAGGTTTCCCACACTAACCATCCTTCCATTTTATCAACATCCTAAGAAAGCTTCTCACATTGATCAACTTTCTTCTAGCAAACTTCTCGCATTGATTAATTTTCTCTTTCCCCTTCCTAGATCTGGGGCATAGATTTAGGGAACACCACTTATGGATAACCCTCCTCCTGGGTACAAGTTACTTCACAAACCTTTTTTTGTGTCAACATTAGGTTTATGAGTTCACTTTATCCATACCTCCCTCATGATCTTTAGTATAACTAACTATCGTTGATTATATACTAACACATGTTTTTTTCGCATGTGCCTTACGTTACTTAGATCCCCCTCTTGTTTATTTCCAATGTGATTAGAGGCATCCTTTCCTAGTTTGATCCTTGATATGATGTAACATCATTCTACCCATGGGTCATCATTGATAAGTTGTATTTTATTCTAAACCTTTCCACATCTATATTTTATCTCTTCTTTGTTTTATTACAAGCACATTTTATCTAAATCACCTATATGATACCATATGTGATATCATATCTATTTTCAAATTATTTTCTTAACATCACATATTATCCATGCATATACATTCATCATCATTATCAAATCCAAAGTAAACATGTAATCATCACCATCATTGATATTAACATATCATATCATCATATATTTCAAACATCGTCATCAACTATAAAGTGAACACATACAATCATCATCAAATTCATATAGCATCATCATTAATATAAATCAACTCATCACATCATATAATAAACACATGCTCATCCACAAAAATCACATCATCACATATATATATATATATATATATATATATATATATATATATATCAAAATAAGTGTCTCCATACATCATAGTTGGACTCTAAGGGCCCTCTCTCAAAGTAGAGATATCATCAAAATCAATAAATTGTACATCCAATATCCTCAAATCTTTCCCTCGGAGACAAGACCCTTAGTTTTCCTCCCATCCTTATCACCACCACCCTTATTTCCTCTCTCATCTCAAAGTGTGGTTGATCCATACTCATTATGCTCCCAAATGGCCCAGCTCCAGCTTTCACTCACCTCTACAGATGCTCCCAATATTGTAATGTCTTTGGAAACTTGTTGATCAAAATCCCTCATAATACTTTACCTCTGTGGCTAAGGCTCTGTAAAGATCCATCGAAATCATTCCCGAGAGATTCCACTTGACATGTCCCCTGTGATGCCACATGTGCACCACTCACTACTCTGTAGCAAGATATCAAAAATAGGCCATGTAGGCCTCACTCTTCCTATGGTACTTGTCCATGTTCTAGGTGATTCGGCCCCTCTCCTGTGTAACTACATCCCTCTATTGGATTGTAGTGTCTCTCTCAACTCACATCTTCTCTCCATCTCTGCACATGTAGTTGTGTCATATCTATGGAATCTTCTTTATCTCCATCTCTGTTTCCTCCTCAGATGTCTCTACCTTAACCTCCATGTCCTCCTCATCTCCTTTCTCTCCATCCATGTGAGCTGCCCAAGTTGTGGTCATCCAATAAAAATCCTACTCCAACTCCTACATCATCATCCTCATCACACGATGCTACTCCTCCTCTAATGGATATTCATCTTGAAAATTGACAGCCCCCTATCAATATCCTCTCGCATGTATGAGATGGGATCTCTAGGTAAACTCTTGAATGACACCAAATTTTTGTTGTACTCTATCAAATTATACATCCTCGATCATCTCTGGCCATCTGCCATGCACCCATCTCATCCTCCACATACCCACAAACTCTACATCTTCCCTAGGCCATACATGGAAGTCTCTTTAGGGATGCCATCTAATATGCTCTCCCTCAAGCTCTAAAAACCTTTCATACATACCAATCATCATCTCTAACTCCTCTTTCTCCTAAATCCTAATCATCCTACCATCTCAAGAACCCCATTACAAGCTCTATGTGGTCTCCTAAAGCCACAATATCCCTAGTGGCTAGATAACTATAATATGCTCATAGTCCCAATAGTGTAGCAGAGAAGCCTACATCCAATCCCGATCTCCTCCTTCTTTGTACATGGCTAGCTCATGATATACATGTGCTAACAAAGTAAGTGCCAAATTAAAACATTTTCTAATGCTCAAATATGTCTCTACGACACCTGTTATATTCCATGGGAACCTGGCTCCCCTCGGGCCGTAATGCATAGAAATAAATCACCATTATGATCAAGAAAACTAATTAGCTCTTTGGTACCCCATCCTTGTACCTCAACTCATATGAAAAAAATTTAAAGATATTCTAATGTGGGTTATATCGGCTTTAAATATCCATGTCAATACTTCTAGTCTAATATCATCTATGCTGTGATCAGGACTATCTGCTCCCCCTTAATAGGCAATCTAAGGATGCGATACACATCCTCCAGGGTGATCATCATCTCACCCATCCAAAAATACCAAAAGGTGTCGGTGTGCATATCCCACCTCTCAACTAGTGCAATCATTCCAACATCCCATGGGATCCTCTGATAATAAAAAATCCTCCAAGCCATATAGCCACTAAGTGATCCCACTCAATGTCAGCCACGTCCCCTCTAATATGATAAAATAGTGTCGGGACTCATTCTCTCATATATAAGGTCTCTCGGCCCAATCACCAATCAAAAATTCAATATCACATCCTTTCATTGTTAAACAACATCTATAATTAAAATAATTCATCTATTTTACCCATCAAGCCTAATCAACGCCAACCCATATTAGGTCGATGCGTCTAAGGGCCAATCATCACCTTTTAGGGTTGAGTCAATGGTGACCCTAACGAGTTGCCACCGATCGCCCCTACATCATCCATTTTTCTATAAAAATGTCAAAAAAATAAATTAATAAAAGTGTGGCTTCAGTTACTCACCATCATGCGTACCCTCTAGCATTTCTTGGTTGTTCCTCTAGCCATCATCTCTTAGTCTCCTTTTATAGCTCTCTCTCAATCGTCACTTAAGTGTCAAAATAAGCATCATCATCCAACTTCGAGTTATATAGCTACTGACCCAAGTCATCATCGACCCCTTTGGTTTGCTTTTGATTGTCCTAAGGTGTCGCCGACTCACTTTGGTAGCCCTTGTTTTAGCTTCCCCTTCTCCTTTTTTGTGTCCTTTTTAAGGCATCATCTATTTATACCTGTTTTCTCTCAAATTCCACCTTTATGGCCATATTTATTCCCTCTTGGGGAATTTTACTTCATCACTTTTTATAATTTTCCTTTTTTCCATTTATGTGTCCTTTTCTAGGAAACATTACTTCCATCCTCGTCCTTTGTGGATGCATACCTTTTAATCGATTCCTCATGTATGAAGGATTTCACATTATCTTTGCATTTATTTGCACATATTTTGATGTACGCCTATGACCCATTAGTCCCCATGGCTTGCATCCATTTGAGTGGTTTCCCATTGGATTCCCTCCATTTCACAGTGATTTTTTTGACTCACAAGCCCATAGGACATTTTTGTTCATCTCCCTGAAGACCATGACCTTTGTTTCCTGCCAATGTGACTCCTAAAATCACTCGCTATATTTTTAATTTTTTGATTCAATCCTTCTTTCTTGGGGCATCTTGCCTCACCTTATCATTTTACCCATCTTTCTTCTCCCACCCACCCTTCACCATCTACCTCTTTCAAACTCATAATCGATTCCCCTTGTGTTATCGATCCCTCATTTGAGGGGGAGCTCATCATCAATCCTTCATTATCCTTCATCCTACTCTTTATCTCTCATCATTTTTGTCTCATGGCTTGCTAGTGTAAACCACTTAACAAAAAGGGAAAATGTAGACACCAAAATTTGGTATCATTACCCTTATTACCCACATCCGCTTCTTTCACCATGGTCATATCTAGACCCCTTTTATTTTAATTCGAATTCATATTTTAATTCCCATCTTCCTTATCTATTAGCCTCTCACCTTTAATTTTTAATTAATATTCATTTAATCATTTTCTAACCCTCATCTCATTAGCTAAGTACCTCTAATTAGCTTTCATTCCTCCTCTCTAAGTTGTTTATTATCCCTAACTACCTAGTTTCACATCCCTATGCTTTTTCTATCTTTTATCTAATCCATATTTATCTCCCACCTACCCATATCACTTCCCTAAGAAACCCTAACCCACCTACATGCTTTAAAACACTCATCCTAATTCATAAAATCCCCATATCTCAAATAAAGCACCCTTCCACCACTCAAAGGGATGGTTCCCCACGATTAGCGGTAACCCACCCGGTCACCATCAACCAACCCTATAAAACTAGTTTCACCCCCATCCAAAATGAGGAATAATTAGAGCTTTATTATGTTATTGGAACTTATCTTCGAGCTTGAGCATCCATTTTGTTACAATCTTCTTGAGTCTATTTTTACTTTTGTTGCATAGAATTTGGGAGGTTTACTTTGATTTTATGTTGATTTATGCTATCATATGCTATCATTGTTATTATCTTTCAAGTACTAACATTTTTAGGTTCACCTACCATCAAAGCCTCATCTTCAACTTCCTCTTTTAGTGATTTTGTCTATAGATTTTCCATCCATCCTCATCCTTGTTTAGCAATACCTAGGTATCATCACTCCACTCAAGTCATCATCGACCCATCCATGTGTCATCATCCATTCTATTTCCAAACCCTCTTCAGTGTGTGTTTTTCTCTATTCTTGTTTCTAGTTCTCAAATATGTCATTCTTATTCTTTATTACTCCACATTTGTTATGTTTTCCTCTAGTCGCCACCAACTTATCCTAGTCACCATCGACTCCAGTCCTATTTCTGTCCAACCCATCCTAATATTTGTTTCCCGTTCTTTTTTGTTTCCTTGTCTCATATTTTCTTCTTCAAGTTTTTGTTAGTGTTTATAGGTATCGGTCATCATCAGATCTACATTCAATGTTCTTTATATCCAAATTTTATCCACAGATTCTGCTCCATCGATCGGTTACCTTCAACCTTCCTCTCGCAGTTTGGGTCACCGTCGACCCTATTAGGTACAATTTACTTTGTGTTTATTTAGATCAAATATGCACTCTTTATCCTTTTCTGTAATTTTTCAGATTTTGTTTAGCTTCATTTTCTGCATGTTAATCAATCCTTTCATTTATTTTATCATCCTTTATCAAACACAGGGTTTGACATCCGCATAAGTAAGTTAACACTTCTTCGAACCGATTTCATCGAGAAGCCACCCATCTACTATCTAATCCATTTTCTTTCTAGTTTACCTTTATTGTGTAGGTTCATCGAGTTTGCAACGAGGTCATCCACTTTATGCCCATCTATTTTCATCCATCATACTTCAAGGTACCTTAAACCCTTGCATTTTGGAGTTGTTTGGTTTTCTTTAGTATCTATTTCACTATTATTAATAGGAAAGAGAAAATTTGATCAACAAGTTCAAAGGGGTAAAGAAAATCTAAATAAATGGGATTCAATGGAAAAAAATTCAACACTAGATTTATGTCTTATAGATTACTAGCCTCATCTATTCAATGTTAGGATATAGTTCCTAGGTCAATTCAACATTAGGTTATATTTGAATAATGTAATAAATTAAAGTGATTTATTTTAATTAATTTAACTTAAGTTACTATATGATAATATTCATTAGTTGTTAATGATATTTTTCTACCCCTATGTTTATGGGAAGTTTCCAGTATGTTTGTACATGGCCAATTTATAGACTCCAATGATATAAATTCTTTCTTGGTTTATTTCGCCATCCTATCCAATGAATGATTAAGATTTCTATATGATCTTATGCAGTCACAGGTTCCATCATTCCCATAAATTTCAAAATGTTTTTCAGTCTACCCTACAATGTATGTAGTAGCCTCTAGCGATAATTATGGCTCTATGTGATTTTTGTATATTGCTTATGATAGGTTTATTCGATCTATTTTTCATGGAATTGATAGAATTTGTACAATACATATATACATTACAACTATCTCCTTTGTTTGTAATCATATTTTTTAATAGGTTAATAAAATTAACACAGGTAACATCTGTTGAACCTTGGTCATTGGTGTTTTCATTGATGTCAAGTGGCATTGATGGAAAAGTAGTGAAAGGTGAAGTGAGACCTGTAAGGAAGTTCAAGATGGTCTTAGTGCTTCACCAGGCTTGGTTGGTGAGGCAGGATTCTAGTGGACATGGCATGCATGGCTAGGTTCAGATGTGGTATAGGTCAGGTATGATGGTGTAAGCATGATAACAAGCTTCTACAGTGAATATCGGTCAGTTGATGAAAGTCTCAGTTCAAACTAGCCCATTTAGGCCTATTTCTTGAGCTTGATGAGGTGTGAAAGTATGTCATAGATCATGAAAATACCATGAGATCATGAAATCATCCTAGTAATGTTTTCTAGGTCATATTTGAGCAAAAACAAGGCTTGGTTTAGGTCCTGAAGGAAAATTCAATAGTCAACCAAAGTTGCTCTTGAGGAACCCAACTGTTCTTGCATGTAAATGGGATTGGTCAGAGCTTCACATGAAAACCTATGACTAACCCACATATGGAAGGTGTAGAGGTATTTCCTATAATAGTCCATGTCAAATTTCATCAGATTCTGTAATGGGGATTTTGAGTTATTCAAGTTTTTCTAAAACAACCTTCTTGGAAAATACATTTTGAGGCCTCTAGCTTCTTAGGTGTCAAGAAAAAATATAGTGTCTCCTTCAGATAAATCATATAATTAATTTTTGAATATGATTCCAAGCATGAACTAGTGTAAAAATTCTCAAGTCATTTGGACATGTTGAAAAGATATGAGCATTTTAGTGAAGCAGTTTTTCCCTCCTAGACTATGTTCTAAATCGATAGGAGTAAAAGATGAAATTGATATCAAATTTCCTATTTGATCACTTCTAAATTTATTAGGAGTAAATTCTTGAATTTATCTAGGATCGCATTATTTTTAAAGGTTAATCTCCATGAAGTTACAGTTGATAGGTCAGGTCACGAGGATCTTGTTTAATTGATACTCCTAGTATGGATTTACACAACATACAAACAATAGTGATATTGCTTCAACAAGGGCCCAAAATCTCTCCACAGTCATTTTCAATGTTTTTGATCAACTGAGATGGTTTCTAAGTGGATATCAAGGTGTGAACTAAGTTTGTTTTATACTATCCCAAAGAGAAAACCAAGGAACTTGTCTCAATTCTTCATGGAGCCATTGTTCTAATGTTTTACTCTTCAATCTAGTGTTCTTGATCATCACTATCGTCACATGCAAAGGCTAAATAAAATTTTATACCCTTCATGGGACTATTAAATAGAAAGGTGTATTGGTTGACATTTTTTTTGACAAAGGTTTTTGGAAGCAACTCTTTGGTGTAACCATGCAGATCAATAAAGAGGGCAAGTTCAGTAGTGTTCATGTGATCTCAAATGATTGAGATAACCCATGGAAGATGTTGAAGCTTTTCCAAGTCATCCATAAATTTCAAGATATGAGAAACTAAATGAAATATCTCCTCAATCAAGAACATTGGTTCTTACTAGTCTGTACACTACAAAAATCAATTTCTAGGACCATGTAAAGGTGTTGTAAGGTCAAATACTTGGTATGAAAAGGTCAAGGAGTTTTTAACAAGTCCAAAACATTTAAAATATTCATATTTCATCAAATTTTGAAGGAGAAATCAAATTTTCTCATCCTCAAGCTTCACATAGACTGTCATACCTTGATCTAGGGTTTTTCAAACAAATTTTACTCGAATATTTCAATTCCACCATTCAAAACTCGTGAAATTTTATACAAAGCTCTGTGGGAGGTATAAAATTTATTACTAAAAATTTGAAATCATTTCATTGTGTGTGGAATGAGAAATGTTTGGCAGAATTTTCAAGGATGTGCACAATCATGGTTTAATAGGAATTTAAGAAATCCTTTGTGTTTGAGTGATCATTTTCGAAATTTAAAGACTTATTAAGGGTTTGTGAACCCCCAAGGGTTGAGAAACCCTCAATAAATTTTGGCATTTCTTAAAGAGGATCTCTTCGACATATATACAAATAATCTCCTTGAAGTAACAGGTTTCATGTTATCTCCTGCAAAATGAGAACCTTAAAATTAATGTTTCAAAGTCAAATCTTCTTAGCAAGCATTGAACATGGCTTAAACAATATAAAAGGAATAGACAAAGTGATGTCAAGCTCTGATTTCTCTCACAATGGTGCATTGAAAGGTGTATATTGCATAACAATGATGCCATCATAAGAAAACAATATGGATGAACTAAAAAGGAACTACTAAGTCTTTGTCACTTTATCTATATTGCTTTAAAATAGTCTTTTCTTGAAGTTCTTGATTCAATATTGAAGCCCAATAGTCATCATGTTTTCACTTCAAATTCAAAAGATGATCAGACACCTTTGTTCTCATAAAACAAGGAAATGAGAAAGTTACCTTTGAAGACACAAAAGGGAGTTAAAAAGTCAAGGAATCTTTTGTTTAGCTCAAGTTCCTTGATCCTTGGTAAATATTGAAGGTCATAAATTTTTATACAACTATGAATCTCTCTCCTAACTCAAGATGAGAATATGTAAAGACACTTTTTTCTTTAGCAAGAAAAGTGAACTATCAAAAAGGCACTTGTTTTTCTTACTCCAATAACAATAAAGATGAAAATTTAATAGTTCTATTTTAAAAACTGATAAGATGAGAAAAAAAGGGCTTGAATTGTAAATGAAAAATTTCAAGAAAGTTTTTTGAAGACTAAGGGGATGTACTAGGTGATGAAGAAAAACAAAAGGATATCTAGAAGTCATATATGGATATATATATGGTCAAGAAACATATATTTTGAAGGAAGTTGAAGCAATGTATAGCCGAGACAGTGAGAGGAGTGATAGAATATGTTGTTGCTAAGTTGAAATGACTATATTAGGATATGAAGGATGTGTGACTAACTTGAATATAAGTTACTAGAAGAGTATGACAGAGATATATACAAGTAATTGACTGAATAAGGTTGTGAGAAAGTGTGATACAATTAAGGAAAATGACCAAGAAGTATGATGACTATGTCAAATAGAGTAAAGAGTAGAGTTATGAGAAGTTTGAGCTTTTACTGATAAGATGAACCTATGTTAGGGGCTGAGATGTATTCATGACTATATAAAAGATGAAAAACCAAATAATTAGGTGGCTTGTGATTTGGTGAATTGTGAAGAGCCAAAAAGAGACCATAATCAGTTGATCAAGAAACAAAGAGGCTAGATGGTCATTGTTTACACTTGAATTGTCTAAGTAGGTGCTTAGGCTAGAGGAATTTGGTGTTTCTCTCTCTATCATCTAAGTGGGTGCTTGGATAATCAGGGAATGGGTGTTCCTAGTCTAGTGGGTGCTAGGAAAAACATAAAAGTGGGTGCTTCATAGTTTGAGTGGGTGCTCAAACAAGTTGAGATCATTGTAAGACTTTGGAATGGGTGTTCCTAAATAGAGATTTTGATTTTAGTGGGTTTTCTCCCTCTAAGGGTTTCCCACCATAAATTTGGTATCTTGTGTACTTGTCTTCTTGCATGCAATCTAATTTGTTCATTTTTTGATTTTGGTTATAATCAAGAAGGTTTAAAAGGTTGAAAAATGATCTGTACTAATTCACCCCAATGCTTGTGATATCCAACACCATCTTGTTTCCACAATTAAATTTGGTGTTAGGGTTGAATTTTGATTCAAGGAGAGTAGAGGAAGTTTTTGGAGATCTTTACAAAAATCAAAGCTAGGAGGAGCCATAGAAGCTCCATGCCTTTTCATAGCCCTTGTCCGAGGGAAAAGTTTTAGGGATGTTTTGGGAGATCTCGTAGAAAATCGAGCTAGAGCTAGGAGCCATATAAGCCACAATCATTTTCACAGCCCCTTTCTGATTCCACACCCATGTTCAAGTTTGATTTACAATAACAACAAATTTGTAGATTTTAAAAGTTACATAAGTAAGAAAAAAATTCTCTTTCACAAACCTTACAGAACATAGGCGCAAATCCGTTTTGGAACAAGTAAAGGTGATATTGTTAATTATTTTGAAACAATTCATTTTATTGAAATTTTTTTTTAGGGGTTTTAAAGATAAATTTAGCAAAGGATTTAGAAGCTATTTAGTCATAGATATTTTTGAACAACCGCTAAATTTATGGAAACTATGTAAAATATACAACATAGTGTGTAAATTTGAAGATTCAAGATATTATGTGTAATCGTTATTAGATCTGCTGCATAAAATAACAACTAAATATAGTGGGGACCTTAGCTCTTTGAGCTCCCCACCTCGCCAAGATTGTCGCATTCAACTACCAAGTTATCTTAACCATCTCTAAAGTTATAATTCAATCCTATTTGCATGGTTAGTTTGTCAAGATGTGTGTATGGTGAATAGAGGCAACTAGGCATGTTAAATGAAATTTTGAATATTTATAAGGCTATCTGGTTACCCAGAGAGCTCCAAGAGTTCAAGGCGTGTAGAAGCCCATAAACGAGTTTCATCCATGACCATTTGTGGCCTATGCATCTCGATTGAAGTGGCTAGGGGATTTATTCAAGATTGGGTGAACTACTACATTGGATCTCATGCTACTCTGCTCCACATCCACAAGTAGCCGAGTTCCATATGCATCCTCCAAAATCAATAAAAATCACACAAAGTTATACAAGCCTCCAATAAGATTAAATCAACGACATTCAATACAAAAAGGTGGTGGAACCAGACCTATCTCAAATCACCCCAACCATGTAAGTCACTTAAAACTAGTAAAAAAAAGGTCGGTGGTTTGTCTATTTAAAAACAAAAAAAAATCTTAATTTAAATAATAAGTATTGCATTTCATAGATAAAAGAGCATATGCACTCAACTTGCTATTACTACTTGATAAGTCATATGAATTCAGGGGGTCGAGCCCTTCTCTCACCTCTATTTACATTCTATAAATTTTAGTAAATTTTTAAAAGGATCCCACTATATTTGGTATTCAAAACCTCCACCAAGTCACTTAGTGAACAACTACAACCCCACCTAAAATTAGAGGGGAAACCCCTATTTGGAATAATTTTTTCCCCCTCCAAATTGATTATAGAAGTGATATCTTGATACTTTTGTGAAGGAAAAGAGCACAAGAATGTAATTTTTTTCCATAAATTTATTCTTTTTTCCAAAAGGGGGTCCTTTTTTACAATGAGCAACCTTGACTC
The DNA here is from genome assembly GCA_018340775.1 of Taxus wallichiana var. yunnanensis. Lineage (NCBI taxonomy): Eukaryota > Viridiplantae > Streptophyta > Pinopsida > Cupressales > Taxaceae > Taxus > Taxus wallichiana. The sequence goes on along the minus strand of CM031242.1, from coordinate 5,661,285 downwards.
AAAATGCCATAACTCTCTTCCGTAAAGTGAAATATTGGGTATTTTATTTTTTTTATCAAATTCTATATTCCAATACGGAACTCATAGAGCTGGTTTAGGGAGATTATGGTGAAAATTCTTTTTTCTAAAATTTTGCAAAGGTTGAAATAAGGTGTAAAAGAAGGTATTTTTGTAGCAAATTCACAAATTTGTAAAATTGGTCATTAGTGCCAAAAAAATTATTATTGTAAATCGGCCAATAGTGCCACTAATTGTAAAGAACCGAAAAAAGCAAGCCCAAAATCAATAAAATAATATTTTTGGGGGTGTGCAATGCTTTAAGAGGGGTAAAAGTGTTAAATTTTTATACTATTTTTTAATTATTCAGTTTTCATAATGGCCGCAAATACGACGCCCAAATTATTTTTCTATATTCTCAACTTCTACGTTATGATAATTATCCTGTATGGAAAACAAAAATCATGCACAAATCGAATTTGAAGACATTTGGCTAGATGTTTATGGTTCACTAACACGATCTAAAAATGATGCTACACAACAACATTCATTTGATCGTGCAAATCAAAAATATAAGTTAATAATATTTTTTGGTGTTTCAAATGAGGTATAAACTCATATTCGTGAAGCAACAATTGTATTCATATAAATCATAAAGCTTAATAAATGAAACAAGAACACTTAAGAAGATTCAAAGCTTAACTAACCTAATAAAAATCATCAAGATAGGAGATAAACAAGAGCTACTATTATGCATGCATTATAACTTTGAAATAACATCAAACTAACATGTATATACTACTCTCTACTCTTTGAATGCCACAAAACATGAACCTATGAGGACCCTAAGAAATCAATTTTTGTGTTGTTTGCTCCAAACATAGTGAAGAGATATCTCTAAGATTGCTACAAGGCCAAGCTTAGGTCTTCCCTTACTAACTAGATTTGGAGTGAAGGATGCAAGATGAAGGAGATTCAACAATTTAGGATGGCCAAGATCAAATTTCTTATAGCTTAAAGCTAATACAAATGAGGTATAATGCCTTTCCAAAGTATGGAGTTGTTTTACTATGTAAACAAGGTATAAAGTTGAAATGGGTGCAATATGATTGTATTTATAGATTTCCATTTGGAAGAATTAGAATCCTAGTGCATGTGCGACAAAAGGTGAGTCAAAAATAACTTTATGATTAGAAGTGGATAAACATGCTTTAAGGCTAGTTAAAAATTGATTATCAAGTTTTTAGTGACTCGTGAGAGTCTAAGAGGGGTATGATTAATCATATGTGATTGATTAATAGCCTAGGAAGCTTGCAAAATTGATCCAGAGGGAAGTAGGGAGAGTTTGAATGGTTAAAGGAGGGATGTTTAGCTAATAAAATGGGTTAGTAGCCAAATTAGTTGATTATAGAGGAATTACAACCAAAAGAGTGTCGTGATTGGGCATCCGAGAATGGAGCGAAGAATGGTTAATTAATGAAATTTTGTTAATTGATAGAATTGGAGGAAATGCTAGGTGTAAGAGGATTTTAGGTGTCTAAATTTTCCCCTCTTTGGGGTGGCGTAAGTTGTGTCACTTCAAAGAAAGTAGACAAGCATAAACAAGTAAAAATTTTGAAGGGGTAGAAGAAAAATGAGTAGGATGAAGGATGCCCCCTCGAATTTTGATGGGGTGATGAAATAAGTTGATCAACGATCGAAAAGATGAGGAAGAAAATGGATAAAAGAAGTGAAAGGGAGAGGGGGATAGAAGGTGATACCTATTGCCCCAAGTGATTCGTAAGAATAGTGTTAGATAGAAGAAAATGATAGGGAAGGAAGATGAAGATGAAGAAAATGGAATATAGCTTGCATCTAGCTAAATGTAAACAAATTTATTTTCATCATATTGCTTAGAATCTACATCATCAACCTTTATTAAAAAAAAGTAAGCATACGAAAAAGTGTAGAATGACATGAAAATCCATAGTACAAACAAATGTCTGTGCTAAAACACCAACTCCATGCAACATACAAAATGCAATGCAATACAAGAAAGTAAAATGATGCCTAACTCCATGCAACATACATAATGTAATGCAATACGAGAAAGTAAAATAAGCTAACCTAACAAAGAAACAAGTACAAATACACATACTTAAACCAACAATTCCTAAGATAGATGTACCAATGTTTTGTTATCAAGCTTCAGTTCCAACCTATTCGTGAAATGATAGGCATCCGAAGTGAAAAGCAAGCAAGGATACTGTGGGGGAAATATGAAATAATACCAATGAAAAAGCAATTGTTTGAAATAATAGGAATTAGTTCGACCAGAAATACGACATAGTAAGAAAACCATATTTTTTAATGGGATAGATTCAAATGACCCGCAAGTCACACACATGAACAAGAGAGATCCAAAGAGCGACATTTTGTAGGATGATTTTTTATTTTTAGAAGTTTTCTGAAACATATTTGAATGTTTTGATTTTTCTGACATATTTGAATGTCTTTTATATTTTAAAAGTTTTATGAAACTATGTATAGGAAGAAGAAAAAGAAACATGGATGTCCCCAATGATATATGGGTTATACAGGGGTAGAATTCCATGCGTGTATGCATGAGAAAGTGAAGATGCAAAAATGCCCTAGAGTTAGGTGGGAGTATTCAAAGGAAAACTCTTCATGCGTAGAAATCGGATCAAGGCCAATATGGATAGGTTCAGTCATGATGATGAACTTAAACCCAATGACATGCTAGGAAGGATAAAGGATTTCCCCAACATAAGTTGGCTAGAAACACATGATAGAAAGGAAGTAGAAGATTTTTTTATGAAAGGGGAAAAGGTGTCCCCAAACATGGAAAAAAGGCAATCTTATACACATGGATGTTCTAAATAAATTAAAGAATTATGGGAATGTTATGAACCTAACATAGAATCCTTGCATGAAGAATCAATTAGCCAAATGAATGAATCGTGAGAACAAGATACGAGACTAGATTAAGAGTCTGAACAAGGTAAAAAACACTTGGTAACATACTAATCATGTTTTCTCTATTGAGTTGTGGAGATCAATTACTTTGGATTAGCATGCAATGTGTAACTTTATGGAAAACAAAGTAACCATCATCGGTTAAGGAAGGACCGGATCAGTCACCTATGATGACATTAGTTAGGACAGGAGGAATCATCATTGGTTAGGGCTAACCAACATTGGTTACCCAGTGTGGGAGTGTTTTATTTAACTCTCAAGAATTAGATCTACTTTTAGCATTAAAGCAGATCTATTAATTATAATTGCATGGATAAGTTCCCTAAGTTTGTATACGCCTATATAAACATGAAAGCTAGGGTTTAGAAGTAAGAATTAATAAGAACTTTTAAAATTTGATGATTATTGTGAGTGAGAGAATTCTTGAGAAGAAGAAAAATCTTGAGTGAAAGAAAGTACTGCACATCTGAGAGGTGTGGAAGATTGTAAATCTTTATCTTTTCAAATATTTGGATAATAGATTGGCTTGTTTCTTGGTGGATGTAACCCATACTAGGTGAACCGCATTAAATATGGTGTTGATTTATCTCTTGTTCTATATATTTATTCTTTTAGAATATCTACTTTTACTTTGCATGTATGCTTAGATATGATATATTATCTATACAACTAGTTTGTTAACCCCAACAATTAGAATCAGATATTTTTTTGAGGGTTTTGTGTGTTGACAAATTTACTCACAAAGGGTTTTCGATTGATTGGGAGCTATAAAAATGACAGAAAAAAATAAATACAAGGTAGAGAAGTTTGACAACTGAAATTATCAATTATGGAAGATGCAGATTAAGGATTATTTATATCAAAGAGATTTGTATTTACCATTGGATGAGTCTAGACCTATGAAGATGACTGATGAAGAATGGAATATTCTTGACAGAAAAGCTTTGGGATCTATAAGATTGATCCTGACAACATCATCCGTGGATTCCAATATTACGTATGTGACTTCTACGGTAGGGTTAATGAAATATCTTGCTAAATTATATGAAAAACCTAGTGCTTCAAATAAAGTTTATTTGATGAAGAAGCTATTTAGTTCTAAGATGTATGAATGTGGATATGCATCTAGTCATTTGAATGATTTCGATCTATTGTAAATCGATTAAAATTGGTTGATATACCGTTTGATGACGAAGTAAAAGAACTTTTATTCTTATGTTTTTGTCGATAGTTGGGATAACTTGGTAATGGTTGTTAATAATACAACATCTACTAACAATATTTTGAAGTTTAATGATGTAGTTAGTATAATCTTAAATGAATAAATTCACAAGAATAGTACAAAAAAATCATCATCTGGGAATGCTTTGAATGTAGAAAGAAAGGGCATGAAAAATGAGATCCAAGAGTAAGAGTAATGGGAAATCAAATTCAAGGGATAGAAGATCTAAATCTAGAGGTCAGGGAATTACTTGTTGTAAATGTGGAAAGAAAGGACATGCAAAGAAAGATTGTTGGTCAAAGGATAAAGAGAACCAACAACTGAGACAAAGGTAAAGATGAAAATCTTGTTACAGCAAAAGTGATGCAAGATGATCTTATTCTTTCTTTAGATAATAAATTGAATGATGGGTTTTAGATTCAAGAGCTTCTTTCCACGCAACCCCTAACAAGGGTTTTTTTAGAAATTATGTCTAGGGCAATTTTGGGCATGTTTATTTGGGTGATTATGAAACTTGCAGTATTTATCGTAAAGGGGAAGTTAATCTTAAATTACATAATGGAAATACATTGGTATTGAAAGATGTGAGGCATGTGCTAAGCCTCGAGAGGAATCTTATCTCTGCAGGGTAAGTAGGTGAATATGGTTGCATTGTTACTTTTACAAAAGACTCTTGCAAACTCACCAAGGGTAATTTTGTTGTGGCAAGAGGTAAGAAGGTAGGAACATTATATTTATCTACCTGTGTTATTGATTCATTTTCCACTTTTTCCTACTTCAAATTCAAATGCATGCATGTGGCATAATTGGTTGGGCCATATGAGTCAAAAAGAATGCATATCTTAAAGGCTAAGGCTAAGTTATCAAATTTAAAATATTTAGATCTTGATTTATGTGAGCATTGTGTCTTTGGAAAGCAAAAGAGAGTGAGATTTCTCAAATTTGGGGCAAAAAGAAGGAGCAGAAATTGGAGCTTGTACACTCAAATGTGTGGGGACCAACTTAGGTAGCTTCTCATGGAGGATCCCAGTATTATGTTACTTTCATTGATGATGCTACAAGAAAGGTATGGGTTTATTATATTAAACATAAATCTAATATTTTTGAGACTTTTAAAATATGGAAAGCCCTTGTTGAGAATGAATCAAATTCTAAGTTAAAGTGCCTTAGATCAGACAATGGTGGTGAATAATGTATCAAGTATTTCAATGATTATTGTTCAGTGAATGGGATACATAGAAAAGAATGGTTCCAAGAACACAACAAGAGAATGGTGTTGTAGAAAGAATGAACATGACAATCATGGAACTTGCTAGAAGTATAAGGATACATTTTGGATTTCCCTTGCAATTTTGGGTAGAAGTAGTTTATACAATGGTTTATTTTATTAACCATGGGCCTTCAAGTTCACTAGATGGAGGAATAATAGAATAATCTTCGACTGGAAAAGAGGTAGATCTTTGTTTTTTTATAGTTTTTTTGTTTATAAAGCTTTTGTGCATGTTGATAAGGAAAATAGAAAAAAGTTGGATGTCAAATCCAAGAGATGCGCTTTCATTGGTTATGGATCTAGTGATTTTGGATTCTGTTTTTGGGATTTAAAAAATTCTAAAATTATTAGGAGTCGTGATGTTGAATGGAATGAAAATAGAATGTACATGGATCAAATTTTGGTACCCAAGGATGAATCGGTTGAGAAGTTTGTGAATGAAAATGAAATCTCATATTTAAAAGTAATATTGACAGGGAAACATAGTAACTAGTGTCGGTTGACCCCTAACCGACATCAGTTAGAACAATTGGCATCGGTTATAGAAGAGTATAACCAACATTGGTTATCAAAACCAACGTCGATTATAGGTGATCGGTCGATCATCGACATATTTGGATATAAATGTCCAAGAGGTCTAGAAAGAGCCTCCAGTACTCCCAAACTCTTATGAGAAGGTCACAAAGGGTAAGTAAACCTCCAAAAATACTTACACCTTCTCTATTTTATTTATTATTGATTGATAATGGTGAACCGGAAAGTTTTCAAGAAGTAATGTAGGATAAGACCCACGTCTAGTGGGAGCATGACATAGATGAGGAGATGGTCTCCTTGGAACATAACCAGACTTGGGATTTGTTTAAGTTGTCAGTAGGTAAGAGGACATTGCAGATCAAGTGGGTTTACAAGATTAAGGAAGAAGAGGGTGGATGGAAAAGGTACAAGGCAAGGCTTTTAGTAAAGGGATTTGCACAAAAAGTAGGTATTTACTTTGGTGAAATATTTTCTCGTATTGTAAAGATGACTTATATTCGTATTGTATTAAGTTTAGTTGCAGTAGAAGATTTACATTTAGAGAAACTAAATGCGAAGACAAATTTCCTTCATGGTGATTTGAATGAAGATATTTACATGCAATAGTTGTTTTAGGTATGAAGTCAAGGGTAAGAAGAAATTAGTGTGTAGGTTGAAAAAGAGTCTATATGGGCTCAAGCGGGCTCCAAGGCAATGGTACATGAGGTTTGATTGTTTTATGCATGAGAATGGTTATTTGAGATGTGAATATGACCATTGTGTTTATTTCAAGAAACTTAAAAATGGGAGCTATGTTATTTTGTTACTTGTATGTGGATGATATGCTTATTGCAAAATCTAGTATGTAGGACATTAGTAAGCTTAAGGAAAACTATATCACACATTTGCTATGAAGGATTTAGGAGCTACAAAAAGAATCCTTGGCATGCAAATACATAGAGACATGAAGAAAAAGAAATTGTATTTGTCTCAGGAGGATTATATCTATAGGGTGTTAGAAAGGTTCAAGATGCAAAATACAAAACCTATTAGTACACCTATGGATGGACACTTCAAATTGAGTAAAGATCATTGTCCTTCATCACATGAGGAGGTCAAATACATGACACAAGTGCCATATGCTTCAGCAGTTGGGAGTCTCATGTATGCTATGGTTTGTACTAGACCAGACATTGCATAGGTAGTGGGAGTTGTGAGTAGATATATGGCCAATCTAGGTAAAGAGCATTGGAAAGCAGTCCAATGGATACTCAGGTATTTGAAAGGGACATATAACATGCAGTTATGCTATGGAGGTTCAGATATTTCATTATGTGGTTATGTTGATTCTGATATGGCTGGAGATCTGGATGGTAGGAGGAACACTACTAGATATATTTTCATAGTAGGTGGGATGAAAGTTAGCTAGATTTCAAGATTGCAGAAGGTTGTGGATTTTTCTACTATAGAGGTAGAGTATGTTACAGCTACAGAGGCTAGCAAGGAGATGATATGGATGAGTAGGTTCATAGAAGAGTTGGGAAAGGAGCAAGATGATTGTAATTTTTTTAGTGACAGACAAAGTGCAATTCATTTGGCAAAGAACTCAGTGTTTCATTCAAGAATGAAACACATTCAGTTGAGGTATCACTTCATACGATGATATTGGAGGATGGAAAGTTGAATCTGAAAAATATTCATACGAGTGAGAACCCTGTAGATATGCTAACAAAGCCATTAGCAAAGGAGAATTTGGAGCTACACTCCACTTGTGTTGGTCTTCAAGTTTGATACTTGAAGAGGAAGAAATAAATCTAAAGAAGGATCCAAGAATGATGTGTTTTTTTTATTATTGGCAAATAGTTTTTGAAAGGGACTATACCCTTGTTTACAAAAAGAAGGCCTAGAAGCCAAAATAAGCAAGAGAACCGAGAGAAAAGGATCGAATCCAAATGTTACAATGAAGTTCAAAGTAGCCAAAAATAGCTACAAGACTAAACAAAATAGCAAAATTACTATAAAAAAGCATGAAAGGGTCCGCAAAAAACAAACAAGGACAACAGAAGCATCTACAACTACTTCTTAGTAGCTTTTTCAATGATGGTTTTGATATTCTTCCAGGATTTGAACATACCCAAAGTTGTCATGTGGGCAGCATCATTATAATCCAGCTGCTCCATGGTCTTCTTACTTTCCTTATCATTACCCCAAAGTGTTGTCGGAACTCCGCTTAGGTTGGAGACACTTTTGACGTGTTGCTCAATGAACTCCTCAATCACCCTAAAGATGGCTATGTTGTAATCATGTCGAGTTTTGGCCTTCCCTAAACGGGAGTCTAAGGAGTGCAGTTTCTTGTAGATATCCTCAATTTGGCTGCTGTCAACATCCTCCTCCTCCTCCTTCTTCCTCTTTCCTTTCTGTTTTGCCAAGTTTTTAACTTCATCCTTCAACAGTTTCATATCAGCCTCTAAGGCTTCTAGCCTTCTTGAAGGGCTTTCCAATTGCACTTCCCGGGGGCTGGCACTGCTGATATTCAGGAGGTCATGAGCAATTTCAAATTCATGAGAACCCTTCTCCACAGCAAGAGTCTCAAGGTTAAGCTTCCTAGAAGCCACAGTAGCTGGTCTCCACGAGGAAGAGGCTAACTGGGGAGCAGGAGCAACAGAAGGGGGAATGGGAGAAGAATCCTGAATGGCCTACAGGGGGGTGACAGCAGCGGTGGTGGGGGCAGAGAAAGGAGAAACAGGGCTGGCAGTAGCGAGCCTGCAGGGGGGAAATCGAGCTAGGGGAGGATGGCGGTGAGGGAAACTTGAGGAGAAAACATTTGTGTAGCAACAGAATGAGCCCTTGTGCAAAGGAACCGCCTGGGAATGCTTTTGAAACTCTAGAATGGATCGTTCAAGAGAGTTCAGCAAGTAATGGGGGAAACAAACCAAACGATCCCTACGAAAGTGATTAAGAAAAATAAGGTGTTTCGCAGGAACAGTGACAAACCTTCCTTCCAAGGAGATGAACCGTATCATCATGCGGGTTATTTCATCATAAGGCGGAGGGATCGAGCTAACAAGCAGGCCCACTGTTATGTAGGTTAGCTTCTCCTCTCCCTCAACAAATCTCCTCTCTTCAGCATCTTTATCGACCCTTTTGTTGAAGAATCGGAAGCCCTCCAAGCCAAGGCCGGTCGCTTCAACAATAAGTTCTTCATTGATTAAGACCTTTTTCCCCCCATATTCCACTATCCTCTCCTTCCAATCCTTTGCAAAAGCACGCAGAGATGCTCACGATCATGCCCTTGAACCTTTTACATGAAGTTTGTTATGCCACCCTTGCTAAGAATGTTCCACAGACTCAATATTATCTTTCCATTATGGGTCCACACTAGGCTCAATTTGACAAGGAGGACCCCCCATCTTCTCTGCTCTAAACTGATTGCAACAAATTCCTAACTGATCTCTAAATCCATTCCACTTTTTGCTATAGTAATCCGCACAATATTGGAAATGAGAGCCGTTGCTTTTCCCACGATCGGTTACGTGTCTGCTGATCTGAGCTTGCTGAAAAACACATGTGAGAATAGCCCGCTCCCTATCATCAATCACTTTATCACCGCCTTCGGTTTCCGTGGAGGTTTGAATCCACCTTTTAATAGTCGCAATGCAGCCCGCATGCACGATTTTCAAAACCGTGTATCTCCACTTGAAATTCCCCATATGATTCACACTATCTTGATTATTAGACGTGATTTGCATAAACCAATACTTTAAATCAACACATGTGGGAGTATTTTTGAAGTTGATCCACACCCAAAAATCATAACTCATTTCTAGATATTGCTTGTGTATGGAGATCCGCCTGAATGTTGTTTTGAAGCTGTTTAGGGATGCTATTATTGTCCCAAACTATAAGGTTAACATTAATGCCATAATTTTCCAGCACATCTGCCAATTTATTACCCTCCCTATAGGTATGCATGATCCTGATGTTATTGAAAGTATGACTAATACTTATGGACTCTACAATAAAATCCTTGATGCTCCAACTTGGAGATGAGCACTGTTTAAGAAGATTAATGATATTTAGGGAGTCTCCTTCAATAATGAGGTTTTGAATATTCCGTATGCAGGAAATTCTCGGACCCCAAAGAAGCAGATAGAGCTTGGCAAAATGATTAGTTGAATTCCCATTTTACCAGCATACGCAGCTATCAGATTGCCTTTATGATCCCGTATCGCTCCTCCCCCTGCCGCAATCCCAGGGTTTCCTTTAGAAGCCCCATCAAAGTTCAACTTATACCAATTTAGATCAGGAGGATGCCATTTAATCAAAGATCTATCAATGTTATTCCCAGATTGTTCCAACTATTAATTGATCCTATCGCAATTGGATAGAATATATTCTTCATTTTATGGATATCTCATGTTCTTAGGGGGTTTAAATCCAACAATATTCTCTTTGATACCATTAGAAATTTTACCAATACTAATCTTGTAGTTTTTATTTTTATTTCTGAAGATAATATAATTTCTATCCTTCCATATTCTATCCAAGAATGATGTTGTACAGGTATGAATACGATAATTAATCTCCAAGTGGGAGATTGTTGAGTTGTGGAGCTCAATTACTTCGGATTAGCATGTAATGTGTAACTTGTTGGAAAACATAGTAACCATCATCGGTTAAGGAGGGACTGCCATCAGTCACCTATGACCAAATCGATCGGTAAGGAGGAATCATCATCGATTAGGGCTAACCAACATCGGTTAGGTATGCGGCAAGAGTGTTTTATTTAACTCTCGCGAATTAGATATACTTTTAGCATTAAAGCAAATCTAGTAATTGTAATTACATGGCTAAGATCCCTATGTTTGTATACACCTATATAGGCATGAAAGCTAGGGTTTAGAAGTAAGAATTAAGAAGAAGTTGTAAAAGTTGATGATTATTGTGAGTGAGATAATTCTTGGAGAAGAATTAAAATCTTGAGTGAAAGAAAGTACTATACATATGAGAGGTGTGGAAGATTGTAAATCTTCAATTTTATACCTTGTCAAAGCTTTGGATAATATATTGGCTTGTTTCTTGGTGGATGTATCCCACACTGGGTGAACCACATTAAATCTAGTGTTGATTTATATCTCATGTTTTGTATATTTTTTTGGTAGAATATCCTCTTTTATTTGCATGTATGCTTAGATCTGATATATTATCTATACAACTAGTGTGTTAACCCCAACATTCTCATAGAGATTCAGTGTGTTCACATGGAAATTAATTACCTCTTAAAGTGAATATTTCATAGACAAAAAGTGAAGACACACTAGCTAATGTGTAGGAATGATTGATTTTAAAAATTGATTTATGAATGGATTGTGGAACGAGATCCATACATTGCTCTGTTATCGCCAGCCATGCATCCATATCCCTGATGGAGATACACTTGATTCTAATCACAAAATTTCTCTATGTCATTCAAACATCCATATCCCTAGAGAGATTATTAGAAATACCCCAAGAGAGAGTTATATATATATCAATTTTCTTTTACTTTTAAATTTTTCTATTCGATTTAATTTTGTTTTGATTTTTGAAAAATTATTCCATCTCTCTTGATTTACAAGGGGTTAAGAACCATAGATGGCTTGATGGAATGATATGGAAGTGATTTTGATGATGACATTGGTTAGTGTCAAAAAATATGTACAAAAGTTCTTCACAACAATTTTATTAGATGTTGATTGTGATAGGATCTCTAAGAGGTTAGTTCGTTCTTTAATTTACCAAGGTGATAAAAGACCAAGGTCAAACAAATACCATAGAGATAAATGTCACAAAATGTGTGCGAATAGGATACCAAAATATCATCGAAGGGATGAAAATGGTAGGAAGACTTGTAGAAGAAGAATAAGAAAGGGAAGAAATAACATCCATGTGTAGGTAATACACGATTGCAATGTGTTTGTTTCCATTTACCTTTTTTTTTTAAATGTTTCTCATTTTTTTGTATTTTATGTTTTTTAAAAGGTGTGATCAACAGGGTCACTCAGCGTGATAAGATCCAACAAAAATGTTCATGATTTCCTTGATAAGGGAGATTAAGTGTGTTTTCTTATCAAGATTCATATTATCTCTTATATTGATGATCTTGGTGAGCTCATATTCAACCAATGAATATGAATTATCTTGAAACATAGATTTTATATGTGAGAACTTGAGTTCCCTATCCATAATTTTATGCACTTTGTGCCATACTTGATGGTTGTGTTGGTGTGCATTCTTAAATTGCGTTTGATTTTTAACTTTCTGGTTGTTTGACTTGTTGGGAGGTTTGGAGCTCTTGGAATTTTAGATATGATCTTGATGAAGAAACCATTGGGTTTCTTATAAGCTAATGTGTGACTTGTCTTATCCCGAGAAGTGGGAGAAGAAATCAGACATTTATGATTGATGTGAGGAAAATGATATGGTCCAAGAATTAAAGAGGATGGACTATCGGGAGGTGAGCCACAGATAGAAGATGGAAGGCTACTAGGATGTGGCCCAAGAATAAAAGATGATGAGTTATTCAACGATTACCCATAGAGGGGACATGAAGGGCTACTAGGATGTGGCCCGAGTATAGATGAAAACAAGCTACTAGGATGTGGTTCGAGAATAGAAGATGGTGGGATACTCAACAATGACCTACATATAGAAGAATATAAAGGGCTACTTAGAGGTCACCCAACGAGAGGTTTTGATTGAGGAATTGTGATATGTAAAGAATGATTTAGTGATGAAAATATAGGCCATGGATCGACGATTGAATCGGGCACGTCGTCATGCGATGAGGGATGTGAAGATGGAAAAATAAGAGGAGGATCAAGTTCAATGGTCTTAGGATCTTCCTCTATTTTTTGATAAAAAGAATCAATTTCTTCCTCCCAATACGTGAGCGCATCGAAGTCAAAATTAAATCCTTACTCATGATCCTCTAGGGGAATGTCATCGTGTGACCCCAGAATTATGTGATCTCTTCTTCATTCTAAAATGATTCCATCAGTATGGGTTTTTGCTCTTCAACCATGGGAGGTTGATTAGAAGAAACAAGTTCAACTAGTGTGGAAGATTGAGAAGATGATGACTCAAGAGATGAATTAGATTTAGATCTAGATATCTCACGATTAGAAGAATATGGAATAGTTTTCCTAGAACATGGCATATTGCGGGTAGACAAAGAGGATTATGCATCCAGTTAGTGGATTACAATGTCAGTAGTCAACTTATATGATCGACTAGAAGAACTTTGTGTCACACTAATCATCGATGGAGTAAGAGGTCATGATGAGATGAATAAAGGGGGTCCTGAAGGAAGGGGGAAACCACGACATAGGAGTCACTTTATATGTATCTCGAATAATAGTTTGGATATTAATCCTTAGAAGACCAAGAGGAATCAGAAGTATAATTTGGATTAGAATCAGAAGAAGAGTGGGGGGAACCCGAATAATAATTTGGATCATAAGCATCCAAACCATACCACCAACTATGAGATGAAGGTGTGGAGCAGGGGTAACCATACGCTTTTTCTAGTGTGAGGAATCAACCGTGGTTTAGTAGTGATGGGTGTATTTTGAGGTAAATGCCTAAACCTAGGTTCCTTATTTTCATAAGTGTTAGGAACCATGTGATAGCCAATCATGGTTGGTGTCATTGGGTCTGAATTCCTAGACCTAAATAGTGTAATTGAACTCCTTCAAAGGGAAAGAAGTTCCATGTCACTTGAGCAAGCATAATGACAACCAACTAGACATTTTGCGGATAGATAGGGGATGTTTGTGTGATTTTCAAAGGAAAATATACATCATGATGACACAATTTTCAACAATCGAATAAAGGTTTGGAAAACAAATTGCGAGCGTGAAGGATCAAAGGATCAAAATGATTGTCCCTAGACAAACAAGTTTACAAGATGACCGATTACAAGGAACAATTATGCAAGTTCAAAACACAAATCCAAAATAAGTAAATACTCCCTATAAAAAAATGATCAACACTTACGTTGAGTTTAAAAACAAACAATGCGTAAGTAAGTGCTGATCATTTTCTTTATTTTAAACTTAATGTGGTTTTTGTCACACACCATTTGACAACCTACAAGAAATGAGTTAACCTTCGTTTAGACTCTTTTTTTTGTAAGAGATATTTGGTCCTATATACCAAACTTATTAGTTCTTCAATGTATTTTTAGAAAGAGGTTTTAGACGTTTCTTTTTATTCCTAATATCATCGTAAGACGTGAAGGAAGAGCATACACAACGTAGAACCCAACTAGATTTTATAAAAACATGGAAAATAACTAAGTCTAAAATGCACAAGAAAAGTTCTTTATATCTCGACTTTGAAGTTAATCCTGTAGAAATCTAAGTGAAGTGTTTTGAAAGCATAGAAAGGTATTTGAATCATTTTGTATTTCCAGTATCACCTAAAGGTGTGAGTGAGGAGAATGTGCATTTCAAAATGTTAAAAATAACAATGCAACATTCATCAACTCAACTATGTAAAGTTAGCATAAAAATACAATAAAAAGGTACCTAGAAACCACTGGTTAAAACCAACAAAAATATGCAAAGTTTTAAAACAAAGTTCGAATTTTAAACAACAATGCCCATGTGCCCTTTCGGACAAGTGTGTACCTCAAATGACAAGTGTGCGGGTCTTTGGAAGGCATAGTTAACAATTAACATGTGTGTGGGAAAAATGACACCCGCACGCCCTTCTAAGTGTGTGTGCATGCTTATAAACGTATGTGCTTGTAAGGAAAAAAGATAGATGACATAAGGGTTTATTAAACACCCACACGTCTTGAGAGACACATGCGTGTGCAAAAAAAAATATGTGCAGCTCTGGTTAAATTCTTGGTAAGTGTCAAAAATACAAGGTAATAGGTGCGTGGCTAGTGAAACGTGTTCATGTGCCCTGGAACATGTGCATGTGCTATACAAAAAGTACATGCACTTTCCAACATGTGCACACCCCTCTAGAAAATTTACGCATGGACCCAAAAAAACCCACAATAAAAGATGAGAAACAGAAATCTAAAACTGTAAACAGGTTATATTTTTTTCTTTTAATTCAATTTCTAACATAAACCCAATAAATATGCATGCAAAAGGAAGATTTACTACTTTTAATATTATCAAAAGCTTGAAACTACACTAGTTAACCTTCAAAATGCATGAAAATGGTTAGAACTTGAAGTAAAAGCTTGAAAAACAACTTCTAGAGACCATGGAGTAAGGTCCCATCAAAGGTGCTAAATGTATTCATGTCAATTAGAAATCTTTAGAAATGAAACTAGAACAAGTACAAAGTTTCAAAGCTTAACTAACCTAACAAGAATCATCAATATAAGAGATAAATAATTCTTGGTCCTATGCATGCATTATAACTTTGAAATAACATCAAACTAGCATGTATATACTACTATCTACTCTTTGAATGCCACAAAACATAAACCTATAAAGACCCTAAGCAATCATTTTTTGTGTTGTTTCCTCTAAACATAGTGAAGAGATCTCTCCAAGATGGCTACAAGGAAAACCTTAGGTCTTCCCTTACTAACTAGATTTGAAGTGATGGATGCAAGATGGAGGAGATTCAACAATGGAGGATGGCCAAGATCAAATGTCTTATAGCTTAAATCTAATACAAATGAGGTCTAATGCCTTTCTAAAATGTAGAGTTGTTTTCCTATGTAGACAAGGTGTTATGTTGAAAAGGGTGCACTAGGCTTGTATTTATAGATTTCTATTTGGAAAGGTTTAGAATCCTAGTGCATGTGGGACAAAAGGTGAGTCAAAAGCACTTTTTGATTAGGAGTGGATAAACATGCTTTAGGCTAGTTAAGCTTGGTTTAGGCTAGTTAACCTTGATTAGTAAGTTATTAATAACTCATGAGAGTTGGGAGGGGTCTGATTAATCATATGTGATTAATTAATATCCTTGGAATCTTGCAGAAGTGATCCAAAGGGAAGTAGGAAGAGTTTGAATGGTTAAAAGAGGAATGTTTAGCTGATAAAATGGGTTATTAGCCAAATTAGTTGATTATAGAGGAATTATGACCAAAAGAGTGTCGTGAATGGGCATCTGATAATGGATCGAAGAATGGTTAATTAACGAAGTGTCGTTAATTGATTGAATTAGAGGAAACACTATGCGTAAGTGGATTTTAGGTGTCTATGATGATAACAAAAAAGCTTGGGACAAACTAAAAATTGTATATGAGATGAAAAAAATAACACAATACTTCATCTCCAGAGTCAACTATTAAATTTAAAAATGCAACCAATAGAAAAAGTTGAAATTTCTTTGAGAGGAGTTCCAACTTTACAATCATCACTTGAAACTCTGGAAGAAAAATTAACTAACACATCACTTGTGCCGATAGGTTTGAGATCTATGCCTCCTTTATATAGGATTTTTGTGACCACATTAAATGTAATCGGTCAAACAAAAATTGTGAACAACTGGTGAATATGCTACAACAAGAGGAATTTATTCACTCAACTACTAAAAATGAAGAGTAGGCACTTACTTCTAATCAGAAAGGGAAAAACAAAATCTAGTAAACAACCTTTGAAGCAAGCTAACACTCAACAAGGGCAAAAGGCCCCAAAAATGTCCTATTTTTGGTGAAAAGGAAACAAGTTAAAGGATTGATGGTACAACACATTCCAAAATGGACCGTCAGTGGAAATAAGAGTGAAAACCAACAATCAAAATAAGGCCAACAACAAAATAAAAGGGTACATGTAAAATGTCAACATTGTTTGGCAAGTAAATAATATCGAGCACCTTTCAAACATAGTACATTTTAGGCTAAGGGAAAAATTGACTTGGTACATACGGATCTATGCGGACTAATGAGAGCTAGCCACTATGGGTTTCAATACTTAATGATATTTTTTGATGAATTTTCAAGATAAATGTGTTATCCCGTAAAATTGACAAGGGCAATTTTACCGATAACCATACCGAAAATTTTGTTCCGATCCCTCATCAGGGATCCCTTGCGTTCGGAGCGTTGCAAAATCCCTTTTCCGAGAAATCTGGTTTTCCGAACTTAGTCATTTTTGGTCTTTTGGCTGGGCGCATGGAATTACTATGTAACACCACCTTTTGGTGCGCCCCCTTTAAATCCTTTGGCGCATATTTTCCTGTGTCAACAGACCTTTTGGTGCGCCTTGATATGTTGAGTCTTCCCTGCGTGCGCCAAGGCGCATGCGCCTTCCTGTCGACAGAACATTTGTTGCGCCTCTTTTCGGTGCACCAAAGGGCGCACATAATCTCATGTCGACACCACTTTTGGTGCGCCAAAGGCACACTTAACTCCATGCTGGCAAGTGCTTTGGTGTGCCAAAGGGCGCATGCTTTCCTATGTCGACAGTAATTTTCATGCGCCCTTTACAAATTTGGTGGCGCATTTATTACTAACTCACCTATATATATATTTGTGCGCCTGCAAATGTCATTATCACCAGAGCAATCACGTTTTTTATATTCTCTCGAGCACATGCAACACCTTCCCTATCATTTTCAAATACGTAGTGGACCCGTTTGCACGTTCTTCACTATTTATCCGAGTAAGAGGTTCTTATCTCTTTCGTGTGTTTGGCATTTTTGGTTCTTTGTTTGCTTGTGGGTCTAGTTTTGGATTGGAAAGAATGAAATATTGAACTAGCTCCCCCCTGCTGTCTTTCCACATATTCCTCCCCCTCTTTCCAGATCTGCTGGTAGAGGAAGTTGTTCTGAATTCATGGTATGAACCTTGAGAAAGCTTAAACCATATGTTGAAACCCCTTTGAGAGAAAGAACAGACCTTAAAACCGTTTTCACCTGTGGCGCATAAACTTGCTATGCAACATGAAAAACAGTTGCGCCTTTGGCGCATCTGTCGCCTCTGTTACATCATAAAAAGATGCGCCCTCATGGCACATTTCTCTCATATGCTACAACCGCTTCCCATGCGCCCCCTTAAGCGCATCAAATTTGGATGCAACACAAAATATTTGTGCGCCCTTTGGCGCACCCAGCATCCATGTAACACCCCTTTCATACGCGCTAAGTACAAAGCTATATAGGCACAGTGCATTCCTCATTACAGCAACATCATGTTGTGTAGACCCTCTGTGCGCCGCGCCAAGTTACCTTTGGCACATGAAAAGTTCATGTTACACAAACAATACATGCGCCTTTGGCGCATCCTGTCCCTATGTAACACCAAATCTCCATGCGCCCTTTGCAAAATGTACCCTGCAGTATCTATGCGCCATGCGCCTTTGGCACTGATTTAGCCCCTGCAACACCTTTTTCCTGTGCGCCTTACCATTTTGGCCCTGTAAGCTGTAGCTTTCATGCGCCCTGCGCCCTGAGCCTCAAAATCACTAACTCTTTCTTCTGTCAACACTTCAATGGAAGATCAAATGGCTAATACAACCTTTTTGCGTTGGGTCTCGCTTCTTCTTCGTGCAGATCAGCAACTAAGCTCGGAAGAACATATGTCTACATCAAGTAAGAGACCTACCAAATCCAAAGGCAAGGCCAAACTTACAGAAGAAGAGATGAAATATAAATATCAGAGGGTCAGGATGCTTGACTCCCGTGCCGAATGCGACACGGACATCGGAGACTCGGGGTGGATCACATTGATATGGAGGAATTCTCAGGTTAGGACTCGATGTAACAAGAAGTCCATGGATGGACAAACTAATGGCGGTGCCCTACACTTTTGGAGGAATCCCGATCGGTCAAATCAATAATGAATTCATGATGGTAGTTGCACAGTGCTACAACAAGGACACAAGGTGTGTCGTAAATGACAAGGGCGAGGTCGTCATTAACCTCACTGCCCGCCACTTTGAAATAATACTCGGCATTCCTCATCGCCGACACTTTTTGGCAAATCGGTAGAGAAGATTGCATTAAGGCACAGGGGCGACAACGAAGATCGGTGCATCCACTGGTGATGAATGAGGTCTATTTTAAAAACAAAAAGGTAGTGACCCGATGGC
Organism: Taxus wallichiana var. yunnanensis; assembly: GCA_018340775.1. NCBI lineage: Eukaryota > Viridiplantae > Streptophyta > Pinopsida > Cupressales > Taxaceae > Taxus > Taxus wallichiana. The sequence goes on along the minus strand of CM031242.1, from coordinate 5,642,258 downwards.
CACAATTCATTCATCGCAGTGATTTTTCGGAGGAGCTCAGTGATACCATCACATTCCTGAGCAGGGTCTTTGGGCTTCCTGATGCCCACTTTTTCCATAAATGGATGTTGCGGTACTTAGAGACCATGAACAAGAATGTGCCCGATCAGCGCTTTTGCTGGGGAGAGATAATAAGCAGCACAATCTCCGAGTAGTTTCAACAATTCAATACAACAGGGAGATTCTACATGAATTCCTATGTTGTTTACGCTGCAGCATCAGAAAGAGACTACCCAGGCCTGATGCGGAGTGGGGTTTGGCCTCAGGTCAAAATATATGAGTACTACCCAGAATTGAGGCTGGAGAATAGCATCCCTCAATTCACAAAAATCAACGATGTGTTTTTCTACCACATCATCTGCCTGTTGAGGCCAAATATGACTTACGGTCGCACGACCAAGAGCATAGTGGCAGCTACTGAGAAATGGGGGGCCCTGTTCACCCAATTTCCCACGTTCACCTATCTGAGGGCAGCCAACTTCTTGGGAGAACCAACTAGACTACCAAGGTATGCTGGACCCAAGTTGATTCTGCTAGAGCTATCAAGACAACTGATCACCTATCATGAGAAGTGCCTCAAAAGGAAGAAGGGTGGAACTCCTTTCCCCCTCACAGTGGGCAGATATACATGCCTTACCCATCACAAGGCAAAGGACATGTTCGCAGAGCTGGAGCTGCTTAATTTGAGACATGATTTCCCGGCCAGGCCTACCTTTGATCCAAGAAGTTGTCTGCCAAGGGCTAAGCTAGATCCAATCCACATCCCTCAGATCGAGGACATCTACATCGACGTCATTCATGAAGTGGAGCTCAGGAGAAAGGACCATTCTCGCTTAGCCTTGGCAGAAATCATCCAATACGGGGTAGCGATTGTCCCCAAAGGCTTCCAAACTACGGAGGATGAAGTAGACCAAGTATATACTAACACAGATGGGGACAATTGGCCTTTTCCAGCCATTGATCGAACCAAGGCACCTCAGACGATTGAGGAGAGGGTCAAGGAGACTCTGCGCAGAACAGAGCATTGGTGCCGGATGAACGGGTTAATCTACCTCGGGGTTGATTTTACAACCTCCCCATTGGGTAATGCACCTCCTCGATCCAAACAACAGCCTAAGGGCAAAGGCATAGAGGGTGAATCCAGCACCACTCAGGAAGAAGCTCCAGCAAGTCCTCCTTCCGCCGCACCAGAACAGGTCATAACTCTGGTTACGCCAGAGAAAGAAGCAGAAGAGGATGTTCCAATAGGCCCATCCGCTCAGGATGTCGGCACAGCTACAACAACCGAGGTTCCTTCTGTCCCTTCTTCTTCTCTTCCTTCCCCTCCTCGAGTGACTCAAGCGACCATCCCTTTGGTCGTGTCCTCTCCCCCTTCTTCTACTCTTCCCCCCGCTTCTTCATCTATCTTCTCTTCCCTCGCGGATCTTTCCCCCTCCATTTCTTCCCTCATCTCTGAGCTCCCTTCCCTTCCTATGTCTTCCTCAGCTGCAGTATCCCTTCCTCCCGTGGGCACTTCTTCGGCTATTCTCTCCATGCCACCTCCACGTGTCTCCACGTTTTTCCCCTCTACTACTGCAACCGGCCCTTCTCCCATAGGTCCACTGATCTCCCAATGAGTTAAGTCGTGAAAGAGGAAAGTTCCCATCACTCCGATGGACTTTTCTATTATCCCATCTAAGGGGGCAAAGAAGCGAAATCCGTCCACACGCTTCTCTCAAAGTGCTTTGCGGGAGAGAGGGTTATGGAGATCACGTACCCCAATCCTCTCAAGGAGAAAAGGATCTGTCTCGGCAGTTATACATGACCCAAGTCACAATGGGGACGTCTTCTGAAAGTCTTCAGGGGGAGGCCCTTTCTGTAGTTGACGCCCTCTGCAAGAAGCTTCAGGAAACAAAAGAGGAGAAAAGGCAACTGAAAGAGAAAAATAAATATCTGCTCCAAGCCTTACAGAAGATGGGCGGTCGCCTCCCATGGCTCCCGCTACGAGACTTCTGAGCTTCTGAGCCAGGAGAAAATTAATGAGTATGCAAAGATCGGTGAGCAGGGTATGGCCGTTTCCACTTGGAGGAGCCAAATCCTCAAAGACAGTGAAAAAGTAATCGCCGAGTTCTCTAACTTGTATTTGAACATCAACAAGGCGAATAAAGAGCTCCAAGCGTTAGCGAGGACCCATATCGGAAGAGTTGGAACATGCTAGACACGAGACCTTTCAACAAATGTTCAACTATTCAGTCAAAGATCTGGTCAAGTTCGGCATCTTCGGACATCCCAGGGCCCTCAACAAAGTCATGTCCACTCTAGATTACCGGGTGGATCAGCTAGAATTTGTCCTAGAAAAGATTGACAAAGTAAAGGAAGAAGCCCTGGACGCGATGCACCAAATGGAACGGATCGTTCTTAACATGTCGCCAGGGTTAATTACTCCTTCCTTTACTTTAAGAAAAGCTGAGGAGACCATTCAGATCTTCAAGGAGATCATTTCTCAAGGCATGGGGCCAGAGGTCACTTTTGACGCAGAGTCTATCAACAACCTGCTGGCCTGCCGAGACTTCATTGGGTTACTCATTGAAGCGGAAAAAGACTATTCCAAGCTCCCCGAGAAACTCATAGATGAGCGGGAGACTTGTGAAGTGATCAGTGATCGGCACAAGGATCCTTCCCAGGATCAGCTAGGGCCAATGATCAACAAGTTTATGGAATACCGCTCTCAATTCCATATCTCGTCACCTGACTTGAAGCAACGGTAAAAGCAATCCACCCCCTTTCGGCCATAAGATGATGATGACGAGTAGCTTCTTCTTCTTCTTCTTCTCTCTCTCTTCTTCGGATTTCTTTTTGGGAATATCTAAAGTATTTTGGCACAAATGATGACATCATCCATGTTGCATCATGGGATGATGTCATCCGTCAAGTTGTCAAAAAGTCAACATGCCTTTTAGATATTTTGTAAATATCCTTATAAATAAGTGGTTGGCTCCTTTTTGCCTTCTTCTCTCTCCTTCTTATAAATACCCCAATACTTGTTGTATTGGGCAACGGGTGAATATCTTTCAGATGAAAAATAGGAGTAAGGAGAAAAGACTTTGAGCTTTTTGTAATAGAAGGATTATTAATACAATATTTAGACTTCGTGCTTTGAATACATGTGTTATTCGCATCATTCTTTCTTATGTCCGATCTATGTGTTTATTACATTAAATCTGCTTCTATTTTTTTGTCATTTATTCGTCATCAGTATTGCTTTGCTCGTTTATGCAAGTAGGTTTGGCTCTGTTTACTACTAATCCCAAAACATAAACCTTCTGACCTTTCTGCTTTGGAATTCATTTCTTTTCTCCCTTCGGACCTACTTTTTCTTCATCCCCTCTTCCTTTCCTTTCTTTTCATAGTCGAAACACCCCTACCGGGATGAGATCCCAAACCCCCAAAGCGCAGAATTTGTGAGACTTGCACGATTCTGCTTTGGTAGAATAACAATAAACCGGTTTCACTTTCACTTTGACTCAAAGAGGGGTTATGCCACTGCACACTATTGTTAGCTCGTTTATCCATAGATCTGCCTAGCGAAAGATTTTCGGACCAACAAAATGTTGATATACTATTTTTGTGCAAAATACCAAGATTTTGAAACTTTCAAGAAGTTCAAATCCCTTGTTAAAATTAGTCCTGGTAGGAACACCAAAACACTTTGCTTAGATCATGGGGATAATAAACCACCAATGAGTTCAATTATGTTTTTGGAAACACATGGAATTCATCATCAAATGGCACCTCCTCACACATGGCAGTAAGATGGTGATGTTGAAAGGTGAAATTGTACTCTCATGGACATGGTGAAATGTATGATTAACGGTGTAGGTTTATAAAAATATTTTGGGATGAAGAAGCTAAAATGTCACTATCTACTAAATAGAGTTCCCACTTTGCAAGTATTATGGAGTAACACCACATGATGCATGGTTAGGGCATAAGCCATCTATTTCACACCTTAATTTTTTTATATGTAAAGGTATTATGCATATTCCTATGAAACAAAGAACTAAGTTTGATATGAAATCAGAAAAACTTATCTTCTTAGGATACAATGTTGAATCACTTGGCTACATACTTATGGATCTAAAAACTAGAAGGGTATAACAAATACACTAGCATGGATGTTGAGTTCTTTGAGAAAAAAGAAGCATATACTCCTTCCATACACTCATATGATGAAAAAATAGTCATATTAGTGAAAATAGAGGATGGTAATCACCTTGATAATGACACTCATGATGATGAAAATAGTGAAAATAAACCACCCACAGGAACCACTAAACGTATTCCTAAGTGGTATACAAGTATGATTTGAGCTATAAAGTTGGATAATGTCCCCAACCCATCTACCACTTTGGAATGAGGACTCGCAGTATGGCTCGTAATGAGGTCAATTTGGCCTTAACGAGTAAAGTTTTGTAGACACAAAATCACACACTTCGTACATTTCTAGGTCCTAAGCACATACTTTCATTCATACGATTCCTAAGTGAGAAAACTATTAATTGACAACTACTTTTGGCCTTTTTGCTTAGTTTATGTTCTTCTTTCTAGTATTTTACACCCTATGACCTAGTCGGTATTTTTACATGTTTATCTTTTATGACTTCAGACACCAACTGTAGACACTAAAAATTTCATCCCTTAGCTCAGACACACTCATGATCGAAAGTGTCACATTTATGACATTATGCCATCTTAAATCGTCTTTAGTTAATTAACTAATCGCACACCCCTCACATCTAAATTATTTAATTAATTCAATTAATTAAAATAATTCCCCCTCACACCTTACCCTTATAGCTCACTATGTTAACTAAGACACCTCACTATGACACCTCATTTAACCACCTAACTGCCTCTAAAACTACCTTCCTAAAAATCACTAACCTATTCCTAACCAACTAACCTTCCAAAATCACTAACTAACTAAATATTTCCAAAAATATAACCTCCCTAGTTTGTTCGTGCTTTTTTACCCGCTCCACCACCTTAACAACTTCGAAGTTATCATATCTTTTTGAAATGGAATAAAATCACTTGTTTTGTTAACTAAACTAAGATCTTCTACAATTTCCAGTGATTTTCCCAATCATCGGCGATCTATAAATATGAGCATTCACACACTTTCAAAAATGGATTCTCACGCTTTGCAAGTGCATTCTACCTCAGTTCCAATGTATAAGACATCCAAGAATTTTACATTTACTCTTTCCAACGTTATGCCACTCAAAGAACGTCTAATTCATTGTCAAATTGCTCACCTTTCACCATTCAATTGTCTTCTTCCATCTATTTACCAAGCCAGTTCATTACACAACGAAATATGTATATGCTGATTATGTTAGATATTGAATGGAGTTAAACTCTCAATTAGATATCATTTATATTGCTAGAGATCTAATGCCATCTCTTAATCAAATATTTAGCTTTATTTCTAGTGGATTGTTAGAATTAGCAGCAATCCCTAGCGATTTCCCTAATCACCGATGATTCTTTTGTTTTCTACTTTTTCACAATTTTTACATAATCTGACTAAAAATGTCTAGCTTTGTCTTGTTATCTACTAATATTTTGTCTAGTATGATGTTTTCAAATGGCACTAGGTGGTACTAATCTTCCCATTGGTGATTCCTTTCCCATCGTTTTCCATCTACTTTACTGATGAGCAATACAAGTTACTCCATGATCTTGAACTCTGCGTAATCTAAGTAGTCACATTTGATCACCTAGAGGATATCTTTTCCTCCACTCAGCATATCTAAGAAGCTACCACCACTTTCTAGGATGCATATGATGAAGCTTTGAGACTTCAAGAGGACCTCATTTAGTATGAATGTCGCTACGAGACTGGCCTAGAGTACTTAGACGAGGAGTACCACACCGCTTCGAATTTTGACACCCACAGTCACATCAACATATCTAAAAATTAAACAACATTTTCTCACCTTTGTGACACCCAGGAGGAGGATTCTGAATTCTTTGTTAAGGACTACATTTTTGTCCTTGATTCTAACCTTACTGAGGAAGAGGAAGAGATATTTGACTTTATAGCCTTTAATGTATATGAAAACCTCTACATAGACCAAGAGTCTAAATTATGGATATAAATCATGACTAATGTTGGCTATATATATCTAATCTAAGTAAGTGATAATCACAATTCCATCTTATCATTTTTTAGCACAATCATAAAAATTGATAAATGCATGAGTATTTTTGAAAAGTAACATTGTTTTGTCTAAAGTATGATTTGTAGGATTGTTTATAGGTAAAGAAGCTTTGATCCATTGTTTTAAATGGTGCACAAACATACACAATCACAGGTATCCTATAAACCCCACCATATTGAGGTCAATCTCAATTGTTACCCCTTGAAAAAATCAAGAAACCAAAAGTAAAACCATGTTGGACACCAACCCCCAGCCAGACACTAGCACTCCAGGTGCCCCCGTCCCATCTGGGTATCCTAGACCTCTTTCTATCTTACTCACTCTTTTTGGGCCTCTTATTTTCTTATGGGTCATCCTTCCAATTTTCAATTACAAAACTCAACCTAAGGAATCATATAAATACAAAGCTATATGACCAAAATAAAGGACCAAGCTCTAAGCATATATTATCATCACCTAAGGTTACATTCAAAGGCATTCTAATAACATAAAATAAATCCATCTAGCATTCATTCAAGGGACAAGGGACTGCATTTTCTGCATACACTTTATAGGAAGGGGAAGTTCATTTTTCCATCCACACATCTATTTACATTAGTACATCTAGTTATCACCCGTTATCAAGTGCACTTGCACAAGGGCTTCCTAGGGCACAATTCTTTCACACACACAAGAACTACATGGATTATAAGATGTAGTGCACCGCATGGTTGTAAGCTCACTCTATTGGGTGATTACAGTGGTTAGTTTGACTCCTCATTTTCATATTTCTTTTTGTGATTTGATGTAGTTTGAGGTTTTGTAGGTAAACATCTCTTTGCAGGTTATAGGTACATTCTATGATCAAGGTGTGACATACAAGTGATCAACAATGAGTATCATGACATTATGGACACTAAAAAAATTAGATTATGATCATTTGCGCAGAGACACGTTGCTAGAAGAGGTTACTAGTGTCTATGTGTCTCTCGTCTCCGCCCCTACACACATGTCTTGGCTTGTTCCTATAATATGTAATTTATTAGGAGCATTGACGATAATATCCCCTTTTTCATCAGTTTCTCCAATCCATATCAGTTCCATAAAAGATGTTAATAGGATAATTCACTCTTTCCCTCTCTTGCACTTAGGGTTTCAAATTTGTCTAGCTTATTGCTTGTGTCAAATATGTACTTTAGCATTTATTTATCATATGTGACTTTTCAATTAAGGTTTAGCATAAACCTATATTTGTTAAATAATATAACCTATACACTTCAACTCATTTCATCATTCCTAAGTTTCCCACCTTCACTGGCCATGGTGACCCTTAAGATCACCTCCGAGCTTTTCATGTGGCATGTCTCGATTATGTAAATGATCATACATTATTATCTAAGTTATTTCCTTGAAGTCTCCAAGACTATGATATGCATTAGTTATATAATCTACTTGTTCATTCGGTAACATAATTTACACATTTAGCTTATGCTTTCCTTGAACATTTTTCAATAAATATCGGTTCTAAAATATCATATGCTCAACTTGCACAAATCAAACAAGGATCTAATGAGCATCTAGTGGACTATGTATTATGATATAAGAACAATTTAGCTAAGATGATTAATGTACTTGCATGGATTCAAAATTTCAAGATCTATTTGTTTAAAGTCTCTTATCTCCATTACAAGAGAGTATCATCTTTGAGACCTCTTCATCATTTCATCAACTATGTCATACTCTTAAGTTACACGAGACTAAACTCTTATCTATGGGCAAGCTCAAATATCATGATCAGGCTCCATCTTCTAATCGGTTTCAAAGAAAATCTACTTTCAAGTCATCTCCTAAGACCCCAAAGCCAAAGCTATGGTTAACACTATCTCTACTCCTGAAAATCTTCAATGACAACCTCCAAAGCATAGATTTACAAAATTTCCTTATGCTCCATGCCTTATATTGCCACAACTTATTGAAAGAAATCTTATTAAGTGTCTCATAGTGCTGAATCTCGATCCATATCACCCTAAAGGTCATAATTATAACAAAATGATAGATGTGACTATCATCAATGTGTTGGGCATTCCAGTGATCTATGTTTCAAAATCAGGAATCTCATTCAAGATCTTATCGATAATAATGAAATTGAGTTCCTTGAGCTTGCGGCATCTAACCTAGTTAATGAAAATAATAAGTTAAAAATCTTTAAAGATCCATTTCCTAAGCATGAAAAAGAAGCTTTTGATTCTTCACCTAATCATATATATCGGGTTGTTCCTTCTCCTTCATTGAGGCCTCTTGATTTTCTAGTTGTTAATGTTGATACATCTCCACTACTCATTGCATTATTTGATCACAATTATCATGCTACACTTTATTCTAATACAATGCACATCAATGCTTCTATCAAATCTTATACTATCAATAACACCATGATCAATCCATCATCTCTTATTAGTGCATGCTCTATAACGCTCCTTGTTGCTATCAATTATCCAATAACTCAAATTTCATATCCAATTCCAAAATATTATGGCTTCATCAAGATTCTAGTTATAGTTGGGCCTCTCACCATGCTTGTGTCATTCTCTATGGCACCTTTAGTCAAAGGTTGTGACACACTCTTAGGTCTTCCTTGGCTCGCACCACTCAAGCTATCTTGTCTATAAACCATTTGTGTCTCAAATTCATTCATAGTAAGAAATTTATCACTTTTAAAGGTGTTCTATTGTCCACATCATTTCCTCGACCTCCTCTTGAGGATTTCCTTTCACTAGCTATCACATCTATCCCCCCTAAGCCTCTCAACACTAAGGCATATTCTACTCCTAGCTCTCATATTCCCATGTGATCTACTTGTTCTCATCAGTATACTATTCCATCTTCTCAACCTAAGTCCTCTACTTGGGTGCCCTTTCACATAGGATTTCACCTCCTAGGTCTACTTCACATAGGTACTTATCACCTCATCGGTCTGTCTGACATAGGTGCCCATCACCTCCTAGGTCTCCTTCACATAGGTGTTCACCACTTAAGCTTCCATCACATATACATCATCAATATCATACACCACCAATATTAGAGCATGGTTACATAGCTTTATCTCCGTAGACATTGGATGGAGGGAACTTTCCCTTCACTTTCATTGGATGGCTTACTAGTCATCATACACTTGGGGCATCATGCTTACTTCTCCCCCTTCTAACATCATCAGATTTCTATCATTACGCGTCACACTTCATATTTCATATTTCTAAGCATAATTATACAACTTGATACACTTTTGTATTGTCACTACCCTATAACACACTCTTATGTTAAGGTTCACACTTGAATATTGATGGCATACTACATTCATGAACCTCACACACTACAGATTTCACACTTTGTGCTTCATGATACATCTTTCTAGCATTCTATAATCATACATCATACTCCCCTATGACGCACTCTAGTTCCATGGTTCATACTCGACCACTGAGGCTATCAATATGAAATTAACCTCACCATCATTCACTTTTACGCTCTATGCATCATGATCTATCTCTTTAGCATCTACTTTCAAACCATTTCCTGATGACAAAATATTGTTCTATGGTTCTTTCTCGATTGTTGAGGGGTCTTGTATAAATGAACCTCATCTCATATGCATCTCATACACATCCACTGAGGGACACATTGCTCTTATCACATTCACATTACATATCATTCAATCTCACTTATTCACACCATACAGCATATCTTGGTTACATTTATTCTTGTTTACTTATGCTTACATATACACATTTGTTTTCTATGTTAGAAAAATACTTAGTATGTCATTATATTTTTATATACACATGCATGTTCACTTTTTATTTAGTTGTGAATGTATACTTTCTATAGATCTTTACACAAAACAATGATTCTTGGAATTGTACCTCTTACCAGATCCCATCAAGGCTCATGGGGACATCTCCATTTACCACTCTTACACATTACAGGTGTTATTATTTAATTATTTACTACTCCATATTTTTACTAGCACACTACTCTATATTGATCTATACATGCTTTAACATACTCTTTATCTTTCTAACATGCTAATAGGTGCTTCATGTGCAACATTTTCCTTGCAAGGACTATTTTTAACATGGTTATATGTTACATCTTATTTGACATTGTCTTATATCGTATGATATTAGTTGTGGGCTATGACCTATGTCTTGTATGAAAATTGTATGCTTTTGGCCTCTTAATTTTTCATTGATAATCGAGATGCCTATGAATCAATATTTGACTGTCAAATTCTTATGTTGGTTTAAATTTTTACCAGATTTGGACCTACCAATTTTTTTGGGAAAGAACAAAAAAAGCATTTCATAATGAGGTTGAATTAACAATCGCAATAATTGTGTGTGTAACTTTGTAAGAAATCAAAATTTCCAGCATGTTGTCTACAAACATTGCAAACAAATAAAATAATAATTTTCTTTGTCGATAAATATTCTCAAAAATAGCAAATTGTGGGAGAAATAAGAAAATATTCTCCCACAAATTATCTTAATATAACAGTAAGCATAGTCTCAACAACTTATAAAATATTAGAAGCCAATAACAAGCTTATTATGAGTCAGAAGCCATCTAAAACACAATTTATTTGATTGAATACAAGAAGACCACACAACATTAAATCTATGAGTCCATCTACTAATGGGATAAAAACATTGCACTTATTGTTAAGGCCATGGGAAAGGTTTGGGGGAAATAAATCTTTTCATAGAGTTATTTGGATGTAGCCTCTTGGAGAGGGGGCCTTTGAGCCACCTCATAGTATCCCAAAAGTGATTCTCATCCTCCATAATTATTCCACTCAAGGGATCTATGAGAGCATTTATGATCATTGTATACATTCTGAACTGAGATTGAGGAAGTTTATAGAAAGTTATAAGGTCTTTCCATTCCATCCACTTCCAAAATTTGTACAAGTCATGAAATATTTTAATTCCTTTCTCAAACCAAAGGATGGCATACATTCCTCTTTTCGAGGCAAGGATCTTGTCATTATATTTAAAATTTGACAAAATCGATTTGTAGGTTTGGCACCTAGTGTCAAAGGAAGAGAATATAGGATACCCAACCACCAAGTTCTTCACTTGTTCCCATGTCTTCCAAATTTACTGAAGAATAAAGGACACACGAGGATAAACAAGAAAGCCCCTAAATAGTAATTCAACCAAATGAAGTCCTTTTCATCTCTCTTGGACCTTTAGAGCCTATTGAAAATATTAAATCTCACACAAACTTTCCAAGGTTTAGTTCTAGTCAAATCCCTCTTCTTTTATTTATTTATTTTCTCTTAAAAAACGTGTTAAATTCTTTTATTGATTTTGCATTTGATGATTTTCATGGAAATGTTTGTACATGACATTAGTTCTCCATGAAGAATGTCTTGAATCGATTGTTAAATATGTTAAACCTATTCAATGAACATTGCTTCTTTGTTTGATTTGTTTTCTGTGTATTTAGAATCCTCTCCTAGTGTTATGGGAAGAGTACACTTTTGGCACACACTTGGAATGAATTTTTATGAAAAATCTATGTGTAGAACTATTTTGGAGATATGTTGTTTAAAATAAAACTTTCATCCTATGATTTTGACTCGTACTTCTCTGGTTAAAGGTTCCATCATTCAATTAACCACCTATTTTTCCATTTGTCTATTGATGCAAGGAAATTGATATTGTTAACTTTGTATCCATTATGGTCTAGAGGTTACTTCAAAAGGGAATAAAAACGTATTTATTCAAATTAAGTCCATACATGAAAGAGAAATGTTTTGTAGGTTCACTTGCTGAGTCGGTCTTTCAACATGGTTCTAATATCCGTCTTTAAGAATCTATCTTTCAACACAAAAATACAACCATAACCATACTCCATGTCACTAACAAATTGCAAGTAAATTTGCAATGAAATCATGAATTTGATACTCCTTGCAAGGATTCAGGGATATATGAGAAACAAGAAGTGAGTGAGAAAGACATGGTACCTATGACATGGGTGATACCATATGAAACAAATAGTCCTCAAACCCGATCAATTTACATTTACCAAATCGTACTCCCAAAGCATGTGCCAGAATGGTAGCTTTGGAACAAGGTATGGACATCCATAAAATCATTAAGGATAAGAGGTTTTTGTCATATGTTGTAGTTGCAACTATGCTTGTAGACATGTATGTAAAATGTGAAATTGTAGACAAGGCACACAAACTGTCTGACATAATGCCTCAAAGATACATTTTCTCGTGGACAATATTGATTGTAGGATGTGTCCCGAATGGATTTTTTGAAAAAGATTTAGAAACTTTCAAGAAAATGCAATTAGTAGGTTCAAAGAAAAATTCCACAATGTTTTCTATTATCCTACCTACATGTGCCAAAATGAGGGCTTTGGAACAGTGTTTGGACATCCATGAGGAAATTTGTCAGATAAAGTTACAACTTTCCTGGGAGACATGTATGCAAAATGTGGAAGCATAGACAAGGCATGTGAACTTCTTCAAAGAGATGTGTTCTCATGGAGTGTCATGATAGCATGACATGTATACAAAACGGATTTTTTGAAAAAGCTTTATAAATTTTCAAGCAAATATAACTAGAAGGTTTAAAGCCAAATTCAACAACCTTTGTTTGTGTTATATGTACAAGCAACTACGTAGGTTTAGTGGATGCAAAGGGTTGTACATACTTTAGTCACATGAGAAACATTATTTGGTGAAAAGGTTTGCATTATCATGTCAGGAATGATACTATATATTTATTAGGCATGTTGTCCAATAGTTTACATGCTTCCACATTTTGCAAACAATATGTCTTTCCATTGATATTGTTATTTTTCATTTTTATGGGTTTTCGAAGACAATTTGGGATGACACAAAAACCTAGAGAATCAGAAGAAAACACTCCTCTTCCACCATATTAAAGTGCTCACATGATGTGTCTTAAGGAGAAATGTCATTTTCCAAATATCCCATTTAGAAAGGGGCGGAGAGGATGCTAGAAGAGGTTGTGGATGTTGGATGCTTTACACCTTCTATTTGGCACATTTTCCTGAAAGATTCCAAATTGTTTTCAACAAACCCACAATCATTTAACACATGATCTTCATCAAGTATGTGTATTTAAGCCATAGAAGAGGGCGATTCACATATATACATGCCAAGGATTACTACTCATAACAAAAAACAAAAAAGCCATTTCATAAAGTAGATTCAACCACTTTTTATTAAATTTTAATGGACATGAAAAAAAGAAAACTTAATATCGGATCACAAATGGAACCCTAATCTCATTTCCAAAAATCACTTAAATGTGAAAAATAGGGAAATCAGAGACAATAATAAGTGGATGTAGAAGAAAAGATAGTGTTTGTATGTATAGGAGAAGAAGGCAACATGAAGCAAAGATACTTTCCGCATAAACCTACACCATATATGTTTTCCTCTCCCCTCGAGATCACCATAAGCTTAGGGTTCTTGCACTTGCACACAATAGGGAAGCTCTGCAAACACTCATGACGATGGTGAGGGTTTGATATGATCTCCATTACATTTGCACCCATGGCCACCACCAACTCCATACTCGTGCAATAAATTTATGTTTCCGTTTCAATATTATGTCGCCCATTAAAAGTGTAAATTTAATATACAAGATTAGGGGAGGGAATTTAGAGACAAAAATTATAGTTTTGTCTATAATCTATGTCTCTAAATACCCCTCTTGTTGTAGTGTTATATTGGATAATCTATCATAATGTTCTCTTTCTTCTATCATTTGATTCCTAAATCTATTCTCTATCAACTAATTTTCTTCCCATGAATTCCTTTACTACTTGTGCCCATGTCTTATCCTCCCTCAACTTATTTCGTAACTCATTCTCTTTTATCCATGATATGAAATGCCACTTAAACTCATATTATTTGTGTTGTATTAATCATTAACTCATTTACTATGGTAGTTATTAGAGTGTGAAGGATTTGTTTGAGGGCTTGCTTGCCATTCACGATATGCAACAATTATGTCATATTTTGAAATTCTTCCACTTGTGCTTTAAGCATGTTGTTATCTTTTTATAACCTTTGTTTGGAGCTTAACACCTCCTCCTTTTTAATATCTTTCATTTTTTCCCCCTTATCTCCACACTTTCTATTCTTTCTTTCAAACTCATTAGCTCTTACACATAGAGTTTTGATGACCATATGAGTAGGATCATCGTAGGGCTATAAGTTTCCTTACCTTCTTGTATTTTCTCTTGGTGACATTTGTGCTTGTTGTTATGTGTTTTGTTTTAGGTTATGATTGTTACAACATTTTGTATCTTTTTCCTTCACATGGATATGTGGCTCTTGTTGAGCTTTCTATTCTAAAGTATGCACGACAATGACTTATTATTTAGTATATGTTTACTTTCACTTATTTGGTTTTGCCTTGTTTAATTGTCATATTTATTTATTCCTCTTTATAATTGTTGCATGTGCCCATCTACTTTCGGGTGTCTTAATATCCCTGGCACTATTTTGCAATGTATATCAATTGTGATATTGTTTTCAAGGGTGTTCTGACGTGTTGTTATGATGAGTTAGTTTTATACGGGAATCCCATTTTCAACTGATATATAAATGTTTATGTTATATTATTCCCATACTTCAATATTCTCTTCAATAATAATACGGATTGCTTGTGCACATGTTTGAACCAACAAGTGTTGCGATGTATCCTCTACTACTTCATTTGTCTATGCCTACGCCATGTCTCCTAAAAGTTCAATATAAATTTCCCGACTTCCAATTATAACAGTGAGTTCTGTTTTGACATGGTTTTTAAACTCATGAGAGGTCTTCTTTAGGGACAACCATTTCTTTCCTGCCCATATTTCATTTCATTTCATGGCTCACCCGTCGATCTACAAGTTGAGGTTCACAAACTAAAAATTAATTGAAAAATCCCTTTAGTAAACGATACCTTAGAATCTAGATGCCTATGGAAGAGTGAATAATAGATATGCCTTTGTTTTTGTACTCAATACGGATATCATCATATGCTGAACACTCTATGACAAAATGCCATTCTGCCTCGACGACACCAATTCCTTTGAAAGAATCGCCCGGAATAAACAAAAAAACCCTATAAGTTCGGTGCGGTTGGAATGTTACAATGCGGTTGGATATTTGCACTATATGTTTTATCAGTGGGAACGCTGACTCGCGTGCAAATGAGTCAAAACACTTCAAACACAAAACGACGAATAACGCTTCTCGAACCAAATATTTACAATATTTATAAAGTCTGTAGATAGTCCACTCTCTACCTACAACAAACATTCCCAGACCGCGTTTATTCGCACGCTTGGGAAGCAGGACCACTCTTTAATAGGCTTCAATTATCTCTGTTTTCCTCTCTGCACTGGAAAACATTCAGAATGAGCTCAGTAGCATTCACAGCAATACGGTTAGCAGTTATTATATCGGCATTGTTTACACAATGCATTGCAGCACTGAACAATGATGGAATGGTTCTGCTTTCTCTTCTCAAGAATTTTAATGCACCGCCCAACATTTTCCGCAATTGGAATTCCTCCAACAAATACCCCTGCCATTGGAAAGGAGTCACCTGTCATCCAGATCACACGGTACGTACTCTCGACCTCTCTCATTTCCAAGTTTCTGGAACCGTGTCTTCTGCTATCTCTGGTTTACACAATTTGGAACAACTTTATTTGAGCGATAACAGTCTCTCTGGTACCATTCCTCCCGAGCTAGGAAATTGCACAGAGCTAGAGTCTTTAGATCTCTCAGACAATAATTTCCATGGCCAAATCCCTGAACAGCTGGGTAGCCTCAGAAAGCTCAGTTCTTTGTGGCTCTATAATAACTCCCTCAACGGAAGCATTCCTCATTCCATTTTTGAGCTTCCCCTGTTGGAAGCGATTTACTTGAGCACCAACAGTTTGACTGGAGAGATCCCCTCAAATGTTGGGAATCTCACCCAGCTCTCCATCTTATGGTTGGGAGAAAATTCTTTAGTTGGAGAGATACCTGGTTCCATTGCCAATTGTGGGCATCTCACAGAGCTTTATCTGAACGACAATCAGCTGGTTGGAGAGTTGCCAGAATCCCTGGGTAGGCTTTCAAAATTAGCGACGCTCTATGTTACTTCCAATAAGCTTGAGGGTCACATCCCCAAATCACTTGGCAACTGCACAAAACTTATCAATCTTGAACTGTCCGCCAACTATTTCAGTGGCGCTATCCCATGGGAATTGGGAAACTGTAGCAGTCTGGCCATGTTGTCAGCCACCCAAAATCAGCTCACAGGGAGCATACCGTCTTCCCTTGGATCACTGCAACACCTCTACGGACTTTATTTGAATAAAAATCTCTTGTCCGGGCATATCCCTGCACAACTTGGAAATTGCAGCCTTTTGGAGGAGTTGAGGTTACATGTAAACAAACTTCAGGGGTTCATACCTCCCGAGTTGGGTCGATTGGGGCGTTTACAAATTTTATACTTGTCCGATAATTCACTCCAGGGCCCAATCCCTCCACAGCTTTTTGAAGCAAAATGGTTACAGAAACTGTCTCTGTTCAACAACAGTCTTACAGGAAGCATATCTCCAAAGGTTTGCAATCTGAGGCACTTACAAGAACTAGGTTTGGCTGATAACGAGCTATCTGGCGCAATACCCGGAAGATTGGGTGCCAAGAACAATCTCACAGGACTTGATCTGACAGGGAACCGCCTCAGAGGTACAATACCTCCGGCACTTTGCTCTTCAGGGCAATTGGAGCTTCTAGTAATGGGAGACAATCAGTTGGAAGGGAGCATTCCTCCAGATATTGGTAAATGTTTGAGCTTGAGACGATTGATACTGAGTCACAACCATCTAACTGGTCTTATTCCCTCAGAGTTCCTAGGTTCTAATTCTGTTATTTCTCACCTCGACATAAGCAGCAATAAGTTGCAAGGAAGAATACCATCGAGCCTTGGGCAGTGCAAAAATCTAAGCTCCGTAGACTTGTCCATGAATGAATTGAATGGTACTCTTCCTCCAGAATTGGGAAAACTTTCCATACTACAGCAACTGAATGTATCCTCCAACAAACTCACTGGTCCGCTCCCTCAGGAGCTTGGTAAATCTCATCTATTGTATTCGCTTGACTTGAGTTTTAACTCATTGAATGGCTCGCTACCAAACCAGTTGGCGAGTCTACAAAAATTGCAGCGTCTACTTTTGCAGGGAAACCATCTTGGCGGAAGCATTCCAGACTGGTGGTCCAACTTGAGCGAATTGCTGCAACTAAATCTAGGACAAAACCAATTCCAAGGTAAAATTCCTCCATCACTTGGGGGACTGCAGCAACTAACCATAGAATTGAATCTAGGCAATAATAGATTGAGTGGATCGATTCCAGCAACCCTGGGAAATCTTAAAAATCTAGAGCGAATGGATTTGTCATCCAATAATCTCTCTGGCATAATTCCATCTACGTTTGACAGTCTCTTGTCCCTTACTGAAGTAAACATCTCCAATAACCAGCTCAGCGGATGCATACCCAAGTCATGGTCCAAGAAATGGAATTCGACCTCAAGCTCATTCACTGGCAACTCAGATCTGTGTTTGGTAGAGAAGAAAGAGAGTTTCTGTAACTGCATGGGAGATATTCCCTCTTCTCTGAAGGAGAGCAAACGTCTTGGCACAGTCCATATAGTTCTCATTGCCATCGGATCCATAATGTTTGCTTGTTTCCTGGTAGCCGTGATTTTATGGAGATTTTTATCGCCCAAAACCAGACCCACATCCACAATGGCAACAGAGTTGCCTTCCAAACTATACCAAATTATGCAAGCAACGGAGTATCTAAATGAAAAGTATGTAATAGGCAAAGGGGGAAAAGGGGTTGTTTACAGAGTGGAGCTACCTTCTGGCCAACTGTACGCCTTGAAGACAATAGAATTAGCTCCTGAACAGAGACAGGATATGAGTATGAAAACGGAGATCAAAACGGCTGGAGAGATCCGTCACAGAAATCTGGTTAAACTGTTGGAGTTCTGGAAACTGCAAGATCGTGGATTTATTCTATACGAATACATGTCCAACGGGAGTTTGAATGATGTATTGCACGAAATGAAGCCCCCTCCACTTTTAGGATGGGATATTCGCTACAAGATAGCCACAGGCACAGCTCATGGGCTGTCATACCTCCACAATGACTGCAAGCCGGGGATCATACACAGAGATATAAAGCCCGGTAATATACTGCTGGATTCAGAGATGGAACCTCACATTTCTGATTTTGGGATAGCTCAACTCATGGACAGGTCTCTCACTATCGATTCCTCTTCCTTCTCGGTCATGGGTACTTTGGGCTACATTGCACCTGGTAAGAACATTACTTCATGGTTTTATTTTCACGTGGCATGATATTTGTTATGTTTGTTTTAGCCCTGCTTTTCAATGGATTATCCTGTGTCCGTTTCTACAGAACGCGGACATACAACCAGAATCAGTGAGAAGATGGACGTTTACAGTTACGGTGTGGTGTTGCTGGAATTGATAACAAGGAAAAAGGCGTTGGATCCGAGTTTTGGAGAGGGGATTGACATTGTTAGGTGGGTAAAATCATGCAGTGAAGGGGAAGATGTGGTGATTGATGAAGAGCTTGGAGATGAATCGATAGAATCAACTGTAAAAGAAGAGATATTGGGCATGATTTGGATAGCATTGAAATGCACAGAGAATAAGGCAGATGACAGGCCAAGCATGATAGAGGTGGTAGAGATGTTGAAAGGCATTAGGCCCAAGAATTATTCAAATATAGAAAAGAATGGGCAGCAGAGATATTACAGACGTTAATGTTGCAGGCTTTTCTTTATTTTAATGGTGTATGGATTTCCACCATTGATGAGTTGCTGAAGAACATCATCGCTGTCGGCAGCAGGGTATGCCGTGACAAATAGGTGTCGACAAAATTTATTAGAGTCCTAAAAATAATCTTTTGCTGCAGAATATTCGTGTCATTCCCCACAAATATTTTATAGTTTAAGTTTGAGGTGTTAATTATTAAAAATAACATAAAACAGGGTTTAGAAGCTGTGTGTTGCGTGGATATGTACACTTTAAAGTTCAATAGAGTTTGTGTAAGAGGTCACAAGTTTAAATTTTATTGAAAGATATATATGTATGCGTGTCTCATGAAATATAATTAAGTTTATATACACCCAAAAAAATCATTTTCTAACATTACATATTATAAAATTAATTATTATTATTAATATTAGAATTTGATGCATCATTTTATTAGTTTACATTAATGTTTCTTAAATTATGTAAAATAATCATTTTTTTTTTTAACTATTTTTCTATCTAAAATTATTTATAAATAATAAGTTTTTTTTTTTTTAAAGTTAGATAAAGAAATTAGGATGATCGTAATATTTGTTTGGATAAGTTGATAATTGACAATTGCACCTTTCTTTCTTATGATGAGACTTACAATAATAATGTATCATATGACAAATCCTACCGAAACTAATGCATTTTGTAATGAAATATAAGTGAGAGCGTAAAGCTTGAACTGGAAAGGAAAGAATAATCAATTAGTATAATCATTGTAAATGGATAAATAATAGCTTAAACATTTAACCAATACAAAAATTGAATTGGAATTTATTAGACAATAACATATTAGCTATGGAATTTAGGCGAAAATTTATTTCATGTTCATTACCATTAGGTAAGCCAATTAAGTGAAACCATTAGAGTATTAGATATGATTATTTATTTGTCCTAACTATATTTTTCCATGCACAAGAAAGTGCCACGAAAAATGTCAATTTGTAAAAAATAGAAGAAATTAAAACATTTACAATAACAAAAAGCATCATAATTATCTTAGCATAAGTATAATAATTGTAGTGTTAATTTTTATATTTTTTGATGAAATAGTCTATATTACTTAATATAAAATATTACAGCCTATCCACAAAAAAATATGGGTGGTAAAGGGCACACCCCACGATCAAACTAGCTATGACGGCTAGGAAACTAAAGTATCAAGCCCAAGGGGCAACAACAAACTTAACAACAATGCCAGAAAAACATAAAAAAAAACTAGGTAGCCGCAACAAACAAAGGGGCAGGGATGGTGGTGGCCCCTTATCCTCAAAGTTACTACCAGGAAGATCTTTGCCATCCGGAAGGGGCGGCCAGCCTAAAGCAACTTCTTCATCTTTGTCTTCATTCTGGCTAGGAGAAATAGTAAGAGCCAACCTGGGAACTTTGCCAGAGTCCCACCCATCCCTCTGCACAGGAGGCGGGGAGTGGTGGTGGGAACCCCAACCACTGTGTTACGTAGAATGGTGAGGGGACCCCCAACCACCGTGATTAACAGGGCTACGCCATTGCTCGGGTTTCCCCCGGGAGAGCAATGACGATGAGCTTGGTCTACCGACCGGCCATGGCCACGACGCCCTCTTGGACGAACACTCCCAGAAGGGGAGGTAGGAGGTTCCCATGCCATAGTGCAAGGAGCGCTTAGCCCAATGATCTAGAAGGGTCTAAAGGTGCCACACCTCCAGCTCCACCTTGCGGGCCTAGTCCTGGATTTGTAAGAACACATTCGAGATAAGCATGGCCTTATCATAATGCGAAAGAATACAAGAAATCTGGAATTAGCAAAAACAATATAATTGCGTTCTTTCCATATAAAAAAGGATCTCCACTCTAAAAGTATGCCACACTTGTGCAAAAGCATGGGGAATGGAAATAGAATCCCCAACAAAGTATGTTGCCAATGAAATTGAGCTGGTCTAAATGGTCGAAAGAAATCATGGATCCAAGCCCAAATAGCTTGAGATTTTGGGCAGTACTAAAACATATGTATGAGCGTCTCAATGTGCCCACAAAAAGGGCATAGCCGAGGAGCTATCCCGTAATGAGCTAATCTATGCCCAAGAGGAAGACCTTGATAAAGTAGACACCAAGCAAAACATGCTAACTTGGGTTGAATGATGGCTTTCCATATGGTATGAAATCTAGCTTCCCAGGATGACCATCTAGAATTGATGGACCATCTGGAGTTAAGCAAGGCTACCATCGGTAGCCTGGGGGTGAGCATAGCATAACCTTTTCCTGGGGAGTAATTTAAAAAGGGGTATCTGGAAACCATTTCCAATCCTTCCACCAAGGCCTGAGAGAGATGACACCAACTTTGTGAAGCATCTTAGCAGGAATGGAATCAAGAACTTCCTGATAAGACTCTCTGTCGAAGAAGCAAGTCAAAACTTGGCTTTAGCTTGAGGCCAAGTGAGAAGTAATCTGTCTGCCTGCAAAAGATGTCTTTAAGAGTGCGCAAGCCTTGACGATACAACTTAAGAGCATGAACCCAGGGCACTTGGGCAAGCGACACATCATGAAAATTGATGAGAGGAGACCACCAAATGTTGTGGTCATTAATGGATAGCCCATTTCTGAATCCATCCCCTTCCCAGATTAAAAAGGGTTTGAGCAACTCCCAAGCTTTCCATATGCTTTTGACAACAAAAGTGCCCACAATCTTAACAACTGGATTTGATAATGAGCAAAGCTATGAAAATCCAACCCTTGCCAAGTTTTACACCCTCTGTGGGGAGCCTTGACAAATACAGTTGTGAATCAACACTTTCCAAGCTTCGTTGCCAGTGCAGCCCGAATAATCCACTTGGCTACAAGAGTAGACCCCTGGCGGCCAATGTCAGTTAGACCAAGACCTCCAAAATCCCTAGGGAGACAACAATACTCCTAAGCAACTCTGTGAAAGCCTTTGCCAAGGTCCGAGCTAGCCCAAAGGAAATATCTGAGGAGTTTCTCCAATTTCTTGTAAGAGGCTTTAGCTCGGCACCCAACAAGAAGAATAATAAACATGTGTGGCTGCCAATATCTTGGAGAAAATATGAAATTTTCTTATAAGTGAAAGGGGTTTAGTAATCCAATACTCCAATTTACGGGAAACCCTGTCAATAACATATTGCCAAAGTTGACTGGGAGAAGCATCGAAAGCAAAGGGAATGCCCATAAATTTAAAAATTTCTCCATGCTGGATATACTTCCAGTCAAAATGATTCAGCCAACCAGGTTTAGGGAGAAAAGATTGCCTAAAGCACTGGGTCTTTCTCCATTGGATACTGGAACCTGAAGCTAAACAATACGTATCCAAACATTGCATGACATTATTGATATTCTCTTCCTCCTTCAGAGCACGAAGAAGGAGTCATCTACAAAATTCCCATTGACAAACTGAAAGGGGAGTCGCATAAGGGAGTTGAATACCCCTCACAAGCCCTTGATCACGAGCATGGGCAAGGAGGAAACCAAAACCTTCAACGGCTAGCACATAAAGAGCAGGTGCTAAAGGACAACCTTGTCTATAGAATGAAAAATCCCAAACTGCTTAGAAGTATGACCATTAACAGATAAAGAGGTCGTGGCATCTGAAAAAAGCATTTTGACAGAGGTGATGAAAACCGAACCAAAGCCCAACGCTTCAAGCATCGCAAGAATGAAATGCCATTCAATCATGTCATAGGATTTTTCAAAGTCAATTTTGACAAAAATGGCTAGTTGTTTAGAGGTTCTTGCCCACTCCATACCTTCCTAGACAACCAAAATGTTATCCAGAATGTACCTACTTTGTATGAAACCAGTTTTCTCAAGATTGACGATAATGGGCAAAATGGGCCGAAGCCGAAGAGCTAAAGCCTTAGCTATGATTTTGTATGAAACATTGAGCAAGGTAATCGGATGCCAATTACATGAATTTCTTGATAGCGTTTATTTTCTTCAGTGTTAGAATTTTTCAATGCATATAGAATAGGTCTAATAACTTCAGTGTTGGGGTTTTTCCAGCTCATTAACCATGACTTTCCAGATGATCTTATCTAGGAGTGGAATATGTGGCAACCGACTTATTTGTGTTACTTAAGGAGGAAAAGAGGAAAGTAACACAAGACGATCTCAATCCTTTGGGCTATTATGATACAAAGCTTACAAAAAATGTGGGGGATTGGAAAGAGGTGTTCGACTACACGCCGCGAGAAATGATCAAAATGCCTATTTCTTTGAATCCATGTGACCACCTTAGACAGACCCTCACAAACTAGTGGCCACATCAACATCCACATCTCAAGTATTGTCCAATACTTAAATAATATTGTTAATATATCCAAATCTGAAATGAAAATTAATGGGTGTGCACTATGCAGGGATGCTTTTCTGGCATACGAGGAGGTTACAAGGGAGGTGTCGTTCAAAGTGTTCAAATTAATAACATATAGCCTGGGCTTTCCTGATAACTACCTGAATTAATATTTCAAAGAGGATATAATATTTGTGTAGTTGATTTGTTACTTGGAGTGCCCGACTGAGCTAGCACTAGGAGTGGATAGGTACATAGACTCTGGTGCACTCTCTCTGCTTTACCAAAACCAGGTTGGAGGCCTCGAGGTTAGGTGAAAGGTCAACGGTCAATATCTTCTCATCAAACCTCACCTTGATGCTTTTGTCGTCAATGTTAGACTGCATATAGGTAATAATTTTATTCGTTAAATTTATAATGTGTAATTATTAGAATTAATGATTAATGAAAGAGGGACGTGGCTGATTTAATATTAATTGATTTAAATCTTTAATTTCAGAGTAACTATTGTAAAGAATGATATAAAAGTGTTAATATATAGTAAGACACAAGCAAAAACAAGTACAATATAAAACCATAAGCAAGAGGAGAAGATAAGGTGATTTAGTTGATTTTTGAGCAGTTTGGAAGTGATCTAGGTAGGTGAATAGCTAAAACAAACTGATAAGAGTGTAGTTATTGTAAACTGGAGGTTCTGGAACTCGAAACAATATAGGACAGGAGTGCCCATGGGATGAAAAGAGCGCCCATGGGACAGGAGTGCCCATGGGATGAAAAGAGCGCCCAGACGCTAGTGACAAGATATTGGTGCTAGTGTCCATAAAGGTGCTCAAATTTTTAAATCTTCTGTGTAGGAGGAGTTTCATTGTTGATCTCTTTTTGTCATTTTGGATTCACTCCTAGATCACCGAATGTACCTATAACCTACAAAATAACTTTTCTACCCATGCATGTCCACAAACCACATCAAATCTAATAAAAATTATGTAGAATATGGAGTCAGACTGACCCCAGTGGTCAGTCAAAGAGTGAACTTAGTATCGAGTTTTGCATTACATTTCATAATCCATGTAGTTATATGTGAAATTTTATGTAATGATGCCCTAGGATTCCCTTGTGCAAGTTACATTATGATAATGAGCAAGATCTAGAATACTCCAATGATGTAAATGTGTACAATGGAATAGAATAGACTTCCCCTTCTATGTTGCGTATGTAGAAGTGATGCAACCCTTGTCCCTTGAGTGAATGTGCTAGATGGATGCTTTGAGATGCTCTTGTGCCTTTGGATGCAAGCTTAGGTGATATTAGATAATGCTAGTGTTTTCTCCCTTATTTGAGAGCTATAACTGTGTGTGTGTGTGTGTGTGATTCCTTTATTTAAATTTCGTAATTGACAACTGAAAGGCCAACCCAAAAGTATAAAATATGTCCAAGAAGTAAAAGAGACCCAAAAGAGTGAGAAAAGGGGAGAAAGGGTCAAGAGCGCTTGGGATCTAGTGTCCTAACTGGGTACTAGTGTCTGAGGCCATATAAGATAAATTGTTCAAATATCGACAGGGATGTAGGGTGTGTAGGGTCAATAAAAGTATAGAAAACAAAGCAAAAAACCTAAAAGACATTGTCAATTACTAGTTTTCTTGCTTTGGAATCATGTATATATATTAGTATGCTCTAGGACCTAGAAATGTACCCAAGTGCATAGATTTTGTGTCTACATTTCCCCCACTTTATGATGTTGATTAAATATTTGATAGCATAAAGTAGATAGAATATGTGTACCTTGTGATCCTGAAGAGAAGAGTATAGACAATAGCATGCCGAGTGGACAAGTGAAGCATGGAGTGATTCCAATTTCAAGCATGGAGACTAGGAAAGGGAAATAGACCCTATGGGTGAAGTGTATACGTGATATCATGTTGTTGGAGCTTGTGTGAGCTTCTTCTTGGTATGTATTAAGGATGGACCTACAAAATAAGAGCGAGAGAGTAGTTAAAGTTATGTATATGAAAAATCATAGAAATATGTGTATAAGTATATAAAGAGTGTGTAAAATGAAAGTGTGCACTGATATGTAAGAGAATATGAGATAGAAATTTGTCATGTTTGCTTGGAGTTGTTGATTTAAATGTTGATGGCGAGGTTTATGGGTGATCTCATGCTAAGAGAGTTTTGGGCGATCTCACGCCAAGTGAAATTTTTTTGGGCGATCTCACACCAAGTGTGAGTTTCTTTGGTGATCTCATGCCAAGAGAAGAGTGTTGGGGGAGGGGGGGGAGGTCTAGATTTTCTCTCCATGATGCTTCCTGAATAAAAGTACAGAAAATAAAGAAAAAAACCCAAAATAAATTGACAATTACTAGGGTGTGTAGGGTTAATAAAATTATAGAAAACAAAGTAAAAAACTTGAAAGACATTGTCAATTACCATTTTTCTTTCTTAGGAATCATGTATATATTAGTGTGCTAGAACCTAGAAATGTACCCAAGTGCATGGATTTTGTGTCTACATTTTTCCTCCACTTTATATTGTTGAGTAAATAGTCGATAGAATAAAATATATAGAAGATGTGTACCTTGTGATCCTATAGAGAAGAGTATAGGTCATAGGATGCTGAGTGGACAAGTGAAGCATGGAGTGATTCCAATATGAAGCATACAGAATAGGAAAGGGAAATGGACCCTAGTGGTGAAGTGCATGCATAGTAGCATAATGTTGGAGCTTATGTGAGATGCTTTTTGTTACATATTAATAATGGACATGCAAAAGAAGAGCGAGAGAGTAGTCAAAGCTTTGTATATGAAAAATTAGAGTAATATGTGTATAAGTATATAAAGAGTGTGTAAAAGGAAAGTGTGTACTTGATATGTAAGAGAGTATGAGATAGAAAGTTTTCTTGTTTTCTTGGAGTTGCTGATTTGAATGATAATGGTGAGTTTTTGGGTGATCTCACGCCAAAAGAGGGTTTTTGGATGATCTCACCCCGAGTGAGAGTTATTTGGGTGATCTCACACTAAGTGCAAGTTTTCTGGGAAATCTCATGCCAAGAAAAGAATGTTGGGGAGAGACATTTATCTTTTCTCTCCTTTCATTATGCTTCTTGAATAAGAACCACTTGCATATGATACATCTTGATTTATTCGATTAGTTCCAATTATTCTGATTGTTCTAATTGTAAGTGAAATGTATTGATAAACTGAATTCTGTAAATGAAGGCAAGTGCCTACTGCAAGAGAATCGTGTTGTAAACTGTTGGAGATTGTGTTGAACTAATAATTTGACTATTTTTTTCCCCAGGACACAATTTTCCATAGGGGACATAAGCACCCACTACTACTATCCAGATCTGGGCGCTAGTGTCTACTCCATGTTTTGGGCCTAATTTTGATATTGAGTCAATCTAAAACTTGGTTTAGGTGATATTTCTATATTGTGTTGTGTTGTACTATAGCTATGAGCTACTATAGGGGTGAATTGTTCACCCAATACATACCTCCCTCATTTGGAGTGGATGTGATGAATGTAGGATAATGCGGTCCAAAAATGGACCCGATACTGATATGAAGTGGATATATACGGGGGTAGGGGATATGCATGATAGAAATTAAGGCACATGCAAACAATGTAGACTAGTAACAAGTGTTAATAAAAATGCTAGCATGCAATAGAAGTCAATGTAACAAGAAACTAGAAATACAAGATGGACCAAAAAAGTGGGTTTCAAACATGGGACATCACTCACAATTTCAAAATAAAATTAGATCCGAAGCGGCCAAAAGCATACAATGATCATACAAAACATAGCGCATAGCCCACAAACAATAGTAAGTAATAATAAGAAAAAGTGATAGATAGCCATGGTTCTACAGATCTTGCAAGGAAAATGCTACACATGAATCACCCATTAACATGTTAGAAAGATAAGTAGTATGTCAAAGCATGTAAGGTCAATGAAAAGTAATAAGTAACAAGTAGTAAGTATTGAAACGTTAGAACCTATTATGTGTAGAGTATGTAATTAGCAAAAGTGGATGCCCCAAGAGCCTCGGCGGGACTGATAAAAATGTGTCGAGAATCATGCATCATGTATGAATCTATTATAGGTCCTGCATTCACCTCAAGATACCAAGTGAATGCGTGCATGAGTATATAGAAAAAGATGATGACATACTATATATTTAACTAGCATAGGAAACAAAGTGTAACATGTAAGTAGAATAAGTTAACAAGAAACAATGTAACTAAGATATGTAAATGTTTTATGAGTGTGATGGTGTGATATGCAAGGTGTAAAGATGATAGGAGTGACATTTCCCCCTAGCAGACATGTATGAGATGAGGTTCATTTAGAAATGCTACCTCAACAGTCAAGAATGAACCATAAAACAAGAGTGTGTTGTCGGGAAATGTGTGTGTTGTGTAAGAATATATGCTAAAAAATATGTATCATGAGGCACAGAGCGTGAAGTATGGAAAAGTAGATGATGTGAGGTTCATTGATGAAGTATGCCCTCAAAATTCAAGTGTGAACTATAGCATGACAATGCGTCATAAGGAAATACATTTTTGTGTAAGAGTAAATGCTAGGAAAGATGTATCATGAAGCACAAAGCGTGAAGTATAGAAAAAGTAGAGGATGCGAGGTTCATTGATGAAGTATGCCTCGTGAATCAAGTGTGAACCATAGCATGAAAGTGTGTTATAGGGTAGTGATAGTATAATGTGTGTCCAAAAGGTGTAAGAGTGTTTAAAAATATTAGACATAAAGCATGGAGCGTGAAGTAGAATAGTATAAATTAGAGAGGATTGATAGTGATGGAAAGTGGGGAAAGAAAATGCAATACTCCTATAAGTGTGTGAGGTGAGGAATCAAGTAAAATCATCAATGCTCAGGATTTATATTAGAGACATAGTATGCGATAGTATGAGGTTGATCATATAAAGAACCTGTATGGCGTAAATTATACATGCCTATACAATATTCTTCATCAATGAAAGTTAGATGAGGACAATCATGGGAATACCAACAAGTTAGGTTTGGAATGTAGCCAAGGAATGAATCATTACAAATATAGATTCAACCAAAAGGCATTGGAAATTTGATATCGTATGATTAGAATCAAGAATTCCACCAATGTAGTCAAGTCAAGATTGTTCAATTGTAAGTGTAGACATCTAAAATGTCGACATAATCAATTATGATTAATCTGTCCCACAAATATCCCAACATCATCCATATAATAATTAATCGTAAGATAAATTATTATTAGTTAATCCATTTTATCATATTTATCCATCATTTATCCCACCATTTCATCATTAATCCTCTTAATTCATTATTTTATCCCATCTCATCCTTAATCCCCTTTAATTCCTTATTATATCCTATTATCCTATTCTAATCCTTCATTAACATTTTATAGGAATTTAATATTCCTACATCTCACCTACCACCTACCCTACACATCCATACACCTAGCCTTTCCATGTAACCTCACCCCTAATCATCATTATTAACCTAATCTAATTCTAATCCTAATCACATCCTAACACCTCTAAATCTAGAGGCTTCTATTTCTAGAAGCCTCTCCAAATTTTTCTCTTTCATATTTAAAAATTCAAATATATCTCCCTCCCTCCATTGAATTTTTAATTCAATGGAGAATTCTCTCAAATTTTATAAATCTCTATTTTAGAATTCTCCATTCTTCTCATGCACTCTCCACCCTTGATCCAAATCCAACTTGGATTCATCTTAGCCATTGAATCCTCTATCCATTAACTATAAATTAAGTTCTCCTCCTCCATGAGAGGCATATTAAGAATCTATACCCAAAGTTTTCCATTTTTATCATAAAATCAATCCATCTTCAATCCACTCTAATCAATTTATTCTTCATCAAGCATCTAGCAATTCAAGGCAATCAAGGGGAGGTGTTGCTCAAGTTTTTCCACACAAATCTAAGCAAAGAAAGTGCAATCAATAATCATCCAAGAGAAAATACAACACATCAAAGGAGGATCTTTGCAACTTGTAGGTAAGTGCAGGTATTTGTCTCTCTCCCCCTTTCAATCCATTTCTCTATCTGAGGTTTTGTTTGAGAAGATTAAATTAGAGAAGAAAATTTGGTTGTTTTATCACATTCTACTTGCTAGTATTTTATTGAATTACATTTTGGCACCCACTATGGGGCTTACCCCCCATTTTTCGTAATTTCTAATATTGTTTGATCCCTTGCACATTATGTCAAATTTTCAAGAACTTTTGTCCCGTTTACTCCTTCAAATTTGCAATTTTTGGGCCCAAATTCTGTTTCCAGTGCAAAACATCACATATACGGTGTGTATTGGTGCATATGCATGTAAAATGGTTCCTATGACCTGAATTAGTGCCTATGCTCTAGTTTTTTCCTTTCCAAATGCTTCAATGCCTTTGTTTTGGCCTTTGAAACCTCAAAATTGTAAATTTCTACCTGTTTTGACCCTATTTCCGTATTTTGTCGCAAAATGGCATCTATGATCATAAATTGGTTCCTATGACCTGTAATGCAGACTTTTTAGACAACAGGGTTCATTTTAAAACCCCCATCTAAAAATTTATTATAGAATGGATGGCAAATATCTGAAATGGACTGTCGAAACATTGATGAATATCCAAAAAAATGTTTCGTGGCAAAGGTAATTTGGAAGGTTGTAGTTTTCTTAGATTTTGCATAGTTGGATGTGTGTCAGATGGTCGTCTGTCTATAGTCAAATGATCAATTCAGACGTATTTTATTTTGATGTCATATAAACTAGGTTGGATGGTCGTCTCTCCCTTGTTACATGGATAGGGTTGGATGGTCGTCTCTCCCCTATTAGACATATAGGGTTGGATGATTGGACTAGGTTGAATGGTCATCTCTCCTCTGTTAAATAGATAGGGTTTGATGGTCTTCTCTTACCTATCATATAGATAATACTGGGACTCCATTTATCTAAACCTAAAATAGGTTGGATGACCGTCTTTACTGTATTGATAGGTTGTGTTGGTCGGTTGTCTCTTCTCTAGCTAATCGTGCAACGTTGGACATCCATTTGTTCTCTATTCCACAAACTACATTAGATGCTTGTATCTTCTTTATTATATGGACATCCCTATAGTGAGAACATTCATCTAATAAAGAAAAACACACCTCTCTTTCATGGTTTTTAGAGGTGTATGATGACAGGCTTGGATATTCGTCTATGTACCGAAAAAAGGTATAAATACATATAAAATGTGGATTTTTGGGTTTCTCTAAGGGGGGTTCTCCCCTTGCAACACCCTAAACCATATATATTATACCTTGGTGAAAATGAATGCAATTTGATTTGAAACATTGGTGAAATACATGCATAAGTTCATTTTTAAGTGTAAATAGTAGGTGAATTGACCCATACAAATTACTTGTTGGCCAAGATTTAAGGTGAACTGGGCGGTAGAAAACTATTGAAAATTCACCATTTCCAATTTTTAAAACCCCTAATATTCGTGAGTTTATGATAATTTTCCACTAAAATTTTCCCTGGCAAATACTTCAACACATTTGTTTTGGCATTTGAAACTCTGAAATTACAATTTTTGCTTGTTTTTGATTTTTTTTTACATCGTTTCCATATTTTATCACAAATTAGAACCTATGTTCATAAAATGGAACCTATTATCATAAATTTTCACCTATGACCTGTATTGACGCCTTTTCAAACAATTTAGCACTTTTGTTTTAGCTTTAAAACCTTGTTTTTTGCCAGTTTTTGACCTATTTCAGGATTTTTCTCATACATTGAAACCTTTAAACATAGAATGGTGCCTATGTCCTAAATTTTGCCTTTACTACACTTTGGATCCTTTTTCATGCTTTGGTACCTATGCCCTGTCAATCAGTGCCTTTACAAAATCACAATTTTTTCTTACGACTAACAGTCTAATCTTGTTTTCTAGTGTTTCTTCATGGTTTTTGTAGGTCTAACATTATGTTTTTATAGGTTTATTACAGAAACAAGGGGATATTCCACTCATTTTCATATTTATCTTGTGTAATCTAACCTATTTTGGTGATTATAGGACTCAAAACTACTAATCTTTTAGTTTTGCAGCTCGTTTAGTCTAAGATATTGGATTCAAAAATCAAACTACTAACCCTTGTTTTGTAGG
Source organism: Taxus wallichiana var. yunnanensis (assembly GCA_018340775.1). Taxonomy (NCBI): domain Eukaryota; kingdom Viridiplantae; phylum Streptophyta; class Pinopsida; order Cupressales; family Taxaceae; genus Taxus; species Taxus wallichiana. Next base: position 5,610,646 of record CM031242.1, on the reverse strand, counting down.
GCCTCCTCTTGAAGACCCAATAATCAAACCACCAATATTTAACATTTAATTTTATCATCTTTTATCTTTCATTTATCATTTTTCTTGTGTTTTTGCATTGTCTCTTGTTCATCTTGGAGGAAAAACCTTGTATGTTCTCCTCTCGTGTCCTTGGACGATCTTGAGGATCAAAAGCAGCTAACCTTCCCATTTTTTTGTAGGGGAAACATGATGTGGAAGTGATATCCACACACTTTTCATATTCCTAGGAGTCTTGTGATCATGTGCTTCATATCCACACACGTATACACACCTCATGTTCTGGTGGGGTATAAAAATTCTTGGATAGATTTCATTATTGGCTAAGAGCTTGCTTATTTTAAGAGTGGCGTGAAATGAGGGGATTCCACATCCCAATACCTAGGCATTGGTCAACATCCTTGCAACACAAAATTGGGCCCCATGTACCACAAGCTATATCATGGACACCCCTAGTGAGCTCATGCATCCTATTCTAGGTAGCCCTCTTGGCCGCATATCAAGCTATAGTGCAAGGAGACCACACTCCCCAAGATCACTTGCTATCAGATACCACATTGAAACATAGGTGGAGAGATAATTGTGGCACCATCTTCAGTGTGTGGTATTTAAATTGGGCTATAACTTGGTTCTAATCCCACTTGACTAGTTAGGGTGTGTGTTGCATGTTTGTATTTGTTTAAGAACACCCTTAGCCATCCCATCACAGTCAAATTTTATCAATAAAATAAACATAATCAAACAACAATCCAAATCCTAATCCCATCACCATCAATCATTATCCAAAACTAATCACTTACACATCCTATCAAACCATAGCCTTTAATCCTCAATCCCCATTCTCTCCTAACCAACATCCAAACCCCTATCTCTTTTCTAAATCCATCAACCAAGTTATCCTATCATCCCCCACCCATCAAAGTCAACCATCTCACTTTGACCATGAATTCTCACACACCATCCAATACATTAAACAACAAATCTCAAACATAACATCCTACCTTAACCAACCCTCTTCCTACCATCCAAACGAACCATCCCATATTGACCCTAACCTCTGCTTCGATGCGAGAAACCATCCAACTACTTAATCAATAAGTATCCAATCTTAAGTATTGTATTGACCCAATCACCCCTTAAACCATCATCTCCTAACCAATCCCATCCATAATATCCCCATCCCAATATCCCTACTTCTCACCCATTGAATTCTTCTTTAAGGAAAACAAATCATCCCAATCCATACCCCAAAGTAATCAACATAAACCACTATCCCCACAAGCCAATTACATCGACTTTGACAACCTCACTAAATTTGAATTAGACCAAGAGGACCTCCTTTTTGTCCTTTCTAATTTAAATACCCATACCAAAGCCCACATAACCATCCCAAACCCCAAACTCCAAATCCCCTATAGATAATCATAACCAACACCTTCATACTATCAAAACTTATGCAAATAATCCACCTCCATCCAAAACTTCAAATCCTAAATCAAATCAGCATAAAACTTATCACCGAGTCCCATTCACATATCTACAAAAATCCCAATAACTTAACTCAAAATTATTATCCCCCACATATCATATTAGTCCTCCATCCTTTTCATACTCATCATCCAATCCAATCCTATGGAATTTCTCCTAGAAAGTCCCACATCTCCTAATCCACTATCAAACTCTGGTCTACAACCTAAACCTACTTCATCCCCTCCATCACCTACACCCAATCCTATCACAAATATCTTATCCACTATCTTGACACCTAAGTCACCCTCATCCCATTTTACCCCCTTCCCCGCCATAAACCATATAATGTGGCTTCTACGCTCGCTCTCATCCTCTTCATCCAAACCTAATCCTATCTTAACCAAATCATCACCTAAACCTAACAATATCCTATCCTCTAATCCAAAGATTTCAAATTCACCATCTCCCATCCTAAAAAGTATATAATGTGACTCTCCTAAGTCACCAACTTATAAACCTATAAAATCCAATCCCAATCATATCCTCACCCCATTTCCTACCCAATATAATGAGGATCATATGCCACATTCATCTACTTCATCCCCTAAATCGATCAAATCTAATATGGTCCCTACATCGCACCCATCTCCCAAAACCCCCTCCATCCTAAAATCACCCAAATATAATGTGACCCCATATCATACCTATCCCATTCATCTAAATCTACTCCATCCCCTTCATCTACATATTCTACTCCCAAACAATCTAATCCTAAACCAAAACCATCTACCTCAAAACCATATACTCTAGCCTCTAATCCAAAAAAATCAACCAACTTTACTTTGGCCTCCAAGCCTAAAACCATCCACTTTCACCCCTTTGCCCCAATGCCTACCCATCCATCCCCTTCACTTCTCCTAAACCAAAACAATCTAATCCAACTCATAAACCCAATCAGGTAACATCACCTATATAATTATCCACCCAATCTCGCACCTTTACTTACTACTCCCTAAAACCATCTACACTAAACTACTTCACTCCTTTAGGATAATCCTTGACCACTATCTTTCATCGTCTAAAAACCTTCAATATGATTATCCATCCCCAATTCAAATCATATAATAACAACCTTCCCAAAATATCATTGTATTGAGAACATTACTATTGTGACTTCGATCGTACCCATGGACATTTGACCAATCGTTGCATGTAATTTAGGTCTTATGTCCAAACCCTCATTAACCAAGGGATTCTTATCCTTATACCTTTTTATCCACCACCTTTCCATCAAATCCTATCCCTAATCATCACCCACCATCCAAACCCCACCAGACATTTAAACATCATCAACCATCCAAATCTCATCATACATCCAAACATCCCTCACCAACCAAAAACCAATTACACTCTCATCTCCCATCCTTTGTTAAGTCTAACCTCTTAGTGGATGAAAAATTTACAACCACCCAATCTCATGATGACCCCATCACATCATCTTCCCCATAAAATTCATATCCTATATCCAAAAATATATTTTCTAATATGAAACATTGAGGCAAAGGCTTAGGCATCCATGAATAGGGCATTCACGAACCCATATCCCTTCATCAAAATACAGGCCATTTAAGCTTAGGGTATAAACCTAACACTAACAATGTCCCTCCCACTACTCTAGCACACCTCATTTCTACCACTCCTCTTATTGATCCTACCATCCCAACTGCTCAACCCAATCACAAATCAAATACCAAACACCTAAAAATGGATTAAACACATAATTTTTTGCATGTGCACAGATGTTATTTCCTTCCCTCATGTCCTCCTTACATCCAACATCTACATCCCTTTGTATCTAATCCATTCTTATCATCACATCCATACATATCCTTTTCCAATATATTCATTTGAACACTTGATCAACTTTCTTACACATTTTATATGTTAATAATACCTACTAGAACCATGTGACTTTGGTATATCATTACCTCCAACATTCATGCACAATTGTCCTCCTAGAGATCCAAACACTTTAAAAAACTTAATCAACCTATGGTTAATACCATTGGAAATTTCTTTTGACAATGTTTCCAATGTCATCACCACACTCATTTCCATCCCCTCATCAAGCAACTAGTGATTCTTAACCCCTTGAGAATTTTCAAGAGAGTGACATCTCTTTATGAAAAAAAAATCCAAAAAATCACAAACTAAAAGATAAAAAATACATCAAAATTAAAAATATATCAAATAAAATCCACCTCAAGAATCTCTGTAGGGGTGTTTCCATCATCTCTACTAGGGCTATGGATACTTGGCTGGTAGTAGAGAAATGTTGTGATAAGAATTAGATGCATCTTTTTCGGGGCTATGGACATATGGCTGGAAGTGGAGTAATGCACGACTTAGCCTTCCATTCACCCTCCATCCACCTATTTGACTTAATAACTCCCTATACATTGGATAGTTTGTGTTCACATACTACCCATTAAGTCTTCACCTCAAGTAGTAATTAACCATCACAATCACACAAACTTCGATCTCATAGAGACATAGGGCTCGCATGTTGCCAGGTATTGTTTAGACCTTGGTCACACTTCTATTTTAGTAAAACCTCTCCTTATAACATGTGCCACTAGGATCATCTTGTGTTTGTCACTAATGCCATTTTCCTTCCTTCCATCCATCACATTCACATCATTTTTCCCTGGGATTGAACATTCGTGGGTAGATGAAGATCCTTTCCTTTCCATCCAATCCTCCTTATGTCCCTTTTCAACTTTCATCATCATGATTGGGGGAAGCCTTACTACCATCTACTTGGGGAACATTCCATTTTATATATCCTTCACTTACTATTGTATTCTACACCTAGGGTAAAAATTGAACCCATCCATACATCCACACAGACACCCTCCTTTACACTTGGGGGCACACCACATTTATCCCTTATTCCATCCTACCCTATACCTGGGTGCATATCTTATCATCTCATATCCTATACCACATATCTCATTCTCTCTATCTCCTATCCCACATACCATATAATCCTAACATATCAACAAATCCCTTCCTATCCAAATATCGAATTTCCCCCAATCATTCTATTTCATTCTACCCAAACACACTTTGGGACTTATATGAGAAAGTATAATCCCACGTTACATCCTTTCCCATCCCTCAATGAGCTATCCCAACGTGAATCCTTTCATCTTACCCATCCTCAACCATTCCCTTATCCCAAATCTAAAATCTTAAACATCCAACATCAAAGAATCTATCATCCCCAAAATTGAAAAATCTAAAAAATCAAAACATTCATAAAAATAAAAAAATACAATGTGTGTTTTTTCTTATATATGTGTTTGCTTGTTTGTCTGCATTCACATTTTGGATGATGATATGAGGCACATTTTGTTTCTTTTTCTTTTACATAGTCCAATGATATGAGGACCATATTTTTTATTAATATGTCCAATGATACGAGAATAAGGGCATTTGGAAATTCAATCATTATGGTATTTATTCCTTGATGCATCTTGTTATATGGTACATCCATAACAATTGCTAGTGATGATAATAGTGGGCACTTCATGGTAGCACAACCACTTCTATCATCATATTTTATCCTTATCATCATCAACACCTAATCCTCATCATCATCTAACTAACTATCTAACCCCCTCATCCTCTTATCTAATCAATCCCTTATCAATCAATCAATATCCACATCCAAAATCCTCACCCCTTGACTAGGGAATCTTCTCACATCCTCTTATCAACCAAACTCAAACATTATTTCACATCACTTCATCCTTAAACATCCTCAAAATGTAAACCCATTGACTAGGTCATCTTCAAATCCAACATCCTCAAAATTCAAATCCCAAATCTTTAATTCTAACCCCTTGATTGGGGCATCTTCAAATCCAAATCCTAAATATTCACCCTTGTCATACATTGTTTACTGGGGCATCCTCTAAACCAAAATGCAACATCTTCTAGTCCTCTAAATATTCAATCTTCTCATCCTCTAATCCTCTCTCCTCATCCAATATTTCCTAACCCTCTAAACCTCACTCTTCTAATCCTATAAATCCTCAATATTCTCATCCTCTAATCCTCTACACTTATAATCCTCTCTCCTCATCCAATATATCTGAATCCTCCGATCTTCACTCTTCTAATTCTCTAAATCCTCAATCTTCTCATCCTCTAATCCTCTCTCATCTACTAACCTAGGCATGTCTTATTTTCGAGTGGTTACTCGATTTTTCATCCCCACCCGACCCCTCGAGGGGGCATCATATCACCATCCTAAAATATTTTCTTTGAACTGTCATTGCTCCTCGATAACACTTCAAAGAGGAAAAAAATGTAGACATCTAAAATGTTGACATAATCAATTACTATTAATTTGTCCCACAAATATTCGACCATCATCCATATAATAATTAATCGTAAGATTAATTATTATTAGTTAATCCATAGTAATACTTTTATTCATCATTTATTTCATCAATTCATCATTACTCCTATTAATTCATTATTTTATCCCATCTCATCCTTAATCCCCTTTAATTCCTTATTATATCATATTATCCTATTTTAATCCTTCATTAATATTTTATAGGAATTTAATATTCCTACATCTCACCTACCACCTACTCTACACATCCCTACACCTAGCCTTTCCATGTAACCTCACCCCTAATCATCATTTATTAACCTAATCTAATTTTAATCCTAATCACATCCTCACACCTCTAAATTTAGAGGCTTCTATTTATAGAAGCCTCTCTAAATTTCCCTCTTTCATATTTAAAAATTCAAATATATCTCCTCCCTCCATTGAATTTTTTAATTGAATGGATACTTCTCTCAAATTCTATAAATCTCGATTTTATAATTCTCCATTCTTCTCATGCACTTTCCACCCTTGATCCAAATCTAACTTGGATTTATCTTAGCCATTGAATCCTCCACCTCTTAACTATAAATTCAGCTCTCCTCCTCCATAATAGCCATATTAAGAATCCATAACCAAAATTTTCCATTTTTTTCATCCAATCTATCAATCCATCTTTAGTCCACTCCAATCAATTTATTATTCATCAAACATCTAGCAATTCAAGGCAATAAAGGGAAGGTTCTGCTCAAGTTTTTCCACACAAATCCAAAGAAAATTAAGTGCAATTAACAATCATCCAAGAGAAAATCCAACACATCAAAGGAGGAGATTTGAAACTTGTAGGTAATTGCAGTATTTGTCTCCCCCACTTTTAATCCATTTCTCTATCTGAAGTTTTTTTATAGAATATTATATTAGAGAAGCAAATTTGGTTTTTTTTTCTCACATTCTACTTGCTAGTATTTTCTTGCATTACTGTAATTGGAGAGGAAAAATGAATATGGGAAAGGAAGCCTGATAAATGGAAGACACGGGGACCATAGAAAATAGTAATGAACATATATCCATGATATAAGTGAGGAGAGTGAGGTTGGAGGAGGAGATCAATGAGTTTTAATCTTAACCATGCTAAGTTGTCATGTGTGCAAATAATGTCAGAGAAGTGGGGTCGAATGGAATATGAGGCCAATAAGATCATATATGAAGAAAGTGCATGTAAAGGGGTCAAGATGCAATATAGAGTGAATGTGGGGAGATGAAGTAGGGTGTATAATGTCTAATGTATGGATGGTCCCCTGAAATATATCATGACAGTAGTGGAAGGAGGAGGTTGCTTGAATTGATATTCACCAAGGATAATAACAAAACAAGTATCATGGAAGTAGGATTCATATATTTCAAGAGGATTAAAATTAAGATTGTAGAATGTTTCATCATTAAGCACCACGACATTGACCTCATCACCATAATTATCGGTGCTAATATTATCTTGTTGGATAGTATTATCAAGGCTATTAGGAGGAGTGGATCTAAATGTAGGATTAAGAGGAGAAGTGATAGGTGGGGTAGTGGTAGCCATAGAGGGAGACATGGTGGGTGATATGAGATCAATAATATGTATAGGGATGGATAGGATGCAAGTGGTGTTATCAAATTTCACTACCCTAGAAAAATTAGACAACATAGTAGACTTGCACTCAGGGATTGTCATAGCCATTTGAAGCTCATAGATAAATTATAGTACTCAAGGCAAAACCAAGATTTTTGAGAAGGTTGAAGGTTGCAAGAGCAATTTTTACTCTGCTTGGTTAAAATTTTTGTTAAGATAAGGAACAACGGACAAGGTGGGTCCACAGACAATGAAAGTGATAAAATGCACTTGAGACACTCACTAACAACGCTCACATATATATAGCATACATGAAGGGTTAAAATTGCATAAATTTCTACAATGATGTGAAGGGTTGTGAATGATGTCCCTTAGTTCAAACCAAGATATTGCAAGGAAGCAAGACCGAGTTGTTGGGTGCAGTGAACAATGTAATAAAGTGAGATCTTAACTGAGTTGTTATGTTGAAGGATGAGCTACTTTTTATCTCCCCGAGCTTATGCATTGGTGGTTGAGCCATTTAGGGAGGGATCAATCTATCTCTATAAGGACCAAGACCTCTTTTATTAATTACCAAGTCATCATATGAGAAGGGGAAAGCTCTGCTGGAAGGACCAAGTTATCTTAATTCATGATGTTTCACCAAGTCACAGTCGAGTCTATAATCATGGTCGAGATTCTCTTTACTTCATTGAGTTACACTACAATGAGGACTGAGTTGTGCATAATTGAATTTCTATATGAAATACAATAGCCGACCTTGTAGGGAGCTGAGCTTTGGTGTAGAAGCGAGTTATTTTCAATGACCAAGCTCTATTGAGCCATGTAGAAAAGGTTTGATGTCAAACAAGTTAGGACAAGATCACAGACAAATGGATGGAGATTAACTATCACCATACATAGAAAGAATAAACAATACACTCAGGGATCAATTTACATAGTGATTGAGCTCTCTAACATTAAATGCATTCGAGCGAGCTACGATAGTTGAACGAATCAACCCGAGTCGAGGAATGATGGGTTAATGCGCATGAAGCTCAATAAAAAAATTACAATGGTGTATCAGGATCAATCCATCGATCCAATGAACAAGCCACTCTAGAAAGGAATTATCCAAAAATGGCAAAGGGACGTGTGAAGACTCGAAAGTCACCAAGTTGGGACATGAAGCAGTCATTTCGGCCGATGCAGAAGAAAATGCCCTGAGTCCCATAAAAAAGGTTTGGGACATCTGTATACCAAAAGCCCAAATTTTCCATGGGACTAGGTTATGTGGAAGGAAAATTAGTGTGGTGAACTCAGTCGCTCAATGCACTACGAAGATAGCAGAGAAATTCAGCCGGGTGGCAATCAACTCGCGTGACATAAAATCTCGACTTTACCGATGAAGTAGGATATGAGAGAAGGATGAGTTAGTGGCCTTGACCATGGTGAGTGGAGTTCTTAGTGGTATGTATTGATCTATAGTGAAAAGTGGAGAGGAGTCAGGTGAAGTTGTATTTAGAGGCACAGACGGCATAAGATGTGGGAAATCAAGTTCACCATGAGTCATCTCAGCCCACAAAACACTTGGTGAGGCACATGGCTGAGTCAGATAAGAGGCTAGCCAATGAACAAAAGAGCCCCGAGGAGCCTAAGGTGTAGAATTAGAGAATATCAGAGAATGTTGTTGGCAAGCAAGCCAATGCAAATAATAGTTTGGCATGCATGTTTAAGGGTCGGCAGTTAACATGCAAGGTAATGCTGAGTTGGATAATACCTACTGAGATGACACTAAGGGTAAATTAGGCAGTCGATATGGGTAGATCAATACGCAAAATGGGAAGTTTGGAGTCAAGAAATCAGTGAATAGATTTCAGAAATGTTGGTAACATGGTGCCAAATGAAGCAAAGAAAGGCCAAGATGGATAGAGAGTGGCCGAGCTTGCCATTATTCTAAGCTCCTAAACATTAAACATCAATCCCTCCTTTAATTGCAAAAAAAGAAATGGAGTGGTAGGGCCAAAATTTTAAACATATAATCATTTCAAAAGGAGGAAAAAAATATTAGGAAAAGAGGAATAACATTTCCAACCAAATAATTAATTTCTAGTCTCATAACAATGAAGCAAGCCTCATAATCCCAAATCATCCACCTACACTCAGAAGCTCATATCTTGAGCAATTCTCAACAAAATTACACAAATGAATATTCGTTGGAATCATGGATCTACAAATGAGGTAAAACAATAAATAAATTCCATAATGGATGTAGATTTGATGAATAAATTTTCATAAAAACAACCTATTTTAGTTTGGTTGTGGGATGGTGGTTGAGAATGCACTTAAGAGGCATGGGAAGACATTTTTCACTACTGCAAGTCATGGGACAATATGGGGTGCCTTCTGTACATCATGTATCAACATTTGGGTGTATTTATGACATCTTGCAAGTAGTTAGAAATGATATTTTAGGATTACATTCTCTCTCTCTCTTCTCAATTCTATAAATTGTAATCTTGGGCTCATTTGTATGTGGGTTAGTCATTTTTATCTTGTCACCTCTCTCTTTCTTCTCTCTTGGGTTAAATGTGGAGCTTTAGGAATCCTTTTCAAGCTTTGTAATGACATTTTATTACCTCGTTCCCACTGACGTTGTATTGTGCAGACTTATTGGAGCAATATAATGAGTTTTGTGATGCATTTTGTCCATCCTTTGCATGTTTTATTGTCTCTACTTGCCTCTCTCCATTGTAGGGTATACTGTGAATACTTCAGGTGTTTATTGTAGATTTGTGGGATCTATGTTTAATGAGTATAAAATGGTGTTCTATGTGAATCTATCCCTGGTTTGTGTTACATCTCCAACCTCTCCTTTGCTCACCTCTCTCAATTTCAGGGAGCCAATTCTTTTCTAACAACATCATTTTTGACATATCATCATTATTAGTGTAGGATTTTTTTCATGCACTCTCTCTCCCTGGTCCCTTGGAATATTAGGATAGGATTAGATATTTTTTCTGCATTAATATTATCTTATGGAATGTAGTTTAGGAGTAGGAACCAACCTTCTCTGGAGGGTCATCTTAAGCCCACAAGTCTCACAACTTGAGAGATGACCCAATGTTACACAAATTACACCGAATCCCCATCCACATTTTATGCCATTCTAGGGTGTTGTAATTTTATGATAACAGGTGGAGGTAAAAGGAGGATTTGAATCACTATATTGACCAACATTATATGTAATAATACTATGATATGGAATAGGTTGTAGTGGAGGTATGGACATGGCAAAGTGATTGGGTCTATATGGTAGAACTTGTGGATCATGGTCAACATATATGGTATGCTCATAGCCATCATTTAGGAATTTAACACATCGATGAAGCGTGGAAGGGATGACATGCATAGTGTGAATATTGAATGGACTAGGATTAGCGAAATGGTATGCTCATAGCCATCATGTAGGAATTTAACACATCGATGAACTGTGGAAGGGAAAACATGCATAACATGAATCCATGGTCTACCAAGTAAAAAATTGAACTTAAATGATGTGTCAATGATATAAAATGGAGTGGGAATGGTTTTAGGTCTAAATTATAGAGGTAAGGTGATGGTGTTGATGCATGTGCAAGTAGAGGAATCATAGCTACAAACAAGAATAGAATATTTAGTGATACAACTATCAATAATATGCAATTACATGAGTAATGAGAGAGAGAGCATAGATTTATAGTGGAACAATTGTCAATTAGTTCACACTTGACATAATGGGAACCAATAGTAGTGGTGATAAGAAAAGATGCAAAGGGATTTGTAGTAGCAGAGGAGGGATATCGTCATCACTAAAGGATATGGCATGTAGTAGATTTTTGAGGGATTAATTGAGATGAGTGAAGGAAACTGGGGAATTTTTACTTTCAATAATGATGGATCATATCGCAGCCTCTAATGTATGACAAAAATTGGGTGTACTTGTGTACGAGATCATAAAGAGATATTTTGGCCACTGTATTATTAAGTTTCTCAATAATATCACAACCTTTAGAGGTGGTGGCATGAATTATAGAGGTAATAGGTGGTGGGATAGAGACATGTGGGGCTATATGGGGACGATTGCGGCCAGTGGTGACTACATTGATAGGTTGATCAAGAATTAGAGTATTAAGCATGGAGGATGTTAAGTAAGGACTTACATAAAATTAACAAAGAGTTGTAACCATGTCGAAACCTTTCTTGGACCATAAAATGGATAAGAGGATTTATCCATGAATTTAGAAGGAGATAAAATCCAATGCGTGGTCAGAAGGCAGGGTTTGAGAGGTTGGGTTCACCAAATGATTTAATATAAATTGAACTAAATATTTAATTTCGAGTAACTAACTGATATAAATAATGATATACAATAAGACACAATAAAAAAACAATGTATAATATAAAATCCTAAGCAAGAGGAGGAGATAGGGTGACTTAGATGTTTTCTCGAGTAGTTTGAAAGTGATCTAGGCATGTAAATAGATGAAATAGATTGAGGGGAGTGTTGTCACTATAAACTGGAGGTTTTGGTACCAGAAACAATGTAAGACAAGAGCGCCCATGGGAAGATAGGAGTGCTAGGGTGTTAGTGAGTGGATCTAAGCACTAGTGTCCAAAAAGGTGCTCAGATTATGATATCTTTTGTGTAAGAGTTTCATTATTGATTTTTTTTTGTCATTCTAGATTCACTCCTAAATCACTTAATGTACCTATAACTTACCAAACAAGTTGTCTACCTACACATGTCCACAAAACACATCAAATCTAATAAAAATGCAGAATGTGGGCTTGACTAAACTTGATAGTCACCCGAAGAGTGAAATTAATATTGAGTGTTGCACTACATTTTAGACTCCATGTAGTTATGTGTGAAAGTGTGTGTAATGATGCGTTAGGATCCCCTTATGCAAGTTGCATTATGATAGTGGGCTAGATCTAGAATGCTCCAATGATGCAAATGTGTTCAATGGAATAGAATGGACATCCCCTCCTATTTTGTGTATGCAAAAGTGATGTAACCCTTGTACCTTTAATATGTGATGCCCCACCTTGGGACATCGGAAAACACACCAAAAGTGACTAAAATTTTGGGTAATTTTTTTTGAAGTGAACTAAAATAATAACAATGTTTGCTTCACCGATCCCCATTAATAATTAATTTATATTAATTTACCCAAATAAATTAATTACTAGTCCAAACTAGACTTTAATTATTTACTTATATTTTAAGTTTACTAGGGCCATAAATAATAAGTCTACACCCCTTTATTTTATTCACCCCCTTCTTATTTAATTAACTCCTCACACTCCCCTTTTATTTTATTTCCCATTCCCATTAAAATCTCATGACTTAAAGTGTGTAAGGTTTATTGTGAGCCCTATGATAGATCTAATCCTGACCCTAGATCTCATCTTGCCCTAATTTTCCCTAGCACAACTTTATCTTTTCTTTTCTCTCCATTTGGTTTTCATTTTGTTTTCTTTTTCTGTGTAGGTTGAGGATCTATGGAGAGAAGGATTCATGGAGTTTTTTTATGAGAAGGATATCATAATTGTTATACTATTATTATTATTATTATTATTATTATTATTCACTTCCATAACTAAGATCTTCCCAGATTGGGTATATCCTTTATACCCACATTTTTTAAGGCAAATCTACTTGAAGAATATATATATATCATAAATACTATAAAAACAAACTGATTTAAACGCAAACCGATTTTTTTTTTTTTTTCACGTTTTAAATGAAGCGAAGCGAGCGTTTTGGGAATGAAGGGCAAGGTGGTTTGGAGGGGAGGATCTTCGTGAAGAGAGAGAGAGAGAGAGAGAGAGAGAGAGAGAGAGAGAGAGAGAGAGAGAGAGAGAGAGTGGTCTCGTGGAGGCGAGAGGTGTGTGTGAGTGAGGGGGAGTGGGGAGGGTTCGGCCCTTCCCAATACTCCTTTTCTTACCTTAAAAATTTATTCAATACTTCACCGCAAATTTTTCATTATGATTACATTTTGTTTTTGTTTGTTTGTTTATGGTTTATTATTATTTTTGTTTATTTATGTTTATATTTATTAATAAATATTATATATATATATATATATATATATATATTAAAAATAATATATTAATTAATATTTATTATTACATTATTATCATATTATATATATGAATAATATATGGTTAACTATAATAGATTTTTGAATTTTACAATTAAGATTAATAACTGTGATAATATATATACAATGATGAATAACTTGAAAGAACACTCTATAGTTGTATTTTAAAATTTAACTAAATGAAATATGTATTAATATAATCATATCATATGCTATGAGGCTGAAAGTATACAAGTTGTAAAAAGATGGATTATACTTAATGTTTTCCATATATCTTTATTAAATGATCTACTCATTTATGTGATAAATAAGAGGGTGTAGTAAAATAGTTCAAAAAGTAAAAAGGCTTGAAGTATGTTTACAATTTACTAGAAGCACACATATATAAATCTGATTTCCTAATAAGAACAAATCATTAAAACTCACATGGGAAGGAATCAAGACTAGTCTTATTCAATTCAATAATATTACAAAATTTACAAGAGGAGATATATGGCAAGAAGGAAATGTTTCCATAAAATGTTAATCCTAAATCTCCAAGTTAGGCTAACTTTTTTCAAATGTAATGCTAAATGATTATTTCAGATTTTTAAACAAGAAGGATATCCAACAAGATATATATATATATGATATATGTATATGTATATATATATATATATATATATATATATATATATATATATATATATATATATATATATATATATATATATATATATATATATATATATATATATATCTATAGATATATATGTATATATACATATACAAATATATATATATACATATCCAACAATATATATATATATATATATATATATATTCCAATAATGGATATATATAATATATTTCATTTTAAAATGGAGTTTCAAATCATCTTTTTTCAAAATGGAGTTTCAAATCAATTTCATTTTAAGGGAAACATCTATTTTACAATATTTCCTTATAAGGAGCTTAAGTTCACAATACCATTTTTCCAACATATCTAGAATATTCAAGAAGACACATTACAAAGCTTCTTTACAAGCTTGAAGTAGATTACTCAACAAAAGTGACACAAATTTACAAGTGATTCCAAATCACAAAGATGATACTTTACAAGACAAGGAACTTTTCAAATAGTCACATTCATGAATTTACAATGAGAGTGATGTTCACATGATTTGGAGACAAAAGGGAGAAGCCAAGCTATCAAGAACTCCAACCAACTTCCAACTTGAGATCCAACTTTGAGTGTCTTTCAAAGAACCAACACAAGGAGAAAAAAATCTTGTTTAACCACCCAACCTTTAGGCATCATTACATGCCTTTCCAAGGTTGGAAGACATGCTAGCCTCCCCAAGCCCATGGGAGAGAGAGCTAGCTTCCACAAATTGTGCACAAGATATAGGGAGACATAACAACATTATATTTTCACATTCAAGACAATCCAAACACTAAGAAAAACACCAAATTTTACAAACAAGGAAAGGAGGAGAAAACCATATTCTCCCTCCAAAATGGGGAAGAGAAGATGAGATATCCAAGGTGCCAAAAGTGTGGTCCAACCATAGGATGCACACAAACAAGAATCTTCACAACCTCCTTATTCCTCCAAATCAACAAACCCTCCTTATTGCTCCACCCATTCACCAAAATCCTTCTTGGGAGGATTTTCAAACCCATTGGGTTTCCTCTCCAAGAATGGGGAAGGGGGTTCAAACCATATGAACCACCTTCCCCACCTCAAACCATATGAGGGGAGTGAAAGTACCTACATGGCTTTCCCATCAAGCCATGAGGTTTGAGAGGGAAAATCCCTCTCTTTCCCCAAAAATCTAAAATCCATCAAGCCATATGATGGATGGAGAAAAATAAAACATAAAAACATACTCAACAATAAACACACATGAAACAAAACACACATTTCAACATAAGCAAGGCTAAGATCTAGCATAACATAAAACATAAAATGAGCTCAAGGAGCCTACCTCCAAAAGCTCTCCAACACTCTAAGATTTTCCACTTCCTTATCCAAGCAAGCTCTAGCTCCAAAAGTCTCCAAGCACCAAGCAAAAGCTCCCCAAAAAAGTTCTCTTTCTCCCCCATGAGGGAGAATTTGAAGAGAAGCCAATAAATTTCCTCACCAATGAGGGGGTGACATGTGTCACCCCTCTCTTCCCTCCAAGTCAAAGATTCTAAAATAAAAAGAAGAAAAGATAAATTCACTTTTAACACTCCCTTCCCAAAATGCCCAAAATGAAAATAAAACAAGATTATGCAATTTTTACAAAACACACATACTAATCTATCTTACATGGATGGTAAAAAAGAGAGGCAAAATGGGAGGGAAACTCCTTTATGCCTTGAAATTAAGCCCCCCTACCTATTAGGTAGGGTCCAAGGGATTATTTTCATGCTAAGTGAACTCCCAAAATTAAAAGGGGTCACTTAAAATGCCATAAATAACCCAATTTCGGGTTTGGCACATTTGGGCACAAGTGTAGAGGATGTGGGGCCCACCCAAGGGTTCACATGTGACCCTAATCCCCTCTAATTAATACACAATTACCCAAACACAAAACTAAATGCATGTGGGGACCATTAAGTCCCCAAAACAAGTTTACTTAACAAAATAAAACATCCTAAACAAGATTAATTTTACATGACATACTACATTACAAATGAGGGTCACTCATGGTGCCCAAAATAATGAAATCTAATACTAAGGCCTCATACAACTAACATGGTTAGGGCTTAGCCCCATGGGCCACTTGTGCACAATTTGCGTAGCCGCCCTAAAACCCATGTTCTCCTATGACCTGTCACCGCACACTCATTGCACACATTAAACGCACCTATCCAATACATTGTAAATCAACTACTCAATAAGCGATCAATGAAATCTATGATATCATAACATCATCATGGAATCGTAAATGTGAAAACATGCACAATTACACACAATTTACCATGAGTTAGCCATAAAGATAAATATAAATGACATACATCCATATAATCCAGACATGTGACTAAACTAAGTATCCAACATATATCAATTAGGTCTAAACAACATCACAATAAGTTAGTATCCGCAACATCAAATGAAAAGGTGTCAACATACTAATCAAGTCAAATTGGTGCTACACGCCCAAATCACCATACATGTCCAAGAAGGTCAAATATCATAAAATACTATCCAAAATATATCAAATCCTGTCAAATCATGTCTATGAATAAAGAAGTCAACAAATAACTGAGGCTACAAAATGTGGGCACTACATAATGAATGTACTAGATGGATGCTTTGAGATGCTATTATGCCTTTGAATGTAATCTTATGTGATAGTAGATAATGTTAGTTCTTGTTCCCTTATTTGAGAGCTATAACTATGTATATATGATTCCCTTGTTTGAATTTCATAATTGAAAACTGAAAGGCCAAACCAAAAGTATAATTGATTCCCAATAAGTAATAGAGACCCAAAAGAGTGAGGAAAAGGAATAAAGTGTGAGGAGTACCCGGGAGGGAAAGGAGCGCTTGAATGCTAGTGTCTGAAGCTATAAAAGATAAATCAGTCAAATATCGACAGGGATGTAGGGTGTGTATGATTAATAAAATTATAGAAAATAAAGCAAAAGACCCGAAAGACATTGTCAATTAATTAGTTTTATTGCTTAGGAATCATGTATATATTAGTATGCTCTATGACCTAGAAATGTGCCAAAATGCATAGATTTTGTGTCTACAGTGGCATGTGTGGATCAATAATAGGTACGAGAGTGTAGAGCACAAAGTGGTGGTGAATGACAAGTGACAAAGCATGTCAATTCCATTCTTCTTTATGTTGAGGAATTTGGATCTCAATCCATACTATTACCACCAGGTCCTTTAAGGTATAATAATAAGCCCCCAATCATTTGTTTACATTTCTTATCTTAAATACCGAAAGAGTGTTTGAATTTGGAATTGATTGTAGAACCGAATATAACCAAAGGCAAGGGGGGGAGTTTTTGTAAAGCGATGAATATAACCACAGAGACAAGGGGTGAGTTTTCTCCTATGTAATGGGATGACATTCAAAGGATGAAGTATACATGGAGAGACACATAAGAGACCCTCATAATTAATCCTCCTAATAATGGAAGGTGATTTTGACATCTCCTATGGTGGTTTCATCATCTCGGAAACAGGATAGTATGTGTGCTCCTTTATTATTTATCATGTTGTGAAGCTAGATATTTCAATTACTTTGGTATAGCTATGATATCCTAATATTTTAGGTTATTCGAGTCAAAGAACCCAATAAAGCACCAAGATTTAAACCAATTCATGCCTGAGGTACACCTAGAGGCTTACAGAGAATCTTTATCAACAAAATGAAAGAAAAGTGATTTTAAACCGTTTATCCCACTCCCAGATGAAGGATATTCTGAGAAATGAAATTGTAGATGCCACTAAACTATCACAAGGACTGAGACCTGTGTGATTGGACCCTATTTTTGTACAAGATTGCAATAGAAACAAGAAAAACTACTCATATGCATTCAAAGATGAAATAAATACACTTTACTCAAGATTAACACAGAATAACTCAAAGTTTGATCAAATTTATCGGCAAGGGAAAGTTTCCAGAAAAATATCAAAGCTTGTCAATGGCTGTACACTTGCAACCACCTTGACACGATCAAATTTGACACAAAGAGAGATATACATGCTTCTCTAGATGGCTTCTCAAAATGGATAGGCTTTGTCAAGATTTTTTTGTTGGAGAAAATCAGTCCCCGATCTTTCCAAAACTCCCAACCATTTGCACGAAAAATGCATGTCATTTATAACATTTCCAACAGAGCCCCTTTCTCCCAAAAGACAAAAAACTTTAAATGCACCAAAGTCTTGTCATGATTCTTTCATGATTCACGAATCGAGATATCAAAAGTCTCCAGTGCTCGAGGAAAATCTCTTCGATTTCTTCTGCATTCAACTCCTTTCTCGGGAAAAACATGCCTCCATCCATTCGCCAACCACTTCCACCCCATATCAATCAAATCTGACCCCTTGCATGCTCAGGAGAAGAAAAATGGAAAACCAGATCGGGCTTGAGAGTCAGACCATTTTAATGGTGAAAGTCATCTCCAAATCTCTCCCACCAAACTCTAGATATCAAAATTAACTCGCTCCTCTGTTTGGCGTGTAGAAAATAGCAAGAAATCATGAAGACTCACACTCCCAGGAGTTTTACAGAGAAAATGGAGGGAAAATCAGATTTAGACACTCAGCAGCCATTGATCTTTGATTTTGAATGTGGGTTGTCCACGTGGAAGATGAAAAAATAGGCTTGGGGGATTTCTTTGACCTTTTCTGACCCTTTTGAAAAAATGGAAAAATTTCCCATTTTGCTCCGTGTTGGTCCCATTATTGAGTTTTCATAATGTGCCCTAATTTTTCATGTCCAATTTTTCTCAGAAACGTTTTATTGTTCGATTTGGTGATCTGCAATTCGTTTCTCCTAGTTGAATGCTTTGAAGGTGCCCAAGAATGTGTTGTTTTTCCCTAATTTGAAACAATTATGCAATTTTGCCCCTTTCCGTGCCCTAATTTTTCCATATTTTTGGGTTGTATCGTTTTCCGTGCCAAATCGTGTAAAAAGTTGAAATTGATCAAATCTGAGTTGTTTGCAATTAAAATCCCAATCCCCAGGTCAAAACAACGTCAAATCATGTTTCAATTGATTTAAAACCAAGAAATCTGCCATCCTTGTTAAAAATTTTGATTTCTAGGGCATCCTCTGTATTTTTGACGTTTTGACGGTCATACGGGTGTCATCTGCCCGTCAAATTCATCATCGCAACATTATTACAACGTGGTGGGTTCCTATTGGCGGGGGTGGTCGAGAAATGTTTTCTAACTTGTCATTTTTGAAATTTTGGCTAAAGGGAATTTTTGACCTGAAGGCCCTCATCCAATAGTAGGTGGACACGTGTCCAGGAAAAGTCAGCATGGGAGGGCGGAGGTTTTGATGAATTTGAAGTTTTTAAACTTCAAAACTTTAAAGTTAAAATTTGAGCCGAAGCTCTGCAACAAATCACGAGGTGACACGTGTCCAAGAGAGCCAAAATGGGGCAGCGGGTTTTGTGATGATTTTGAAGTTTTTAACTTCAAATGGTATAATGTCAAATTTTGGGTGAAGCTCCAAGACCAATAAGAAAAGGACACGTGTCCAGAAATACAAAAAGTGGAAAAGAGGGCCGAAGGAAAGTTTTATGAATTTTTGCCTTTGTGTTTGCAAGGTAAAAAATGAAAGATGGTCCCGACCAATGAGGAGCCAACACGTGTCCCAAAAGGCAGAAATGGGGAGTGCGGGCTCGGGAGAATTTTGAAATTTTACAAATTTGGCAGGGAGGTCTGAAGGAAGAATTGGAGGCCTGGACCTGCAACGAATGGGAGAGTGCCACGTGGCGAGGAAGAGAGCGGTGTTCGGGCCCATGGAGAATTTTGAGCAAAATTTCCTTTTTCAAAAAAGGAGCAAAATGGATAGAATTGGCCCACAATTTCAAAGGGGCCCACATATGGACACGTGGTAGGCCTAGGAGGCAAGCGGGAAATTTTGCAAAATTTTCCAAAATTCAAAAGGGTCGCAAATGCATTTTTAAAGATGGGGACCCGATCCAATCATGTTTTGACACGTGTCCCACCTTATCTAGAGTCAAAAGGGTATTTTTGAGCTTATTCGTGGATCTCATCTAGCCACGTGGAGGGCGGACATTTAACATTGATACAAAATTGATGGCAACTGTACATTCCTCCTTCTTGCCGCCATTGGATCTCCAAGAAGCTTGGAATCATGATTTCTTCATCAATTTTCTTTGAACCTTATATGATTTTGCATTGTCTTGGCCTTCTGAGTGCAATGACACTATTTTCATGACCTAATTTGGTGATCTATGATGTTTTTGATACATTTTTGCTTAGGCCCGTCAAAAAACGTGAAAGATGAAAATCAAAAGTTGCAGAGGTGAAAAGGTAAAAATGATTAGTAAAAGATCCTTGCATGCCTAAATGGTAAAAACGTGACCCTGGGGGGGATAAGGATCCGAATTTGTGTAATAATTTAAAATTTTTGGTACACCTAGCTTTCATCGAACGTTTTTATGTTTTCTGTCCCTTTCTATAAATCATGAGGAGTTGTAACAAATTTGATCCCATAAGCATATTATTTTCTTGGGAAGGAAGACTCCATGATGGCATGAGGTATATTATGCATTTTGGAGAAATTTGTAAAGGGTGGAGAGTTGAAAATTACAGGAAAATTTTGAGAGAAAGCTCATCTTCTGTAAAATCCACCAAAGAACCAGGTTAATGTCTCATATGTTGGAAAATTCATGAATGTGGGTTGGTTACAAGTGTATAGCCACCACACAGCTCTGAGATTTTTCATGTAACTCTCCCCTGCTATTGAATCTAACAAGCTTTGAATTAAATCTATGTTTTTCTTTAGGCAATATGATGTCTGTTATCAATTTTAAATGCCTACGATAAATCTTAGTGTTCTTGTTGCAATCTTGCATTGAAAATATTTAGAAATCACACAGGATCTCCATTTTTGGTTGATAGTTCAGTGGTATTTGCAATCTCATACTCAGAAGAGCCTTCATCTGATAAGGAGATAAACAAATTTAAAATCACTTTACCTTCCTTGACTGCAAAGATTCCTTGTAAGCCTTTGGGGGTACCTAAGGCATGATTTGATCATGGATTTTTGTGTTTAATTGAGTTATTTACTTCAATATTTTGTAGTGAGTTCTCAAAGATTGTGTGAAGAGTGCAACCTGGCTTCCATTTGTGCCTCTTCTAGTTGAAAGAACAGCTTGATTACTTTAGGCATTTCATTTGATGGTTGTTCATGTATTATGCTGTCAAAGATCTAATCTATCCTAGTTTTTCTTATCAATCTCCTACCAAAAAATCATCCAACAAAAAATATCCTATCCCTGATTTGCATGTGTATACCCACAAAAGATCAAAATCTATTTACAAAAATATGCATAATAGATAAGGACTTCCAATGTCTCTAGTAACCTTTGCCTCGTTTGGAGAACATACCCATGTTTTGAGAAGTGACAACTTGTGAGAGTTCAGATCTGGGGTGTTGATCATGTTTTCATCAAGATCTCCATCATAGAATTTCAAGCAAAGAGAAGGGCATCTTCATTTCCTTCACCATTACAAGGTTACAAAATAGGTCCTCTTACCTTGGTTGCAAGGCACAACCTAAAAAAACTAGGACAAGATCAAGTCCTATTGGAGTGCTATCCATTTCTCCATAAACATGAGTGCTAGCTAGACCATATCCACGGCTTCCAACAACATACAACGTGGTCTAATCTTTCCTTAAGCTCCATGACATAATTGTGGTGCTACTCAGATTGAAAAGGAGAACAAATTTGGATACCAACAAGAGTGGCGCCGTTGCCGGGGAGTCCCTGAATTTCTTGGTGGTTTTGAAGTATTTGAAAGGTTTGAGCATTTGTGTATTCAAGTATTTGAGTTGTTGCATTGCCAAGGTATCACCCTATTTTTCAGATCTGTAAGTTTTAAAGCAAAGGTTTCAAGCTCAGCCTGCCCTTTTTCATTTCCAACAGTTTAGACACTTTTTGTTGCATTATGTTTGATTGATCTAAGAAGAAGAAGGTCTGATTTATAAGGCTCTGCAAAGTTTTTCAGTGCTAAGATACATTTGACAGATTATTTTAGTGCATTCTTGCACAACTGAGGTGAAATTCCTTAGTGGCGACTCCATGCTGATTTGAATTTAGAAATACCAGTGTCTTGAGCTTTCTGTCATTTATTTTTGTGTTGTTGATCTCTGCAAAACTGGAGGGAAGAAGATCTCTCTTCCTTAAAGACTCTACTAAGAAATTGTTCTCATATTTAAGAAATTCAGAGTTGGAAGGGAGAAGAGTTTGGAAGGTGGTTAAAGGTCAGACATCAGGCAAAGATATAGTCATTGGTGAGAGAAATCAGCCTTTGATAGAGGACTATCACTCTTCTTCAAGTGATTCTAATTCAAGAAATCCTCTCATAAACTTTTTTTCCTTAGCTAGTGAAGGTCCTTCTACTGTACCTGGTAAGTTCCTTCTCCAATCTGCACCTCTGTGTTTTAATTCGAGTAATATTTTCAAGAAAATCAGCACTTAGAAGATACCAGTCTTGTGAATCACATTTTGAGCCCCAAGGATATTGTACTCCTCACCAGCTTGTTTCACCTCCAAGATCACCCCCACCAAACAATATGGCTCAGCCTAGACCTCCATTTGTTGTTAACACCTTTGGTCCTATAAATTTTAGAGGAATGGATGGTTACCCAAATGCTGTCCCACAAGATGTTAGAAATAGGTTGCCAAAATTCCAGGGTAACAATGTTATTACTGGTGATCAGCATCTCAAACTTTTTGATAATATGATGGAATATTTTGAGATAGAGTTTGAAGATGTGTATATTAAGCTATTTATTCATACACTAGAAGAAGATGCTAGGGATTGGTACAAGGCTCTACCTGATAACTCTATTGATTCATGGACTGAAATGAAAAATGCATTTAGGTTGCAATATGGAGACAAGACTGATCCTAGATTTCTTTTGTCTGAGTTTGAGAATATCAAGAAGAACCCAAATGAATCAGTCCATGACTTCAACACAAGGTTTAACAAAACTTTGAGAAGGTTTCCTGTTGGTTTGAGGCCTTGTGATGAATCTTGTTTAATCAAATATACAGATGCATTTGATAAAAAGGCATCCTACTACCTAAGAGATAAGAACCCAACCAATATAAGACAAGCTTTCACCATGGCACTTCAAATTGAGAACAATATCAAGGCTGTTGGGAAACCTCTTAAGAGAGATGGTGTAAAATTGATAAACCTTGAAAAACCTCAAGCTAGCAAAGGTGTTGATTTAGAAGAGGTTGTGAAGACTTTGGCAGGGGTTGTCAAAGAAATCTCATACAAGTTGGCAAGAGCTGAGAAGGGAATTGGGAAGACTTCACAAGGTCAGCCTAGGCAGCAGGCACAAGATAGATTTGGAAATCACCATAGGAATGAGCAGAGGTTTGATGATAAGGGTAAAGGGCCTGTTGGATCTACAAATAGACAACCCCAAACACATGAAAATAGATTGGTTCCTGACCCTCTAACTGCCAGGGTTGTTGTTGTTGATGAAGTGGCTGATATGGATTGGTGTGATAGATGTTTTCTTCCTCATCCTCCATGTGAAATGGACCAAAAAGTTGATGAAGCTGATAATGAGGATGGAACTGATGATGATATTTGCATGGTGGGCTGTTCTTCAAGCTCACAAGGAGGAGCAACATCTACTGAAGTAATAAGTGCTAGGACTGCTGCAACCTTTTGGGATTGCATAAAGCGGGTACCACTTCTTTCTCTTTCTCAAGCTCATGATGTAGATGTAGTTCAAGCCTTTGAAATTCCTAATAATGAATTTGAATATCTAAGAGCTTTGATGATCAAGAAGTATGATGGTGGTATCCCTTCAGAGGAATATAGACAATTGTTGATGAATGTTGTTGTAGCTCAAGAAAAGGACTATAACACTAGAAGCAAAGTTGTTAAGGGAGTTGGGCCTCAAGCCAAAACTAAAACACCCTTGCTCACAAGCATTCCAAAGGATGCTCCTAGGAAAGAAACACTTGCTAAAGGTTCTGCTGTCCCAAACAAAAATTACAGTCCTTCTCATGCCCAGGCTGCTAGGAATACTTCTCCATCTGATGAACCTTCTTGTTTCCCTTCCAATGCTGTCTTACCAAAGAATGTTCCATATGATATAGCCCAAGTATTGAGCCAAATTAAAGTGAGTGTTCCAATCATTGAGTTGCTTAGAATTCCTGAGCATAAGAAGAGAGCATGTGAGTACTTGGGATTGAAGGAAGAAAAGGTTACTCTAGGTAGAAATGTAAATGTTGTAGAAACTCCACCTCAGATCATTGTTGACTTTGAAACACCACCAGTGGTGGAGGATCTTGGAGAGGCACCTGAGGTATATTTGGGGACATCCTTGGTTGATTCCCAATTGAATGTTGATCCATTCTTTACAACTTTTCTCATAAAAGATAGACTACTTCACAATTGTATGTTTGATTCTCGGTGCATCATGTAATGTCATGCCTCTAGAAGTCATGAATGAGTTGGATATCAAGGTGAAAACTGCCTATGGGAAGTGTACTACCATGGATTCAAGGGAAGTTCTAGTGGTTGGTTGTGTGAAGGGTTTAGTAGTGCAACTTGCAGCCTATCCGGGTAAGAATTTGAAACTGGATGTTGTAATTGTTGACTGCCCTGCCAAATGGGGTATGATTTTGTCAAGAAAATGGGCTACAAGTGTTGGTGGCAGTGTTCAGATGGACATGTCTTTTGCTACTATTCCCATTGAGGGCAGCCTTGTCAAGCTTTATGGAGAAAAGAAAATGTTACATCTAATTGAGGATCCAAATAATGCTTCCTATGAAGTGTTGTTTGCTGACGTAGATGCTAAGAATTTAATTGGTTTTGTTAATGGAAAAAAACACAAGATGGACAGATCAAAGTGCCTTGATATGATAGGTTCTCCTTGGACCTTGCTATTTGATGGAGCTTGCTTCAAATTTTGAAATGGTGCCGGTATAGTTCTGCTTTCTCATAGGTTAGAAGAGTATTCTTTTTCCTTCAAACTTAATTTTTAATGCACTAACAACGTTGCTGAGTATGAGGCATTGTTGTTGGGGTTAATAATTACATGGAAGTATGGAGTAAGAGATATTGTTGCAAAAGGAGACTCAGAGCTGGTTGTCAGACAAATAAGAAAACTGTATGCTACAAAAAATCAGCGTATGAAACAATATAAGCATGCAGTTTGGGATCTAATTGAAATGTTTGATTCCTTTAACATTGTTTACCATGACAGAGGTATTAATGCTGCTGCTGATAAGTTGGCAAAAGCTTGGGTTCTAGATTTGAAAACTGCACCATTTCACCTTATTGTGAATACAACATTGAAGTCTTGACTAGGCCAGCTGTCCCTGATAATGTGAAACATTGGCAAGTCTTTAACAATGATGCTCAAGTGCTCAGGTTCTTGCAAAACCAAGGTGATTTTGTAAATCATAATATTTATTGGGAACTAATGGTGTGTATGACTGAAGGAAGAGAAACTTTGTTTGGAAAAGATATCATCCAATTGAAAACAAACACCATTCCTAGAGGTCTTGTTGCACTTGAGTCAAATTTTAACAATGCTGATTGCATCATAAATAGAAACATGTATGCTTCAAGGGATGTGGAAGAGCATGACTTGGGAACAAAGGACAAACCAAGGAAGATTTGGTTAGGCAGCAATCTCAGCAAAGAGGAAAAACAATCTTATGCCCAACTCTTGAAAAAATATCAAGACTGCCTTGCTTGGTCCTATTCAGAGCTGAAAGCATATAGAGAAGATTTATTTCAGCATGAGATCCCTCTTGAAGCAAATGCCAAACCATTCAGATAGAGGCAAAGGCCTATTAATCCACTTCTCTCCATGAAAATGCAAGAAGAGTTAAAGAAGTTGAGAGATGGAGGTATTATTCAGCCCACTAGATATTCATCTTGGGTTGCAAACCTTGTGCTAGTCAGAAAGAAGAACGGAGACATTAGACTTTGTGTGGATTTTAGGAATCTAAATAAATCCTCCATGAAGGACAACTATCCCTTTCCAAATATGGAAAATATGTTGCAACTTGTGATAGGGTCAGAATTGCTTTCTACATTGGATGGTTTCTCCGGATATAATCAAGTGGTTGTCAAAGAATCAGAAAGATTTAAGACAACATTCACTACTCCTTGGGGGACATATGTTTTTGTTAGGATGCCATTTGGATTGATGAATGCTGGAGCCAATTTTCAAAGAGCAATGGATGTTTCTTTTGCTGGTTACATCAATGAGTTCATTGCAGTTTACCAAGATGATGTGACTGTATTTTCAAGGCAGTGAGGTGATCATTTGCAGCACTTGGAAAAAATGCTGATAAGATGTAGGGAGTATGGCATTTCTCTTAATCCAAAGAAGTTTCATTTTGGCATGTAAAAGGCCAAGCTGCTTGGTCACATTGTATCAAAGGATGGTGTTATGATAGACCCTAAGAGAGTGGAAGTAATCAGCAAAGTACCTATCCCAAGAACCAAGAAAGGCATCTAGTCTTTCTTTGGCCAAATCAATTTTATTAGAAGGTTTGTTTCCAATTTTGCTGAGCTGACTCTTCCAATCACAAGCATGTTAAAAAAGGATCAAGTTATTAGGTGGGAGGAGGCTTCCATTCAAGCTTTTGAAGGAATAAAGGATGCACTTAAGCATGCACTTGTTTTGGCAGCTCTAAACTATAAAAGGCCTTTCCAAATATTTTCCTTTGCCTCTGAATTTACCATTGCTTCATTTTTGTTACAAAAGGATGAGAATGGGGCTGAGAGGCCTATTTCCTTCTTTAGCAAGGCTTTACAAGCTGTTGAGTTAAAGTATACAATCATGGAGAAACAAGCATTTGCCTTGGTGAAAGCAACGAAATTTTTCAGGCCTTATATACTGAGCTCAAAAGTTGTTGCTTATGTTCCCCACACCATGGTGAAAGACATCTTATCAGAGATGGAGATCTCAAGAAAAATATGTAGATGGGTGAAAAAATTGCAAGAGTATGATATGGATATCCAAACCACAAAGTTAGTAAGAGGTTTGGGTCTTGCTAAGCTCATGGTTGAGAGCAACTTGCAAAATGTAGAAGTGAATCAGCTAGAGGAAGAAAGGGCAGATATTCTTGAGAAATTGATGAGTTCTGAATGGTACAAAGATGTGATCTTCTACCTCAGGCACCTATGCTGTCCTAGTCACTTGAATAAAAATCAGAAAAGAGCCCTCAAGCTGGCCTCTCAAAAGTATATCATAACAGACCTTGGGCTGGCTTGGAAGAACCCTGAAGGTGTCCTCTTGAAATGCATAACTGAAGATGAAGCTCCCAGAATAGTTGCTGATTTCCATGGGGGAGTTTGTGGAGGAAATTTTGCTTTGGGAGGGTGATAGCACATAAGATTTTGAGAGCTAGTTATTGGTGGCCTACTCTTTTTAAGGATGTAACCCAACTGGTTAGAAAGTGTGATAGTTGTCAACATTTCTCTGGAAGACTAAAAGCTTCAGGCTCCCTTCCTTTGCAGCCTGTATCAATTGAAGCCCCTTTCAAACAATGGGGAATGGACTTCATTGGTGAGATTTCAGATCCTTCTAGTGCTGGTCATAAGTGGATTCTTGTAGCCACTGATTATTTTACAAAGTGGGTTGAAGCAATTCCATCTAAGAAGGCAACACACCAAGTGGTAATGGATTTCTTGTTGGATCATATCATATGCAGATTTGGAGTTCTAGTTAAGATTGTATCTGATAATGCCATGTGCTTTAGAGCCAAACCTTTAATGGCAATGTGTAATGAATATGGGATAAATCTAATTTATTCTTCAAACTACAATCCACAAGGGAATGGACAAGCTGAGTCCAGTAATAAGAACTTGCTGAAGATCATTAAAAGAACCTTGGAAATGAACAAGAAAAAGTGGGGAGAACAATTGAAGTTTGCAGTTTGGGCTGATAGAATAACTCCAAAAAGAGCAACTGGTAAGAGCCCGTTTGAATTAGTGTATGGAACTCAGGCTTTGCTGCCCTTAAACCTGCAATTATATTCATTTTAGTTTTCCCAACGATTGGAAGATCAAGAGCATGGCCCATATGAATCAAGGATCAATCAGATCATTGAGCTTGATGAAGAGAGAAGAGCATCCCATCAGAGGCATGTTAGATTTAGAGAAAAATTGAAAAGATTGTTTGACAAGAAGGTCACTCCTAGAGCCTTCAATGTTGGTGATCTGGTTTTTCTGTGGGATAGTAGGCATGAAGAAAAGGAAAACATGGTAAGTTTGATGCTCTATGGATGGGCCCTTATGCCATTGACATCATGATTGGAGAACATACATTTTTTCTCAAAGATTTGGAAGGGGAGTTGCTGGAGCTGCCTGTTAATGACAGACATTTAAAACATTTCTTGGATTGATCCCCAAGGTGAGGTATGCACAAATTTTACATTTGTATAGTCCTTTTTTTGTTTTGTCTTTTGCTATTTGTTGGCTTGTGGTTTTCCCTTTTGTCCTTGGTAGCCATTTCTGGTTTTGTTTCTCATTCAGTTTTTGGTGGTAATTCTGAATTTTTGGGCTGCCTTGTGTTTTGACTCCTTGCCCAATGGATTTTTGGCACTTGGTCTACGTTTTGATCTTTTGGCACTCACTGGGAGTGCCCATCCCCAAGCAGAGCCAATGTTGGTCCCATTATTGAGTTTTCATAATGTGCCCTAATTTTTCATGTCTAATTTTGCTCGAAACATTTTATTGTTCGATTTGGTGATCTGCAATTCATTTCTCCCAGTTGAATGCTTCAAGGTGCCTAAGAATGTGTTGTTTTGCCCTAATTTGAAACAATTCTACAAGTTTTCCCCTTTCCGTGCCCTAATTTTCCATATTTTTGGGTTGTATCGTTTTCCGTGCCAAATCATGCAAAAGGTTGAAATTGATCGAATCCAAGTTGTTTGCAATTAAAATCCCAATCCCCAGTTGAAAACAATGTCAAATCATGTTTCAATTGATTTAAAACCAAGAAATATGCCATCCTTGTTAAAAAAATTGATTTCTAGGGAATCCTTTGTATTTTTTTATGTTTTGGCGGTCATACGGGTGTCATCTGCCCGTCAAATTCATCATCGCAACATTATTGCAACATGGCGGGTTCTTATTGGCGGGGGTGGTTGGGAAATGTTTTCTAACTTGTCATTTTTGAAATTTTGGCTAAAGGGAAATTTTTGACCTGAAGGCCCTCATCCAATAGCAAGTGGACACATGTCCAAGAAAAGTCAACATGGGAGGGTGGAGGTTTTGATGAATTTGAAGTTTTTAACTTCAAAACTTTAAAGTTAAAATTTGAGCCAAAGCTCCACAACAAATCACGAGGTGACACGTGTCCAAGAGAGCAAAAATGGGGCAGCGGGTTTTGTGATGATTTTGAATTTTTAACTTCAAATGGTATAATGTCAAATTTTGGGCCGAAGCTCCGGGACCAATAAGAAAAGGACACGTGTCTAGAAATACAAAAAGTGGAAAAGAGGGCCGAAGGAAAGTTTTATGAATTTTTGCCTTTGTGTTTGCAAGGTAAAAATGAAAGATGGTCCCGCGACCAATGAGGAGCCAACACGTGTCCCAAAAGGTAGAAATGGAGAGAGCGGGCCGGAGAATTTTGAAATTTTGCAAATTTGGTAGGGAGGTCTGAAGGAAGAATTGGAGGCCTGGACCCACAGCGAATGGGAGAGTGCCACGTGGCGAGGAAGAGAGCAGGTGTTCAGGCCCATGGAGAATTTTGAGCAAAATGGATAGAATTGGCCCACAGTTTCAAAGGGGCCCACATATGGACATGTGGCAGGCCCAGGAGGCAAGCGGGAAATTTTGCAAAATTTTCCAAAATTTAAAAGGGTCGTAAATGCATTTTTAAAGATGGGGACCCGATCCAATCATGTTTTGACACATGTCCCACCTTATCTAGAGTCAAAAAGGGTATTTTTGAGCTTATTCGTGGATCTCATCTGCCATGTGGAGGGTGGACATTTAATGTCGATACAAAATTGACGGAAACTATACATTCTTCCTTCTTGCCACCATTGGAGCTCCAAGAAGCTTGGAATCGTGATTTCTTCATCAATTTTCTTCAAACCTTATATGATTTTGCATCGTCTCGGCCTTCTGAGTGCAATGACACTATTTTCATGACCTAATTCGGTGATCTATGGTGTTTTTGATACATTTTTGCTCAAGCCCATCAAAAAATGTGAAAGATGAAAATCAAAAGTTGCAGAGGTGAAATGATGAGGTGAAAAGGTAAAAAATGATTAGTAAAAGATGCTTGCATGCCTAAATGGTAAAAACGTGACCCTGGGGGATAAGGATCCAAATTTGTGTAATAATTTAAAATTTTTGGCACACCTGGCATTCATCGAATGTTTTTCTGTTTGTTGTCCCTTTCTGCAAATCATGAGGAGTTGTTGTAACAAATTTGATCCCATAAGCATATTATTTGCTTGGGAAGGAAGACTCCATGATGGCATGAGGTATATTATGCATTTTGGAGAAATTTGTAAAGGGTGGAGAGTTGAAAATTACGGGAAATTTTGAGAGAAATCTCATCTTCTATAAAATCCACCAAAGAACCAGGTTAATGTCTCATATGTTGGAAAATTCATGAATGTGGGTTGGTTACAAGTGTATAGCCACCACACAACTATGAGATTGTTCATGTAACTCTCCTCGCTATTGAATCTAACAAGCTTTGAATTAAATCTGTGTTTTCCTTTAGGCAATATGATGTCTGTTATCAATTTTAAATGCCTACAGATAAATCTTAGTGTTCTTGTTGCAATCTTGCATTGAAAATATGTAGAAATCACACAGGATCTCCATTTTTGGTGATAGTTCAGTGGTATTTGCAATCTCATAATCAGAAGATCCTTCATCTGATAAGGAGATAAACAAATTTAAAATCACTTTACCTTCCTTGAATGCAAAGATTCCTTGTAAGCCTTTGGGGGTACCTAAGGCATGATTTGATCATGTATTTTTGTGTTTAATTGAGTTATTTACTTCAAGCTTTTATAGTGAGTTCTCAAAGATTGTGTGAAGAGTGCAACCTGGGCTTCCATTTATGCCTCTTCTAGTTGAAAGAACAACCTGATTACTTTAGGCATTTCATTTGATGGTTGTTCATGTATTGTACAGATGTCAAAGATCTGATCTATCCTAGTTTTTCTTATCAATCTCCTACCAAAAAATCATCCAACAAAAAAGATCCTATCCCTGATTTGCATGTGTATACCCACAAAAGATCAAAATCTATTTACAAAAATATGCATAACAGATAAGGATTTCCAATGTCTCTAGTAACCTTTGCCTTGTTTGGAGAACATACCCATGTTTTGAGAAGTGAAAACTTGTGAGAGTTTAGATCTGGGGTGTTGATCATGTTTTCATCAAGGTCTCCATCATAGAATTTTAAGCAAAGAGAAGGGCATCTTCATTTCCTTCACCATTACAAGGTTACAAAATAGGTCCTCTTACCTTGGTTGCAAGGCACAACCTAAAACAGCTAGGACAAGATCAAGTCCTATTGGAGTGCTATCCATTTCTCCACAAACCTGAGTGCTAGCTAGACCATATCCGCGGCATCCAACAACATACAAAGATGGTCTAATCTGTCCTTAAGCTCCATGACATAATTGTGATCTTGCTCACTTGAAAAGGAGAAAAATTTGGATACCAACACTCTGCACCTCCACTTCTAAAAATTGGCCTAACACGTGTCCCGAGGTGGGCCGCAAAAGAAACACGGAGAAATTCTGCCATTTGACTCTCTTTTTGAAAAAGGAAAATTTTCCTTGTTTTCCCGTAGCTCCGCCCTTGAGAAATAATTTTGACACGTTTTGCAATGTGGGTCCCAGTGGAACTACGCTTCCCCTTTTGCTTTTAACTCTTTTTTTTTCAAAAGGAAAATTTTCCAATTTTCCTCCGTGGGTCTGCACCTCCGCCGTTGACCGGGGAAAAACATTGACTATTTCCCATTGGGATCGTGGGCCATTTTTTCTATTTTAACCTTTACAAAGTAAAGAGGCAAAATTTTTTAATTGCCTCCGATGGTACACCTCACCGCTCCCTATGAATTTTGAAATTTCCACATGTCACCATGACACACCTTGAGGCAGTCCCAAAATTTGATACTTTGAATGAGCGTGGGCTCGCCACATGTCCTATTCCGGAAAATTCTGATTGAATGCTTGAAGCTTAGTAAAAGGTGCCGCATGTCATTCTCTGAGGCAGCCTCATTTTTTTCATTGAAAAGTCTAAGTAAAATGTAAAGCAAGCAGAGGCCTCCATGTGTCAGCTTGGTACTTCTTCAATTTGAAACTCAAGGTCCGATCCCCGAACATGCGCGGTTCCTCCATGTGTCTCCATGGCACAACTTCAAGATGACACCTAAAGCATAGACCCTGAATGAGCGTGATCTCACCACATGTCTTGTTCTACCAAACTACTCTAACTATATAAATTTTTTTCTAAGTATGGGAAAGTAGTGGAAGCCTCCACGTGTCCTCCCGGCGCTACTCCAAGGCAAAGCCCAAAAGAAGATCTTCAAATGAGCATTGTTCCTCCACATGTCCTGGACTTCCTAAAAACCTTTTGAAATTTATCTAAGTATGGGAAACCTAGCGGAAGCCTCCATGTGTCTCTTTCCTACCAATCCTCCATGTGTCCTTCTGGTGCTACTTCAAAGCCAAACCAAACAGTTGATTCTCAAACGAGTGTCGTTCCTCCACGTGGACACATTTTTAAAAATGAGGCTTTTCATGGAATTTCTGAAGTATTAAGCTAATCCACATCCAACTCAGAGGTGCCATGTTTTCGTGTCGACTAAATGATGTAAATTTGACCAGGAGAGACACCCGCAAACCAGTAAAACATAGAGAAATGTCCATTCGAGCCAAGAAATGAGGTTTTCTTCAAGGACAAAGAATTTAGACTGTTGTAAGGCTCAAACATGACCCTTAGGGACACATCAACTCATTTCTCCTCGAGTACCTAGGGCAAAAATGACAAGAACAACAAATTTTGACTGTGGAGAATGGAGAAAATGGGAAAACGTGAGTTTTGAAGGGACAGAGCATGAGAGACCCAAAATATAGAGCTCTTCTAGAGGAACAAAGGAACCATGAGACAAATACGGACCCACACATGATCTTTGACCCAGGAGCAGACTAAAAATGGAAATAAGACCAACCAAGCACCATACGGGAAGGAGAAAATGATAGAGGCCGTGAATGAATAATTTTCAAAGGCACAGATGGGGCGAGACCATTTTGAGCACCAACATTGGCTCCGACTCGGGATGGGCAACTCCCTGCGAGTGCCACAAGAACAAAAGTAGACCAAGTGCCAAAATATCCATTGGGTAGTGGAGTCATCTTTGCAGGGAAAAGCAACAGAGCCATCTCCAAAAATAAAAAAACAAAGAAGCTAGCAAAAACAAGTCACCGAGGACCAGAACAAACCAAAACACAAAACAGAAACAAACAACCGACTATACACTGTACAAAAGGTGTTTACCTTGATTCAAAGGAATTAATCCAAGAAATGCTTTAGATACCTGCCATTAATAGGAAGCTCAAGAAATTCACCATCTAAATCCTTCAAGAAGAAGGCGTGTTCACCAATTCTGATGTCAATGGAGTAAGGGCCCATCCATAATGAATCAAACTTGCCATGCTTGCCCTTATCCTCATGCCTACTATCCCATAATAGCACAAGATCTCCAATATTGAAGGCTCTAGGAGTGACCTTCTTGTCAAATAGTTTCTTTAGCTTTTCTCTGAACCTTATATGCCTCTGGTGAGATGCCCTCCTCTCTTCATCAAGCTCAACAATCTAGTTGATGCGGGCATCATGAGGACTCACTTCTTGATCTTCCAGTTGTTGAATGAACTGATATGAAGATAATTGCATATGCAGGGGCAGTAGGGCCTGAGTCCCATATACCAACTCAAATGGACTCTTTCTAGTGGCTCTTTTGATAGTGATCCTATCAGCCTAGACAACAAACTTCAGCTATTCACCCCATTTTCTCTTGTTCAACTCCAAGGTTCTTCTGATAATCTTTCAAAATTCTTATTACTGGACTTAACTTGTCCATTTCCTTGGGGATTATAATTAGAGGCATATGTCAAATTGATCCCATATCCTTTACACATTACCATCGAGGTCTAGCCCTGAAACTCATGGCATTATCAGCTATGATTTTGACTGGTACTCCAAACTTGCAAATAATATTGTTTAGCACAAAATCCATGACAACTTGGTGTGTATCCTTCTTGGTGGGGATTTCTTCCACCCACTTGGTAAAGTAATTAGTGGCTACAAGAATCCACTTATGGCTAGCACTTGAAGGGTCTGAAATCTCACCAATGAAGTCCATTCCCCATTGCTTAAATGGGGCTTCAATTGATATAGACTGCAAAGGTAGGGAGCCTGAAGCCTTCAACCTTCTAGAGAAATGTTGGAAACTCTCACATCTTCTGACCAACATGGTTGCATCCTTGAAAAGAGTTGGCCACCAATAACCAGCCCTTAGGATCTTATGTGTTGTGACTCTTGCAGTAAAATTCCCCCACAAACTCCTCCATGGAGATCAACAATTATTTTGGGGGCTTCATCTTCAGTGATGCATCTTAAGAGGACTCCCTCTGGGTTCTTCCATGCCAACCCAAAATTAGTAATGACATATTTCTGGGAAGCCAACTTAAGATCTCTTTTCTAGTTCTTATTCAAATGCTTAGGGCAGTTTAAGTGTCTAAGATAGAACATCACATCCTTGTACCACTCAGAACTCATCAATCTTTCAAAAATAGCTGCCCTTTCTTCCTCAATCTCATTTACCTCAATGGTCTGCAAGTTTCTCTCAGCCATGAGCTTAGCTAACCCCAAACCTCTCACCAACTTCATGGTTTGGATGTCCATATCATACTCTTGCAATTTTTTCACCCATCTACATCTTTTACTTGAGACTTCCATCTCTGATAGGATGTCTTTTACCATGGTATGGGGAACATAAGCAACAACTTTTGAACTTAAAATATAAGGCCTAAAAACCTTTGTTGCTTTGACCAAGGAAAATGCTTGCTTTTCCATGATGGTGTATTTCAGTTCTACTCCTTACAAAGCCTTACTGAAAAAGGAAATGGGCCTCTCATCCCCTTCATCATCCTTACATGCAGAGAGGGCGGAAACCAACAAGTGTTATACGAGTGAAAGAAAATAGCTGGAAAGGTTTCTTGTAATCTGGGGTTGTTAAAATAGGGGCATGCTTCAATGCCTCTTTGATTCCATTGAATTCTTGGAAGACACCTTTTCCCATTTGATGATTTGATCCTTCTTTAACATGGAAGTGATTGGGATAGTCAACTCAAAATTTTTTGATATAAACCTTCTAATGAAGTTTATCTACCCAAAGAAGCACTGAATTCCTTTTTTGGTTCTTGGAATTGGGAATTTACTAATGGCCTCCACTCTTTCTAGATCAATCATCACTCCTTCCTGTGACACAATGTGACCGAGAAATTTTTCCTTCTACACTCCAAAATGGCATTTCTTTGGATTGAGTGAGATGCCATATTCCCTACATCTAATCAACATCTTCTCTAAGTGTAGAAAATGGTCACTTCTCCTTCTTGAAAACACGGTTACATCATCTTGGTAAATAAAAATAAAGTCATTGATGTAACCAACAAAAGCAACATCCATTTCTCTCTGAAAAGTGGCTCCAACATTCATCAGACCAAAGGGCATCCTAACATATACATACGTTCCCCATGGAGTAGTGAAGGTTGTCTTGATCCTTTCTGATTCTTTCACCATGACTTGATTATAACCAGAGAAGCCATCTAAAGTAGAAAGCAACTCGTAACCCTATTACTAACTGCGCATGTGCTCCATGTTAGGTAAAGGGTAGTTTTCCTTCATTGAGGCCTTGTTTAGATTCTTGAAGTCCACACACAACCTGATGTCACCATTCTTCTTTCTTACTAGCACTAGGTTGGAAACCCAAGAAGAATACCTTGTGGGATAGATAATTCCTCCATCCCTTAGCTTCTTCAGCTCCTCTTACATTTTGAGAGATAAAAAGGATTAATTGGCCTCTTGCTTCTACCTGAAGGGTTTTGCACTAGGCTCCAAGGGAATCTCATGCTGGAACATGTCTTCTTTGTATGCTTTGAGCTCAGAATAGGTCCAAGCCATGCAATCTTGGTATTTCTTTAACTAGATGTATGACTTCTTTTCATCTTTGCTGAGATTGCTGCCCAACCAAATATTCCTTGGTTTCTCCTTCATGCCAAGGTCATGCTCCTCAACATCCCTTGAGGCTGCCATATGCCTGTTAATAATGCAGTCAACACTAATAAAATTTGATTCAATAGAAACCAGCCCTCTAGGAATGGTATTAGTCTTTAGATGGATGATGCCCTTGCCAAAAAAAGTTTCCTTCCCCTCTGTTGTACAGACCATTAGCTCCTAATCAATGTTTTGATCAGAAAACTCTCCATCATTTTGCAAGAACCTTATGACCTGAGCCTCATCATCAAAAACCTGCCAATGTTTTATATTGTCAGGGACAGAGGGTCTTGTCACTACCTCCACCTCATATTCACAATAAGGGGATGTTGCAGAACTGTCAAACCAAGACCCCAACACTGCAAGCTTGTCTGCCAAGTCATTGAACCTCCTATCATGATGCACAATGTTGAAGGAGTCAAACATCTCAATGAAGTCCCAAACTACATGCTTGTATTGTTTCATTCATTGATTCTTTGTGGCATACAATTTTCTGACTTGCTTTACAATCAACTCTGAGTCTCCTTTGACAATGATGTCCCTGACACCATACTTCCAAGAAATTCTTAAACCTAACAACAGTTCCTCATACTCAACAATGTTGTTAGTGCACTCAAAGTTAAGCTTAAAGGAAAAAACAAACCTTTCTTGGCTTGGAGAAATTAGGACAACACCGACACCATTTCCAAATTTGGAGCAAGCTCCATCAAACAATAAAGTCCAAGGAGAGCCTACCTACTCAAGACACTTAGACTCCTCAATCTTGTGCTCTTTTCCATCAACAAATCCCACAAAGTTGTCAGCATCAACATTTGTATATAATACTTCATAGGACGCATTGTTGGGATCCTCAATAAGGTGCAACATTTTCTTCTCCCCATATAACCTGACAAGGCTGCCCTCAACTGGGATGGTGGCATAAGACATGTCCATTTAGACACTACCACCAACACTTGCAGCCCACTTTCTTGACAACAACATACCCCACTTGGCTGGGCAATCAACTATGACAACATCAAGCTTTAAATTTTTACCTGGGTAGGCTACAAGCTGCACTACCAAACCCTTCACACATCCCACTATTGAAATGTCTTTGGAGTCCATGGTAGTGCACTTCCCGTATGCTGTTGTTACCTTAATATTAAGTTCATTCATGACCTCCAAAGGCATGACATTGCATGATGCCCTTGAGTCAAACATACAATTATGGAGCAGCCTATCCTTGATGATCAAAGTGGTGAAGAATGGATCCACATTTAGTTGAGAGTCTACAAAAGATGTCCCCAAATAAACCTTGGGTGGTTTAGCTAGCTCCTCTAATGCTAATGGTGTCTCAAACTCTTTAATGGC
Organism: Taxus wallichiana var. yunnanensis; assembly: GCA_018340775.1. NCBI lineage: Eukaryota > Viridiplantae > Streptophyta > Pinopsida > Cupressales > Taxaceae > Taxus > Taxus wallichiana. Next base: position 5,572,649 of record CM031242.1, on the reverse strand, counting down.
TAGAGGATTCTCCACAATGTTCACATTTCTCCCCAAGGCAGTCCTATCTTCACTCAATCCCAAGTATTCAAATGCTCTCCTTTTGTGCTCAGGGATCCTAAGAAACTCAACAATTGGGACAGAGACTTTGATTTGACTCAACACTTGGGCAATATCATATGGGACATTCCTTGGCAAGGTAGTATTGGAAGAAAGGCTAACACACTCATTAGGTGGCACAAGATTCTTGATAGCTTGAGCATAAGGAGGGGTATGATTTTTTCTTGGAACTGTAGGGATTTTGGCAAATGGATCTTTCCTAGGAGCCTCTTTAGGAATGTTAGAAAGTAAGGGAGATTTTGGCTTGGCTTGAGGCCCCACCCTTTGACAACCTTACTTCTTGTGTTATATTCCTTCTCTTGAGCCACAAAACATTCATTAATAATTGCCTATCCTCCTCAGATGGGATTCCTCCATCATACTTTTTTATCATTAAAGCCCTTAAATATTCAAATTCATTATTGGGAAATTCAAAAGCTTGTACATTATCTACTTCTAAAGTATGAGAGGGAGGGAGAATATGTACTCTATGAATGCAGTCCCAAAAAGTGGCAGTAGTTTTGGCACTTATCACCTCAGTTGAGGTTGCCCTTTGTTGTGAGCTAGTGGAGCATCCCATCATGCAAACATCATCATCATTATCATCAGCTTCCTCTTCTTCTTGCTGATCTTCTTCACATGGAGCATGGGGCATGAAACATCTATCACACCAATCAATGACTTCTGTCTCTTCCACCACAACAACTCTAGTAGCCAAAGGATCAGGTACCATTCTACTTTCTCTACCTTGAGGCTGCCTATTCCCAAATCCAACAACTCCCTTGCCTCTATCATCAATTCTTTGATGATTTGTGAATCTGTCTTGGCCTTGTTGCTTGTGTTGTCCTTGTGAGCTTGGGCTAATTTATAGGAGATCTCCTTGACAACCCCTAGCCAATTTTTTCACAACCTCTTCCAAATCAACAGCCTTGCTTGTCTGAGGTTTTTTTGGGTTAACCAGCTTCACACCTTCCCTCTTAGGAGGTTTTCCTATTTCCTTGATATTATTCTCTATTTTTAGGGCCATAGTGAATGCTTGCCTCAAGTTGGTAGGGTTCTTGTCCCTCAAGTAGTAAGTAGCCTTTTTATCAAATGCATCAGTATATTTGATCAAACATGACTCATCACATGGCCTTATCCTGACAGAAATCTCCTCAAGGTCTTATTGAACCTTGTGTTGAAATCATGTACTGACTCATTGGGATTCTTCTTGATGTTTTCAAATTATGATAGAAGAAACCTAGGGTCAGTCCTATCACCATATTGCAATCTGAATGCATTGTTCATCTCAGCCCAAGAATCAACAAAATTATCTGGCAATGCTTTATACCAGTCCCTAACATCCTCCTCTAGAGTGTGAACAAACAATTTGATGTATACATCTTCATGCTCAATCTCAAAATCTTCCATCATATTGAGGAAGAGATTTAGATGCTGGTCACTAGTAATAGCATTGTTTCCCTAGAACTTTGGAATTCTGTTCCTCACATCTTGAGGCACTGCATTTGGGTAACCAACCATTACCATAAAATTTATAGGTCCAAAGGTGTTTACAGAAAATGGAGGTCTGGGTTGATCCATATTGATTTGAGGAGGTGATCCTAGAGGGGTGAAAAATTGATGAGGGGAAAAAGGTCCTTGGAACATAGGAGTGTAGTTTTCAAAATGGAGATCCCCCAAAGGCCTTGCTTCTTGAAATCCCTATCTACTTCAAAAACCAATGCGAATGTGAAGAAAATATTTCAAAATCAAATGAAGGCCCTTCTCTAGCTAGAGAATTCAGTTCCATAAAGAGGCTACCTGATTCAGATGCACTTGAGCTACAATCTTCAATGATAGGCCGTTCACTTTCATCAATAGAGATCCCTCTTCTTGTCTGTTGATCTCCAACAACTCTCCAAGATTTTCTTCCTTCTGAATTTGCTTTTCCTAACTCTGGAAATAATGTCCTAGTAGGATCCCTAGTAAAGAAAGATCTTCTTCCCTCCACTTTGTAAATAATAGTAACAAATTTTACTTGATAGAGGTTTGAGACACTAGTCCTTATCGAATCAAATAAACAGGGAATTTCCACTAAGGAATTCCACCTTAGTTGTGCAGATGCACTAAATATGATCTGTCAAAGGTCTCACAATGCAAGAAACTGAAATGGATAAATAGATATTGAATCGGTAACGGTGACAAAAGTGTTGGTGTTGTTGACGGGATAAATAGATATGGATTGATAGTGAAACAACAAAATAGTCTCAGTAATGCAAATTATTTCCCAGGAGTTCCAAATAGTCCCTGACAATGGCACCACAAGTGTTGGTACCCAAATTTGTTCTCCTTTTCAAGCCAAGTAGCAACACAGATTCAACAAGGAGCTTAGAGGTAGATAGATCATAAATGTATGTCATTTTGTAGCTGGGGAGAAATCTAGCTTGTCCCTTTGTTACTTGGATTTGTGGAGAGATGGATAGCACCTCAAAAGGATGTGATCTTATCCTAACTATTTTAGGTTGTGCCTTTCAACCAAGGTAAGAGAACCTATTGTGTAACCTCTGTTATTTGAAAGGAGATACATGTACCTTTCTTTTGCATAAATTTTATAGAGAAGGCCTTGGGAAAATATGATCAACACACCAAATTTGACTCTCACAAGTTCTCACTTCCATATTATAGAGATATTCTCACAACAAGGCAAAGGTTACTAAAGACATTTGAGACCTTGATCTGTTATGCATACTTTAGTAAAAGGATTTTGGTCTAGTGTGGGTATACAGAGAAAAACAGGGGTAGTATGGGTAGGATTGGTTTTTGTTAAATGAATTTTGGTGGGAGGGGAGACAGGATGGACTTGACTCACCATATCCTTGAGAGCTTATGCAAAATGGAAAGATTCAATCCACAAAATTCCAAAAAAGTTAAATCGTTTCCTCAACTAGAATATGTGCTTCAATGGAGGCCCAAATTAGCACTCTTTCACACAACCTATGGGATTCTATCACAAAGGCTCGAGTCATAGAACCCAATAAAGAACCAAGATTTAAACCAAGTCACACTTGAGGTACACCCAGAGGCTTACAGAGAATCTCTATAAACAAAATGAAAGAAAATAGATTTTTAACCGTTTATCCCACTCCTAGATGAAGGCTCTTTTGAGAAATGAAATTACAGATGCCACTAAACTATCACAAGGACTGAATCCTATGTGATTGGACCCTATTCTGGTACAAGATTGCAATAGAAACAAGAAAAACTACTCGTATGCATTCAGAGATGAAATAAATACACTTTACTCAAGATTAACATAGAATAACTCAAAGTTTGATCAAATTTATCAGCAAGGGAAAGTTTCTAGAAAAATATCAAAGATGGTCAATGGTTGTACACTTGTAACCACCTTGACATGATCAAATTTGACACAAAGAGAGATATACAGGATTCTCTAGATGGCTTCTCAAAATGGATGGGCTCTGTCAAGATTTTTCTGTTGGAGAAAATCAGTCCTGATATTTCCAAAAACTCCCAACCATTTGCACAAAAAATTCATACCATTTATATCATTTCCAATAAATCCCTTTCCTCCTAAAAGACAAAAAATTTAAATGCACCAGTTCTTGCCATGATTCTTTCATGTTTCGCAGAATCAGATCTGTAAAAGTCTACAAGTGCTCGAGGGAAAATATCTTCGATTTCTTCCCGCATTCAAATCCTTTCTCGAGAAAAACACACCTCCATCCATTCGCCAACCACTTCCACCCCATACCAATAAAATATGACCCCTTGCTTGCTCAGGAGAAGAAAAACGGAAAAACGAATTGGGCTTGAGAGTCAGACCATTTTAATGTCGAAATTCATCTCCAGATCTCTCCCACCAATCTCTAGATATCAAAATTAACTCCCTCCTCTATTTGGCATGTATAAAATAGCAAGAAATCATGAAGAATCGCACTCCCAAGAGTTTTACTGATAAAAAGGAGGGAAATCAGATTTAGACACTCAACAGCCGTTGATATTTGATTTTGAATGTAGGTCATCCATGTGGAAGATACAAAAACAAGCTCGGGGGCTTCCTTTGACATTTTCTAACCCTTTTTAAAAATGGAAAAATTTCCCATTTTTCTCTGCACCTCCGCTTCTAAAAATGGGCCTGACACGTGTCCTAAGGTGGGCCCCAAAAGAAATGTGGAGAAATTCTACCATTTGACTCTCTTTTGGAAAAAGGAAAATTTTCCAAGTTTTCCCCGCAGCTCTGCCCTTGAGAAATAATTTTGACATGTGTCCCAATGTGGGTCCCAATGGAACTACGCTTCCCCTTTTACTTTTAACTCTTTTTTCTCAAAAGGAAAATTTTCCAATTTTCCTCCGCGGTTTTCACCTCCACCGTTGATCAGGGCAAAACATTGACTATTTCCCATCGGGCTCACGGGCCATTTTTTCTATTTTAACCTTTACGAAGCAAAGAGGTGAAAAGTTTGAATTTCCTCCGATGGTCCGCCTCCCCGTCCCCTATGAATTTTCAAATTTCCATGTGTCACCACGACACACCTTGAGGTGGTCCTAAAAATCTTATACTTTGAATGAGTACGGACTCGCCATGTGTCCTGTTATGGCAAAGTTTGATCAATGCTTGAAGCTCAGGAGAAGGCGCTATGTGTCATGCTCCGAGGCAGTCTCCTTTTGGTCGTTGAAAAGTCTAAGTAAAATGCAAAGAAAGTAGAGGCCTCCATGTGTCAGCTTGGCACTTCTTCAATTTAAAACTCAAGGGCCGATCCCCGAACATGCGCGGTTCCTCCACATGTCTCCATGGTGCAACTTCAAGATGGCACCTAAAGCAGAGACCTTGAATGAGTGTGATATCACCATGTGTCCTGTTCCGCTAAACTGCTCCAACTACATAAAAATTGTCTTAGTATGGGAAATCAAGGTGGAAGCCTTCACGTGTCCTCCATACGCTACTCCAAGGCAAATCCCAAAAGTAGATCTTCAAATGAGTGTCATTTCTCCACATGTCCTGGACTTCCCAAAACCCTTTGAAATTTTTCTAAGTATGGGAAACCCAGGTGGAAGCCTCCATGTGTCTCTTTCCTGCCAACCCTCCACGTGTCCTCCCGGCGCTACTTCAAAGCCAAACCAAAAAGTTGATTCTCAAACGAGTGTCATTCCTCCACGTGGATACATTTTAAAAATGAGCCTTTTCATGGAATTTCTGAAGTATTAAGTTGATCCGCATCCAACCAAGAGGTGCCACGTTTCCTGTCGACTGAATGATGTAAATTTGACTGGGAGAAACGCCCGTCAAACCGTAAAACATAAAGAAACATCCATTTGAGCCAAGAAATGAGGTTTTCTTCAAGGATAGAGAATGTAGACTGTCATTAAGGCTCAAACAAGACCCTTAGGGATGCATCAACTCATTTCTCCTCAAGTACCTAGGGAAAAATGGAAAGAACAACAAATTTTGACTGTGGAGAATGGAGAAAATGGGAAAACGTGAGTTTTGAAGGGACAGAGCACGGGAGACCCAAAATACAAAGCTCTTCCAGAGGAACAAAGGAACCATGAGAAAAATATGGACCCACACATGATCTTCGACCCAGGAGCAAATGAAAAATGTAAATAAGACCGAGAAAGCACCATACGGGAAGGAGAAAAATGACAGAGGCCGTGAATGAATAATTTTTCAAAGGCACGATATGGGGCAAGACCATTTTGAGAACCAACATAACATAAATGAATTCACGCTGATGGTGATTCTTGTGTTCCTCCACAATATTATGGGAATGTTCGAATGGGATTTGATAGATGTGAATGAGAAGGTGATTGTTGATCCCTCTCCTACTTTGGTGAATGGGTAACCCATTAACCTCTGCATCAATCACCGAAATAAGTTAATCCCATCTTAATTATAGTTTGTGAAAGGATGAAATAAATTTTTAATATATTATTACTCTCAAAGTCTTGTGAAATTTTATAGATTTTTGTCATTTTAGAGATAATTTAATAATATTATCAATTAAATATATAATTACAAAAATAATTTAAAATAACTTGTCTTTCTTCGTTTTTTTGTAAGTATATGAATACTTATATAGCTGCACCATCAAAAATACAATCCACAACTCCATTTTATAATTGAGGTGAATCATGATGCTCTCGTACATAGTAAGAAGGTAAAATTATAAAGAGGATAAAACCTAGTAGATTTATTGGAAGTCTACACAAAATGCCTATACAACTCAAAATATTATAATGTTGCAAGAAAAATCTCAATACACTCAACATTTGATTTCTATTTTGGTTGCAAGTCCCTAGAAGAGACACAAACATAGTAATATTACTGAAAATTTGAAATTTAGGAGTCGTAATTTTGGATAATGCCAACCTAACTGAATGGGAACAATTTGGGTCATTTACTGCATTATAACTGTTGGTGAGAAAATTTGTTGGGTAGACAAATTAGGTGTCTCCACCAACATTCACGGGCTATACCCCTATGTATTGAATGATACAACTCCCATTATTGAAAATAAACTAATCCTAATCCTATCTAAATGTTGTGGGTGGCCAAATTGGCCAAGGATCACACAGGGACACTCCACTAAACCTGTGGCAAAGTGCTTATATGAGGGTACAAGGGAGGAAATTACAGCGATAAAGGTAAATATGGGGAAATTATGCAAGAAAGATTACTGCCATGAGTAGATTGCAGAGCTCACACCCAGTAACTAGAGTATTTCAACCTTCAATATAGAGGAAAGCACAATGAAGCTTACTGGGACCAATGAATTAAGACACCAAGTTTTTAAATTCATCTATTGAGGACACCAAGTTACTATCCGATTCTATATAGGATCAAATATTGTTACAAAGTGCATGATAGAGAGGAATAGAGGAAAAAAAAAGAAAGAGAAATAGAAGTGTAGCTTTTATTCCATGTGTAGTGATGAATACAAAGCTTTAACCAAGCTATCACAATGCTACATAGTAAGAGTTCTTCCCAAAATCTAGAATCCTTTGGAATGGAGAGGCCATCCCAATTTATAGCAATCTGAATTGTCCTTTCACCTCCCTCACATGACTCTTCATTTCCATATTCCACTTGTGACCTTTCATTTTCCATGAATTAAGTATTTCTCTTATAATTTTGAGAAAATACTTTTACAAATTTAAAATAGGTCACTTAAGTGAATATGATGAAATACAATAATGACGCATAACAAAGAATTAGAATGGAGAGAGAAAGAAGAGAGGGAAAGAGAGGAAGAAGGAAGGAATGAAGGGAAAACACTCCTCATGACAAAATGCTTTGAATGCCTTGATGTCACATGAACTTTGAGCGAAGATTTATGCCATCTGTTATCTTCTACATTGATGAAGATTACTCCCTTGAATAACTTTGAATCATCTTCCCAATATAGTGATGACCATAAAATCTATGATGCATATACATCCTGGACCACAAAATTAGTGTTCAGAAACATTGTTTTGAGGTTTACCAATGCAAGCTTGAGATGAACACATACAATGCCCATGATGACTCTCCTTGAAACTTGGTTGATGAACTCCTTGACTTATTAAAATCATTATGATCAACTCTATTTGAGTCACCCATATCCTTAAGTGACAAATATGAATTCACATGATGTGCCTTTTGATGCCCTACTTTGTAATACGATATGATCATTCCAAACGTGATAAATCGCCATCTCTTCATGATCGATTACACCTGAGAAACTAGACTAAACTGTGCACTTGAAATTCATGTTTACTTGACACTTACTATATTTGGAAGGGATAAATTACTATCTTTAGTAAGTTTCGAGTTTTCCTTTCTGGACCCCAAATGGTGATATCAACCTGAATGATTATCCCTCAATGTCCCGTTGTGCCAAACTTGTCTTTTGAGAACAACCTGTTATTTTTAGTAAGTAAACATGGGGCAACTTACTATTTTTAGTAAGTGTCATAGTTAGCTTTTCCCAACCTCAACCAGCTATGGTAGCTTGAATTATTTATTCTTAATGTGTTCCTCTTAAATTTTGGACCAATTGACTATTTATAGCAGGGGCTTGTGTAACCACTTACTATTTTTAGTAAGTGTCAATTGCGAGCCGAGATGACCTTTTTGATGAATTTTCTCGTGATACTCCCTCTGTGTTCACCACATTTTTTTCAGCCTATTTAGATGGTGGTTTACCAAAATTAGAAGTATCCTATGTAGTAAGGTCTGTTATTTTGAGTAAGTGCACTACGGGTGTCAAATTGCAACAAAACAAGGTCTTGAGATTCTGGTTTTTATTCCAGGGTTCCACAAACTGAATTTTGAGAAATTCCTTCATCTGAACAAGTTGGAAAATGATATTTTCATTGAAAAGGGAAGAATACTGAAAAAAAACACATCCCTCTATATCCCTACAAAAAAGGTACTTCATGGCACGAAAACTAGTTTACTCAAAACTAGATTTTTCAACGATCATTCACTCCAATTTTCACTTGATTTCACCCATTTGAACCTCTAGAATTCAAGAGGTATCTCACTTCCTTTTTCACTAATATTCTTCATGTGAAAAGGAAAATTTTTGATGAAAAATCATTCCTCCATATCCCTAAAAATAGGGACTTCATGGCGCAAAAACTAGTTCACACGAAACAAGATTTTTCAACGATCATTCCTCTAATTTTTGCATAATTTCGCCCACCGGAACCCGAAGAAGTAGAGAGGTAGCTCTCATCGCTGTTTTCCACTATTGTGTCATGGTGGCCATTAATGGAGCTTGAAATTTTTATTTCTCATTTTTTTCTCCATTCGTGACAAAATAAAATCCATTGCGATAGGATTTTTCTTCTTGTCTCACTGGTGAAATTTCTTTTTGATCTAGTCATGTACTTTGACGGGAAATAAACTTTGTTCTTCGTGGAGCCGGAAGTGAAATTTCTTCATTGTGAGAATTCCTTGATATGAATGGGAGGTTTTAAAGTGAGTTTTTAATTTCCTTCTAGAGTGGAGAACTTAGAAATAGATGGTTCTTTATTTCGTGCACTGGCTTGCAAGATATGTTTGAATCTTCATCTCATGACAATGGAGGTTTATGAAGAATTCCTTCTCTCTTCTCTTTCATTATTTATTCCTATAGCTATTTCGATCAATATATTATTTGAAACCTGTGCATATTCATGGAGTGGAAGGTTTGGTTTCCATGGCAGAGCTGGTTTGGAGAAACAATGGTGGACTGAGGTGTTCTTTGCAACTTTTCTTCTGGTAGTGAGAAGCAACAAGAAGCGATAAACAATTAGAATTTTTTCAAATTTTTGAGTTTGAGTTGGGATAATTTTTCTATCCCTGACTTCCCTCACCTCAAAGGGACATGAGGGACATAAATTTTCATAGTGCACCTCAGCTTGACATGTGGTGGAGATCCGATGGCAGGGGATTAAAGCCAAAAAAGCAGCTTTAAAGCACTGAGGGGCTTGGAAGCTAGTCACATGGGTGACCAAAGGTCTCCTTATGGTCTGGGCACATTTTTCAAACCTTTATGTCCATGAACTAAAATGGAAATGAGGGAAATAATTTTTTATGGCGTGCTAGGTGATGACATGTGGCAACGATCCAACAGTGAAGGATTTGAGCTCCCGTAAGCACCTGGGGCTGAACTCGTGATCCTGGAGGTTGTATGAGGGTCCAAAGGGATTTTATGGGCTAGGTTAATTTTCATGAAATTTATGTCCCTTATCTTGAGGGAAAAAAATCCCTCCGTGCTTGGGATATGACCCGTGTCCTTAAAAATTTGACTAACTCCCCAACTCACTCCAAGCGGACAACTTGAAATGGCGATAAATTGAGCTCCCGATGGACGGTTTTGATGAAATAGTATATGATATTGAATTGAAAGTGCCTTATAAATCCAATGGCTTGGATATCAGGTCTTAATTATTTAATTTTATCCCTGAAAAATAGTAGTTTTGATCTAGTACTCCACATGTGTATGAAAAAAACCTCTTGTAGACCCATTACACTAAAGTGTTGTAAAAAAAATATCACAATCTTGTAGGGCTTGGAATTAAATTTTTGATGATGTTTTGTTTTTCTCCTAACTCCATCCAGAGCTCTTGAAATCACCTTCAGAAGCTCAACAATTGTTTTGGCCTGTGCATTTGCTGACTCTGTGAACCCTTATTTTAGTGAAACTATCCCAACTTCTTTGGATCCTTCTTGAATATTCCTAAATCAATTACATAATGTTCCTAGGCCTTTGATTCACGTTTGTGTCTAGTTTGGATTTTTTGTTCCGATCCATGGGGTTGTTCTAGTCCTGGGAAGGCCAGTGATAGCCCTTCCCACAACTACCTGGATTTTGTAGTTTTCAATGAACTCCTAAAATCACCTAGGGGGTTGAATTGAATTTACTAAATCACCTAGGGAAATGAGTTAACATGAATTTGGAGGTCATTGGACTAACTAGGAAGACCCGGGGTATCTCAAAAGGATAGAACATGAAAATTTTGGTACATGGGTATAGTTGTCATGCTGGAAAATTTCCAATTTCCATGTTGCACATTTGCATGACAACACTAACATAATGCATTAATCTATGAGAATTTAGGAGGATGATGACATTTGAACAATGGAGTCATATTTTTTCTTCCATATTTTTAAAAGAAAGGAGATTTTTTAGGACGTTTTTCCAGTGTGTAAGTGTGTGTAAGACTTGACCATTGACTATTTAGTTATGTTTGTTAGGAGGGTTCAAGGGAAGGATGCATTTCTCATTTCCTTGTGAAAATTTTAAGCATATATATGTTGAATTGTATAGAATTTTAGACCTACAATTTATGAGGATCTATGACAGAGAGATATAATATTGTAAGTGAAGGAAATGAAGTGGAAACAAATGGAGATAATTTTATTTATTTTAAGTAGAATTAGATAAAGTGAAAATTCTTAAAAAGACAATGAAGAATTATTTAATCTCTAATCAAAATTAATTAAGAATGAAAAATGGTTTTTGATCACATGATTTAGTAGATATATTGACAAATCATCATTTAAACCATGTCTTCATTCATGTTGCATTTTTTAAGGATGAAAATTTAATTTTTGAAAAATATAATTTTAAAAAAATAAAAGTACATAATAAAACTTTAATTATAAAGAAATCTCATTTATTTCCACTCTTTTTTATGCATATCGACCTTCCAATAACACATACATAATGATGTTAGTGAAATATTATATTGAGTTTAGACATGATTACATTTGTAATTTCTATCCTTAGGGGAAAATGTGGCCGATGTGTTCTTTTTTGTAAGTTTATGGTAAACATCAAAATAATATAATAAGGGTTAGTGGAGCTAAAATATAAAAATGAATAATTCTTTAAAAATCATCATTTTATATCATGAATTAGTGAGATTGACCTGTAAACTAACATTCAAGATGTAATCTTTCATTTGGAAATTTTTGGTCGCTATAAATGCATGAGACATAATAGTTCACAACATTGAAGAGAATAAGTGGAAAAGAAAACAAAGACTTGAGTTAACTTCACTTACTCCATGGAATATTATCATAGTAAATATATGACACATGGAAGACTTAAAGAGATTGAGTCATTAACCTCCAAGGAATTAAACGCAACATAAAAAAATAAATATATCATCAATTATGGAGGCAGGAAGTAGAAAGAGAGTGGATACAATATATAGTTTTCATGGAAATTTAGAGGGTGTTTATAGGAAAATAGCCATTCAATTTAATGTGATTATAATATAATTAAAGGCTCTCTCTCGAGGAAATGTGGTAATGGGATTATTTCAATTACATAAACACTCAAAATGCCATCATGAATTTTTAACAATGGACACAAAACATAAAATCCCTAAACATCATATCACAAATTATAAACAATAAACATATACAACCGACATTGAATGGTTCACACAATACATCAAATATGAATAACATGATGACTACACCAAAAATAATAATACAACACCTTAATGATAAACATTCAATGTAGAACATGAAGTTGACTATAAATACTAAATGATAATGTCAAACCTTTAAAAATGATTGTACACCTGACAAACTGACTTGAAATTATCAATAGTAGCACTCATGTTGAACAACACAAAAACTTGTAAAAAAATCTGATTTGTAAACCCTAAACCCTAAACATGTATGACGATGAAGATGATGATGGAAATGATGATGATAATGACCATGACCATGAAGATGATGATCACAATGAGATAATGATTATATTACTATTAATATTAACAAACATCTAATAACAATATTGATATTAATAATTGTATAAATACTAACATTGATAATAATATTGATGACATTTTGATAAATGATAACAATGACAACACCAATGAGGATGATGAGGATGATGAAAACAAAGATGATGAGGATGACGACAAATGAAGATGATGATGATATGAAATTGATAGCTTATCTAATCTAAAATAGAAATAATTATATTAAATAATTAAGGGAATCAATAAGAGACATGAGACAAATTGTAGAGATATATAAAAATATTCTTATAATTTATTCAAATATTGTTGGATCCATTACATAGTCGGTGAGTTTACAAAGAGATTACATATATAGCCTTTCCATTTCCTATAAAAAAAGATACGAGGCTTACCAATAACATCCCACTAATCTTTGTTAGAGAATATCTCCTACGATCACTCACCACTATTATCTCACATATCCCAAAAATATCTCCACACACAATTATCCATGCGAGTTGTTCTCACAACTCAATATTACAATAATCTATATGAGTTGTTTATTAAAAATAACTTACATTTATTTATACTCTCACACTATATTATTCATATGAGTTATATTAACTCATTATTAATAATATAAAATTTAACTAATATCACTCAAAATCACTAATGATAATATTACATTTAATCCTTACAAAATAATAATGTGAGTGCTAATCCCAAGACTATTCCTAACAAATGATGATGATTATGATGACGACGATGATAATGAAGACAATGATGATGATGATGATGAAGATCACCACAACCACGATGACTATGAAAATGACAATAATGACATTGATGATGAAAAAAATGAAAACAACGAAAATAAGGAAAAAGTAGTTTCTTCATTGAAATTTTAGCCATATCTAATCATGAGGCATATCAAGCTTTAAAATATCATATTACATATGCAACTCATGTATCCAATGGTACTTGTAGGTTGTATTTGTTGATCATTATAATGGTTTGACCGGTGTTGTCCATATAAAACCATGTGGCTCAATCCTTATTAAAAAATATATAAATTATGAAACATAACTACCAAATAATTAACCCTAAATGATATATCTTAAAACCATATGAAAAACCATCAATTGTAAATGTAAAAAAATAATTAGTGGTTTTCTTTGAGTTGTACAATTCAATGTTTGATGTCTAGATTTATTTTTACGGTTTTTTCTTTCATTAAAAATTTAAGATTTTGTATAGCATTATGTTTATTATTAAACTATATTAAATCATGTTTATATGTGTATATGTTATCTATATTAGGGGTTATTATTTTTCAATTTCATATAACATTTTGTTATAGATTTATGATTAGATTAAATTTAAAAAAATTAGTAGTCATATTAATCTTAAAATATGCATATTTGCTTCTTGTAAATTATTTTCTTGATTAAAATTTTAATTGTCTCTAAACATGATCCAAAGCATACACACCTTCACACACACTCAATCAAGAGGTATTAGATAAAAAAATTCAATTCAATCTTAGTCTTACAAAAAAATGGACTCCTCTCTATGTTAAGAAACCACCAATCAGGAAAAATATAACCTTGTATGCTCAAGGGACTGATTAAATTCTTAAAACATGTTTAAGATCCTTCACTCATGTTATTCCAACCTTCAATTCAAATAAATACTCCCAAAATGCTTCAATTTACTTGTTTGACTCTAAACTGCCCTTAAGCTACTTGAGACAAGGTTGATGGAAGGATATGAGTTGGAATAAACCAAATATCACACAAACCAATTCAAATCATATTTTATTACCCTTTTTGGTATTTGAGGTACATGAAAAAAGGTTTGATACAATTCCCAAGTCAAATCCTATTTATTTCACAGTCACCCCTTCTTGACTCCCTCTTCCTTACCAACCCTGCCTCAAGTCAAAAATTGATGTAGATTTTGCTTTCTTGATCCATTTAACAAGTTATCCACATTTTTAGGAACCCATTTGGGCTTACATCTCATGTACAAGAATTCACCATAGCTTTCTTTAGAAGAAATGTCTCAAACTACAAAATCAAAACTATAATTAGTTCTCCTTGTTGTATGTTATAGGACTTTTTAAGGATTGTCATTAAGATCTTCTTAATGTTTCAATATCTTTAAATCTTGATTAGGCTACTAAAAATATAGTTTTTTGAAATTTATAGCCTATGTGATGGGTTTTTCTTGGCCCTCTAACAACTTAATTTATCTAAACCCTAAGGGTTTACTCCTACAGGTCTAAAGCACAAATTTCCCACCATTTTATTTGTACCACTTTTCGATGCCTCAAACCACCGGATTAGGTCTGCACACACTAATAGAAGGAAGAAAACTTAATGGTAAGACTTATTTTCACTTTCATGCATATGGTTGCATCAATATCCACTGTACTTTCCCTCTAGAATAGGGTATAAAATGCTTTAAAGTTGTCAACTCATCTAATAATTACAATTATGTTTGACATATTGTTTGTGTGAGTCATTTTCCACATCATTAGGTAGGTTATCTCACTTAGGTGAGGTCATAGGTCTAGGTGTCAGTTAGGGGTCATTATGATATTCCCTTACGTGTCAATGTGTCAATGCATTATATGCATCAGATAGGAGTTAATTTCCATTCCAGGAATGTAACTCCCCCTCTCCATTCGAGAGGTAATCATTGTAGGAACTAGGGGTTAATCAACACCCTCTATATGCACATCACTTATGATCTATAAGAGTGAGATTTTTCAGATTGTAAAAAGGTTCTACCCCTTTTTAAAAAATTTGCATGCCCATTGGTTAATGATCACTCCTTCATGGAACCTCATCATGCTATTGGTTTGTAATTCCGTCGATGTTCATGTTATCCCTCATGATCCTTGTGCTTTTCCTTTTCATGTTCTCCCTCATGGTATCAAAGCACACGTGTGGATCTATGCAACTCTTCATTTTTCATGTTTTTCAATTTTATTTTGTGATAAACATGTGTTGTTTTCATTCGTCGTAATAGATATTATATTTGTGTGTTTAATGCATTGATTCAGGGTTTGAAATCCTTGTTCAAGTTTGTTCGTGTTCATGGTTTGTGTTTTCTAGTGTTCATGGTTTTTGGGGGTTTTCAATGCTTACATGCATTTTTGTAGTGTTTTATAATTTTAGATATACGCCTTTATGGTGTTGGTTTTAAAGGGTTTACAATGGTGGTGGTATTTCCTTGACCCAACTCGGCCCTGACTTGCTTTACTGAAAGCTGGGAATCAAGTTTTTCCTTTACTAACTCTCTGCTCTCCTTTTGTTTGCAACCTACTCAACCAAATTCCCTCTAACTTTCCATCTTTGTATTTTCTTTGGGTTTACATTTGAGAATTTGACCGTTCATAACTCCCATTACATCATTAGTTTGACCATTGGTTGGCCCTTGGTTTATCATGCTTCGGCCTTGTGTCTAGTTGCCATTACCATGCTCGATCTCCTATCCATTGTGTTACCCTAGTTGGAAGCTCTTGCAATCTTCTACCTATGAGTTTCTCTTTGCCTTATACACCATGCTTTTCACCTCATTTCTCGTTAAACTCTTCCACTATAGATATCTTCTCAGTGACCTTAGGACATATGTGCTCCTCAACATTACTTAGATGTGTCAATTGGCCTTGTTTCACTCAATGACCTCTGCACTCCTCGACATGCCCCACCAATTTAACCACCACGAACATGCCTCGGTGCCTATTTCATTGTTAATGTAACTCAAAGACACATTACACCCATCCTATGTGTAACCTAAGTTGGTCATCAAATTGTCAATGCCCACCTCGGGTTCTTCCCCACATCTGGTGAACTTGGTACCCACTCTATTCACCTTAGGAACTACTTGATATGTGTTTTTGCTTCTCCTGATGAATTCACCTTGGACCCATCTGGAGATTGATTCAGTGCCTCTCCCAGTATTCCCCATGTTGACTTGCTTGAGTCTCTATCATACCTCTCTAATCCTCCCACATTACACGTTTCCCAACTTGTGCCCGTGGCACTTACTCCAACCACCATCTCCCCTCGATAAATAGCTCATGGCTCGTTTAGCGCTCCCCATGACTTGTCAAGTCATTCCACCTCTACGACCCTCCATCTCACCGACCTATTTGGTATACATCTTTCCGTGCCATCCACCAAACTCGGATCACCAAGCCACTTCGCCAAATTCTTGAGTTGGCCCCTCTGCAGTGCCCTGCTAAGCTCACCCAACTTGTTGAGAAGCTCGCTGAGCTTCCAGCTGCACAGGTCAAACCAGTTCGTCCTTGTGAACTACTAGGAAATTTTTCCTCCCTTTTTTGAAATTTTTCACTTTTTCCCATCATTTACACATTTTACAAGAATTATAGGGGAAAAAAATAAAAAAATCATTGTATACGAGGGCAATATCTTTTTGGGATCCGCATATAAGGTTATTGGGCTTTCTGGACCACTTTTTCTGGCTCATGCATTGTAGTTCTCCTTTTTTCTATGGCTAGTGGGGGTGTCTGCCAAAGCCTTGTGGAAAGAGAGCCTTATTTTTTTGCACCGTGAGATTCCCTTTTTCTCACATTGAGTAGTGTACCCTTGTATTGTCTTTCATCTTTTGTGTTTGATTTCATGTGTTTCTCTACTTCCGACTAGTAACTCATTATGGCCTCCACTCTTGCGTGACTTTTAAATTACTATGAGGTGAGTGCTCAACTATCCAATGTCACATAAATGCACCCTATTATAATCACACACTACTTATAAAGTACCACATACATGGGGTTATAATTTTTCTTATCGGGTGTCATATTGATTGTAGAGACATTATCGGATGAGTGTGACATCTTACATTCTCACACCTTTTCTCATGCACCTTACACCTATTGCTTCGACATTGTGGAGGATTCTCTTTCCAGACTTGAGTATCACGAGAATCTCCTTATAGTCTCCACCACTTCTTCTTAGGGGAGAGAACTACACATCATGATGTTCTTTCATGTAACTTTACTTCACATATGAGGGTCTTACACACTTCTTGCTTGGGACAGTTCCTACACTCTACTGATTCTAGTCATCTTGAGGAATTTCACGACACATGCAATCATGTGTTGATCACTTGATGTTTTTCATCACCATACCTCTCCACATTCATGTGGTAGACTTAGATCATCCCCACCGCATCTGGAGCATCTTTCAATCCTTATTTGGAGACCCTTCACATACTTATGCCATTGTTGTTGTTGTTGATCTAGTTATATCCTCTTCTTATTCATGTGATGGAAGTTCTAATGACACAGACTCACTTGTTTCCACTTATGATGACGAGGATTGTGATCCCAGTTTTTATGTTGAGAGTAATACACATGACTTATCTCCTCCTTCTCTCACCTTTCTAGAGAGTGCTTATACTTCCCACATCTCATCAGACATTGTGAACTCTCCCACTCAACCTCATAGATTCATTACACCAACCTCTTTTTCACTTTCAGTGTGTGAGGCCCCTTTCACTCCTCTTCCTTCATGTTTGGATGACTTATACATGTCCAACATTGCTCTTTTATTTTTCAGATCCCTCATTGGGATGAGTATCTACCCAACCTTGGTCTTATATTCTAAGAGTCAACTTGGGATGTAGTACAAGTTCCTCATCCTTCTTTAGGTATTTTAGAGGATTCCATCATCTCCTTTGTTGGGAGTTCTCCTTTTGGGACTTTGATCACTTCCACCTTTCAGGAGACCTTCATTGATCCAACATTGCTTATGGATCCTGTTATCACCAAATCACAACACCCTTCTATGGTTTATACAAGTGCATATACTTGAACTCATGGTGTGATTGGATAACATGGGTACTATCTCCAAGTTGTGGGACTTGCTACTTGAGATAGACCTCCAGAGAAAGTCCTTCTTGCTCCTAAACTACCTGCCACAATCTACTCTAATGCAGGGAAACTAGATATTATAATCTAAATTTCTAAGGGACCAGGGGAGAGAGATGCATAAAATGAAAGCCTACACTAAAGCGGTGATGCACCGAAAAGGAGGGTGTGAGAGTAGTATTCAAATGCGTGAAATACGTACTGCACACTAGAAGAGGTGATGACATTTCTCCATAATCTAGCAAAACACATTCACAACAATATTTCAAACATACATAATGATAATGGATCCCTGCATGAACATAATAATAGACACAATATTCTTTTGTAATCAAGGTTGAAGGGGCGCGAAGAATGCAAGAAAACACAGGGGGAAGATATATCCACAAACTTATATTTTATTGCTTCATGATATGCCTTCAATCTATTACAAGATAAGGGCCTGGATCACCATGCAAGGAGTCCACAACAAGGGCTTGTAACACATCAGCTTCAAAAATTAATTTTGGCGAGCTCTTCTACAAAAACTACCTCTCTACAATGAGCCCAACACTCCAATTTATAGAAGAAATGAGAAGAGAAAGAGAAGGGAAAATGGAAATCTCGAAATCTCCTTCAACTACTTGTAAGAGGCATTAAATGGAGTAAAATGATTATATATTACTTGAAAAAGGCTCCCCATACTATCCGTGCTGCGGAGAGAAATAATGATGACCATGCCTCTTAATTGCCTCCCAACCACCAAATAAAACACTGTTATGAACTTGGCACGTTTTGTAAAAAATTGATCAATCTCTCATCAAATCTAGAATTTCTTGATTGTTGTGCATCGGGCTTGGAGCTACATTCCAAGGTACCAATTTTGTGTGATTTTGTTGATGCAAAAGTTATGGCCTTCGAGTGGGTTGGGACCCATCTTTGTCATATTTCATTAATTTTGGAGCCGAATATGTTTCTCTTAATTAAATATATCTACCCTCATTAAAAATAAGAAATCTAGTTTTTCCCATTGGGTTTTCATCCATTTCTTGGGGCCCTTGTTGTGGATGGGTACCTCTCAGGCTTTAGTGTCGGGGTCCTTCTCTCTTTTCGACTTTCTACCTCATCCTAAGTTACGATGAAGGGGGGTGTTGGTGTGAGTCATATTCCACATCATTGGGTAGGTCATCTCACTTAGGTGAGGTCATAGGTCAAGGTGTCATTTATGGGTCATTATGGTATTACGTTACACGTAAGTGCATCGATGCATCATATGCATCATGTGGGAGCTACTTTCCATTTTGGGAATGTAACTCTCCCTCTCCAATTGAGAGGTCATCATTACAGGAACTGGGGGTTACTCAACACCTTCTATATGTACACTACTTCTGATCTATGAAAGTGGTAGTTTTTGGATTGTAACAAGGTTATGCCCCTTTGTCAAATGTTTACATGCACATTGGTTTATGTTAGCTCCTTCACACGACCTCATCACGCTACCTGTTTTCACTTTCATCGAAGTTCACGCTATCCCTTTCGATCCTTGTTCTTCGTGTTTTCACATTCTCCCTCACACACTCCCTTGAGGTATTCTTCACATCTTCATGAAGGATTAATGCCTCACTTAAAAATTTGAGGACTCTTCTCAAACTCGATACTTCATTAACTTACAATCTTGCATGTATTATAACTCTCCAAATTGATTATTACAGATTACATTACCTAAAGCATTCTCAAACTTGGATCCACACTCTACTAAAAAAATCTTGCAAGACAAATCATACTAATACCATGATATTGAAGATTAGAAATCATTCTACTCATGCTCAAATTCATATTAAATTATATTCAAGATTAATACACAAAATTTTAAGTCCTTAAATCATTGTTTACGAAAAATTTCCCATTGAAACACTTTCATTGATTGATCAATGCCAAGAAAACAATTACAAAGAGCATTATAAACCTTCTTCATTCAAATTATTGCTCATAACTAACCACCATGGGCTTATGACCAAGTCATGTGAGGAACTTTCATGACAAGAAGGGTGTAAACAATATTAAGAGTCACAATAGCTCCATATACATCATAATGGAACCCCTAGATAATAATGAGACCCAAACAACCTATTAGGACCCACTAAAATACTTATACCTACTAAGCAAGCCAAAAAATGACTCCAAAGAAGATAAAAAATTCAAATCTAAAAATGGAGGGAAACTCCAAAATTTGAAATTTTGACCCCCTTAGAGCTCAAAAGACCACCTACATGACTCTTAAGTCACCCTAAGACACCTCTAAGATTCTAGAAAACCAAAATTGATTGAAATATTCCTAAAACAACCCTAGGGTGATGCTCCTTCATCAAAACACGAGGCATATAAAGGTTAAAATATCATATGACGTATTACATATGAAATGCATGTCCATTGGTATTTACAAGTTGTATTTGTTTTTTTATCATAACGACAATTTTGAGTGATGTTATCCATATAAGAACACATGGATTGCTTAAATCATTATTCACATGGATTTTAAACCTTAGGATTGGATCTCGTATCTCCTCAACACCGGTATGATACACTTGTAATTTTTAATGTTTATTTCTTATTAATTTTAATGTGTAATTTGTAATTTTTTAACTTTTTTATTTTTAATATTAATTCAATTAATTTTTTAATTTTTTTAATCAATTTTTAATTTTAATTAGTTTTCATTTATTTTATCTTTTTAATTTTAATTCATTTTTATCAATAATAATTTGGATGAATTATTTGTGGATGGTTTATACTTGATTTGGGTATGAAAAAAACACTTATGTTAAATTTTGGTTGTTATTGTAGATGAAGAAAGAACGAGACCATCTACATAAAGGAAACATAAAAAATTCATTAGGAAAATCCCCAACTATTATCATCTCATGTGTCATTTATGATCGACACGACTCTATGATGGACAACATAAAAATGATAAAAAAATGTGGGTTGTGAACAGCCGAGTCAAAGCAATTTTACACAAAAACATTTCTCATGTCTTACGTAATGAGGAGATCAACTGTTCTTCATGATCCTGTTAGGGATTTGCATCAACAAATAAATTTTTCATGTTATCCTAGATAAGAAAACACAAATGTTTGTGCGTGTGTACATTATAATGTAGCAATGCAAGTACATTGTTTTGTGTTCATGAAAACTCTTCCTTAAAGAAGCTAATAAGATCTAATGATATTCATATAAGTAATTGTCTCTGTGAAGAGATGCATGTATATTATAATGCCCATATCATTACCACCTCTTGATTGTAGTTTCATGGGATCGAGTTGGCATTGGTTTGAGTGAGTTAGTTATTCTAGCGTTGTGTTTACATTATGAATAATTCATAAAATAATGGTACCTTTTAAATTGAGCATTTGTGACAATAAGATAATAAGGGAAATTTTGAAGTGCCCCTTTTTTAGACTAACCTTTTGGAACCTTAGTATCATCCTTGTGTCTTTAATTTCTGAGGTGAATTTATTCTTCTCAAACTCATCCAACTTGGGATCATTCTCAAAGCTTGAGTTGAAATAGTTATAAATTTATTTACAACGTTAAACATAGATCTAACTAAAGTGTAATTTGTTATCAATAAAAGGATTATGCATAATTCTCAATGAAGATATTTGTGTGTTAATTAAGGGGTATATTGGGAGTAGTGTAATTTTGGATTAAATAAAATGTTTGAAAAATTAAATAAAGCATGAAATGAGCACAATAAAAAAAATTTCATTTAAAAAACAAAATAAATAAATAATTCTTTATTATTCTTAAATATCTCCAAATTTATTTTGGAGCTTGAACCAAACCTCATTTCAAGAAGAATTAATGTACCTTGGGTATTATAATTTTAGTTTTCCGTGAGAAGATTATGAGAATTTTTTTCTCGAGGCTTGTGAGTTTGCTTACCAGAGGAATTTTGCGAAAGTTTTTGGTAAGAGAATGTCTTTTACAATCCCCATGGTTTTGAATTATAGTTTCCTAGTGTGTGTGACTATGTTTTGGATTCCCAAAGAGGCGTGCATTGCATAAATATGGTTTTTTCAAAGGAAAATCCAGACACCACAACCTATTCTTTCTTTCTTGCCCGTGTTGAAAACGGAGTGTAGAAAATACTTTAAGATTTTTTGTGGCTTTTTGCAAGGAAAATTGACAAGTATAGATGTCATAGGCCCTTCCTCTATCAATATTCTCCCTTCCTACACTAATGGAAGGTTAGATCAGATGTAGAAATCCATAAAAGAATATAGGACATTGTTTTTTTCCATATGTGATGCCTGCAAGCACATTGGTAGAAAAGGTGCTGCAAAAAGGGGGATTTATTTCAAACACGTTGGAAACTTTTAATGAAAGGTAATTGATAGGATAAAGCCAAGCTCCATTCCCTCTATCAAGCATCCTCCATGTCATAGTCAAAATTGGAGCTTAGGACAACGTTGGGACATGTCGTGGGTGTTGTTGGGAATGCCTTGATAGGAATGTATGTAAAACGCGGAAGCATACCAATGCATAAAAATTGTTTAATAAAATACCTCGAAAAATGTGGTTTTATGTAATGCAATGATTAATTGATGGGAAAAAAATTGATTTGTTGAAACGGCTTGGAAATTTTCAAACAAATAAAACATTTTCAGTATGAAGCTAGTTTCCATGACCCTACCAACATTATCCCCACCTTTGTCAAAATTGGGAGCTTAGACAGGGCCCTTGGGTGGATTTGTTTTTACCAAAAATATATGCGGCCTCTCATGCCTATTTTTTTGTTGTGTGTGCAAAAGGGTGGAGTGTTTTTTTCTACAATGAGGAGGAAGGGTGGATTCTTAGCTTTTCATGATGGCAGAGTTGGGGCACCCTTGAGATGATAGAAACTTTCCCTATGCATGGGTGAAAATTTCTTGACAAAATGCCAAAAATGTGGCCACATGGGTAGCATAGATGGGTAGATGTTACATAAAATGAATTTGTTGTAAAGGCTTAAGAGCCTCTTCTGTTGGACACTGGGAGGATTAAAAAGTGCAAGGGATGAAGAATAACATGAGTTTGTAGATAGAATTTGGATGCATCTACATCAACATGCTAGAACATGGAAAATTTAGGAATGTCTCATATGAGATTGTAGTTTTGAGTTACAAAAGGAGGAGGTTTGGAGAAATTTTTGACAACCACACACCATCGAATGCGGTGACAGTGAATTATGTGATTAGGTATGGATTTAATCTTCTAATTTTATGTAAATTACGCACTCTATCGTGTCTTATGTGGTTGGGTTTCAATAATTTGGATCATAGAAAATAAATCTAGAAAAATCTTATAACTTTTACCCTTCCCGTAACCTTCAAAACATACAAAAATTGGCCTCAGAAAATTGTGTGCATGGACCGCCACACCCAAATGTACCACGAATCCATAACTTCTATTTGATCCTTGGTAACATAGGACACCCTAGAGAAACTTACTTAGATATTAATTCCTTGTCTTGAAGCCCATTTTAGTATATCAAAAAATTGTGGTGACATGCTCAATTTAATAAAATGAGATTGGTTTTGGCTTGCAGTCTTCATTCGAGAAAAATGGAAAACTACTGCCACCTACCTCTAGAATGCAAATGGGATAATTGGAACCAACTCTCAGTTATGGAAAACACTATTGAGGATTAGTTTTACAAGTGGATTTTGAGGCCCTCTAACCATTGGATGACAGGAAATGTTAGTTACATTTATGTTTATCAACCCCTAGAGATGCCCTTGTAACTTAAGAATATCTCATCGTATTCGACTTCCATTGGATGTGATGAAGTATATGTATATTGGGGAATAAGTGAAAATCTTCCAAATTTCTTCTTGAAATCAATATGAGTGTTTTCGAGACCCAAATTGTAAGCACTATTGTTATTTGGGTCAATTTTCTCAACTTGCTACTTTAGATAGAAACTCCTTCTAAGGGTCTTGTTTGACTTCTAACCACACGTGAGACCTTTTTAATACCGTCACAATGCTATGTAGAGTATTATTCGATATTTTATCTTGTATGAATGGATTTTGAAATGTATGGTGTTTTTCTCTCTCCTCCCTCTTCTCTCTCTAGAAATGACTATGATACTTTGGTTGATTTTGAAAACGTAAATGAATTGGAAAATGTAAATTGGTTTGAAATGAAATGAAAATGGACATGAAATTCAAATAGTTATGAAATTGTGAATGGAAAATAAAATGTATCTTAAGCTTATCTCTCATCCTTTCTCTTTGGAACCAAAAACGTAAAGTGCAAATGAATGTGAAAGTGTGAATGCGTGAGAAATGAACTCTCTTCTTATCTCTCCCTATATTTACCTCTCTCTACTCTTTGTTTGAAATTTTTCAAAATGAGGAATGTGTGGATTTATGATTGAGTGTAGGGAGTCCCATCCCATTTCTAGGACTGGCCCTATGATGGTTTCGGTACTTGAGATGAGAAGAAAAATGGAAAGCGTCGAATTGTGTTTTTTTATAATCATAGGATTATCTTTGAAATACATGTAATATTGTATAGAATATACCAACAATATTGTTATGAATAGAATGATTTATTTCATTGTTTCCATGATGTATACAATATTGTTGCATATTGGTGAAATGTACTATTTCTTATGTAGTTGTACTTTTACATGTTTGACTAATTCCACACTTAGTCATATTTAAGTATATTTAGTTAAGTAAATGAAGTTGATCATATCATTTTGCATTGGAAAATGATGTAAGAGGACCCCTTTTATTATATCCAAATCTGATAGGAATTATAAGCGCATTACACAGAAAACTAGAAAATGAATTTAATACACTAATAATATATTTCCTTTATTATTTTATCATTGAATACATCCAAGATTACATCTACAATATATAGGAGAGACTGCTCCTATATTCAAGGAGAGATTATCTCCACCAAATCTTATTTGGTTGGGTTTGTTACTTACGTAACAATATTCAACTCTCATTACATGAGTTGTTTATAACTCCAAACCATACATATATTATTGTTAATATAATAATAATATATTACCACTACATTTTACATTTATAAGCATAATGTAATATTACAATATTACATTTACATTCACCAACATATATAACTTATCAATGTGAGCACTAGAGATATGTTTTCCTAACATTCCCCCCTTAGTGAGAACATGGGGAAAACCTTCTTTGTAATGCAATATGCCGCTTCGTAGCTTGCTCATGATTTGGATGGTTTTCCAAGTGGTTTACCAAAACCCACACCAAAATAGTTTTCCCAGGTGGATTTTCCCAGCAGATTACTAACAAAGTATAGATGGTTTTCTAGTGGATCCAACAACCACAATATCATGATGTTACGGTAATATCACTCTCATCACATTTCACCGAAGGGAATAACATAGGAAAATATTCCAAATTCTATTGCTCATACACACTAACTAAAAACTAGAAATGGAACATTGGATCATGTTACCCCACTCAATGTGAAATTTCCATTTATATAAACTTGAACACTGAAAACTAAAACTCGAACATACTGTAAAATATGTACTATGAAACTGAAGCACACAACTAAAGTAAACTCACACCACAAAATGCCACAAGAGCTTCTTGTAGCCCCGTCATTTGATGAGAGATCATTGATTGACCTTCAACCTCTAGTGCCTCCTTCCTTGAGTGGATGTGCTGCCAACTCAACCGAATTTGATCATGAAGAAAAATTTTAACTTGGTCATTGGGTTACAGTGAAAATGCATCCGTAAGATAATTTTTTTCAATAATTTTAACTAGACAACTACAACTTTGATAGCTATAAATGACAATTCGGCTAGATATTTTGAATTTGACTCACTAATTGATATATCTTTTTTGATGATAACGAAAACTATTTTGACATTTTAATAACTTGACGATAATTAAACTTTTAACTAGATATAAATATAAAACTTAAAAAATAAAATATCACGTGACGAGTGACCCAAAATAATATAAACTTAACATAACAAAACAACTGCCTATTAAAAATAAAAATAAAAATATACTTAACTCATAAACTTTGATCTTAATGCAAGTCCTGGTCATGGTTTGAATGGACGAGTTGAGCTTATTTCCCTAGCATGCAACAACTCCAAATTCTAAACTGATCCAAATGTTACCTCCAACGTGGTGAAAAGTGGAAAGGTGAAACTGCAACAAAATTTTATTGAATATTGAAACCTGAGAAAGTAAACTTGGCAGAACGCATAGGTTATTGGATCAGATCTACATGCTCAGACACAACAAATTCAATGGAAATATATTATTATATAATCAATTTTTGATAAGAAAACAACAAGACGTATTGATACTCTTGTAATTACTTTGAAGCAAATACAACCAATGTCCATCTATGCATGTCTACCACTGGTATCCTTGATTTCATGAACAAACTGACAATAGATAATAAAGGAAAAACTACTAAATACTCCCACGAATCTGGAAAATGTAAAATTCAAATGATAGAATCATAGTATATGACTACAATGCACGGGTTGAAGGCATCGATGTAAAAAAATTGATCTAAAATATCCCTTTGCAAAGTGTGCACCCCGCTATCAATATTTTACAGTAAAATGCATCCTCTCCAGGCTATTACGAATAAAAGACCTGATGGAAGAAATTTTTAATATTGATTGGTGTGTTGGTATCCAATTTTCTTTTCAATCTGAGCAGCACCACAGTTGTGTCATGGAGCTTAAAGATAGATTAGACCATATTAACTATGGCCTAGCTAGCACTCAAGTTTGTGGATTAATGGATAGCACTCTCATAGGACTTGATCTTGTCCTAGATGTTCTAGGTTGTTCCTTGCAACCAAGGTAAGAGGACCTTTTTGTAACCTTGTAATGGTGAAGGAAATGAAGATGTCCTTCTTTTGCTTGAAATTCTATGATGGAGACCTTGATGAAAAAATGATCAACACCCTATATCAACCCTCACAAGTTGTCACTTCTCAAAACATGGGTATGTTCTCAAACAAGGCAAAGGTTATAAAGACATTGAAATTCAATTTGTGCATACTTTTGCAAATAAATTTTGATCTTCTCGTGGGTATACACATGCAAATCTTGATAAGATATTTGTTGTTAGATGATTTTTGGTGGGAGATTGATAAGAAAAACTGGAATAGATCAGATCTTTGACAATCATGTACAATGCTTGAACAACTATCAGATGAAATGCCTAAAATAATCAAGATGTTCTTTCAACTAGAAGAGGCACAGATGGAAACCTAGGTTGCACTCTTCATACAATCTTTGAGAACTCACCATAAAAGATTGAAGTAAAGAACTCAATTAAACACAAAAACCCATGATCAAACCACGCCTAAGGTACCCCCAAAGGCTTACAAGAAATATCTGCAGTCAAGGAAGGTAAAGTGATTTTAAATTTGTTTATCTCCTTATCAGATGAAGGCTCTTTTGAGTATGAGATTGAAAATGCCACTAAAATATCAACCAGAAATGGAGATCCTGTGATTCCTAAAGACTTTCAATGCAAGATTGCAACAAGAACAATAAAATTTATTTGCAGGCATTTAAAATTGATAACAAACATCATATTGCCCAAAGAAAAACACATATTTAATTCAAAACTTGTTAGATTCAATAGCAGGGGAGAGTTACATGAACAATCTCAGAGCTGTGTGGTGGCTATACACTTGTAACCAACCCACATACATGAATTTTCCAACACATGAGACATTAACTTGGTTCTTTGGCGGATTTTCTTAGAAAATGAGTTTTTTCTCAATATTTTCTCGTGATTTTCAACTCCTGACCATTCATAATTTCTCCAAAATGCATAATATACCACATGCCACATTGGATTCTTCCTTCCCAAGCAAAGAATATGCTATGGGATCAAATTTTTACAAAAACCTCATGATTTAATGACAGTGACACCAAACAAAAAACAACTCGCAGGCTACCAGGTATGCAAAAAAAAAAAAAAATTATTACACAAATTCAGATCATTATCCACCCCAGGGGAATGTTTTTATCATTTAGGCATGTGAGCATCTTTCATTCATCATTTTTTACCTTTTCCCCTTTTCAATTTTACCTCTGTAATTTCCAGATCTGACTTTTACATTTTTTGACGGGCCTGAGCCAAAATTACATCAAAAACACCATAGATCAACGAATTAGGTCATAAAAATGTTTCCAATGTTCTCAGAAGGCCAAGACGACCCAAAATCATATAAGGTTCGATGAAATTTGATGAAGAAATCACGATTCCAAACTTCTTGGAGCTCTCATGCCCAAATAGATGAATGCATAGCCATTGATCTTGTATCGACATTAAATGTCTGCCCTCCATGTGGAAAATGAGATCCAAAATAAGCTTAGAATTACCCTTTTTAACCTTTAGATAAGGTGGGACACATGTCAAAACGTGATTGGATCGGGCCCATGCCCTTAAAAATGCATTCGACCTTTTTAAAGTTTTGGAAAATTTTGTAAAATTTCCCCGCTTCTCCCCTGGATGTGCCACATGTCCATATGTGGGCCCCATCGAAAACCACAGGCCAATTTAATCAATTTTTCCACTTTTGAAAAAAGGAAATTTTTCCACAAAACCCCCGCGGGCCCGAAAGCCCAATTCTTCCCTGCCACGTGGCAACCTCCGATTTTCTGGGTCCAAGTCTCCATTTCTACCTTCTAACCTCCCCGCAAAATTTGAAAAATTTCAAAACTCACTACGGGCTGTGCCCTTCCTTTGACTTCTTAGAATGGCCACATGTCCATCATGGATAGGCTGCGAGCTAATTTTTCATTTTTACCTTTTAGACAACAAAGGTCAAAAGTTATAAAATTTCCTTCGGCCCCTTCCTCTCGCCTTTTGCAATTTTGGACATGTGTCCTCTCCTTATTATTCGATTCAGGCCTTTAGGCCCAAATTTGATTTTTACCATTTGAAGTTAAAAACTTCAAACTCATTGCAAAACCCACTGCCCCATCCTATCCTTTCCTGACACGTGTCCATTGATGATTTGCTTAAGGGATTTCGGGCCAAAATTTCACTTCATCACTTTGAGCCATAAAACATCAAAATTCTCCAAGTCCCCCATGCCATCCGCATGCCCCCATGCCACATGTCCTCTCCCTATTCGCTATGGGCCTTCAGGCCAAAAATTGAATTTGAAAATTTTGCACAATGAAAGAAAAATTTCCTAAGGAAAGCCCGCCAATCCTCTAGCCAATCAAAATGTGCCACGTAGGCACCTCAATGCAGAAGGCGAGCCACGGATCAAAATTTTCCCTTTTGCCAAAATTTCAAAAATGATAAGTTAGAGACATTTTCCACCACTCCTCGGCCAATAGGAACCTGCCACGTTGCCATGACCTTGCAATGATAAATTTGACCAAAAGACACTCTTATGACCGTCCAAATGTGAAAAAAATTTAAAGGATGCCCTAGAATTTGAAATTTTCAACAAGGATGGCTGGTTTCTTGATTTTAATTCAACTGAAGGATGATTTGACATTATTTTCAACCTTGGGACCAGATTTTCAAATACAAATGAGTACTAATTGGTCAAATTCAATTTTTCATGATCGGGCAAGAAAGGAAAACGACAAAGTGTGCAGATTTGGAAAATTTAGGGCACAAATAAGGGCACACATGGGTTTTCCTCTTAAATCAAGGCAAAACAATAGGTTTACTAGAATTTTTGAAGCATTCAACTGGAGGGGCCGAATTACAAATCACCAATTTGAGAAATAAAATGTTTCTGAGCAAAATTGGACATGAAAAATTAGGGTACACTATGCAAGCTCAGAAATGGCACCAACATGGTGCACTCAGTGTATGCAAGGTGTTGGCACAACAACGTCCTGATATTTTACATAAAAAACTACCAAGGCGTATGGATTCCTTTCTAGAATCTCATGATGAATCACCTACTCGGATACCACCGATAGAAATTATAAGCACATTACACAGAAAACCAGACAATGAATTTAAAACACTAATAATATATTTCCTTTATTATTTTCTCATTGAATACATCTGAGATTACATCTACAATATATAGGAGAAATTGCTCCTATATTCAAGGAGATATTATCTCCACCAAATCCTATTTAGTTGGGTTTGTTACATACGTAACAATAATCAACTCTAATTACATGAGTTGTTTATAACAACTTTAAACCATATATATATTATTGTTAATATAACAATAATATATCACATTTTATAAGCATAATGTAATATTATAATATTATATTTACATTCATCAACATATATAACTTATCAATGTGATCACTAGAGATATGTTTCCCTAACAAAATCATCATCAAGAGAAAGAAATTAAAATCTTGTTATTTAAATTTTTTTGTACCATAGTAATTTTAGATGTGATTGTACTAGTAAAATTGATGGTAGTAATATGGTAATGGCGTAATTCATTTACCTTCTAGTCATGTATTGACCTAGGAAATATCTTAGCCTTTAAAGAAAAGTATAAAAATTTCATGTTCATTTTTCCATTTTAGGCGGAAAGCGTGAACCAAACTTATAATTTGAAATATAAACCCTTATGGTATGGAATAGTCCCCTTAAGCTTAACTGTTTCCAAATTTTGCATCCCTTGCAAAATCCAGGTAACTTGCACAAGTGCTAGACTTGGCAAATATTCAGAGGCAAATTTGAAGAAACTCCGGAGGCTTTGAGCATGCCGTGGATGGAGGAACATTACCACATAGAATCTTTACGTAAATTGCGACAAGAAGAAAGTTCCGTGGGATGAAGAAAATAATCTGCGTGTGGATATTCAAATCTGTTATTATAAATAGTGCCACAGGCTAAAAAATTAGTGAAAGGCAGGCCACGAGTCACATGAAGCAAGTCACATCATTGGGGTAAGCCGTGGAAGGTTTTCGAAATCCACATAGAACTAGGGTGCTAAGATAAAAGAAATGATCTGTGGATGTCAAATAGCCATGCAAGACTAATTTCCACTTCTAATAGCAATAAGGGACATTCCTAAGTTAAACCAAATCCATTAGAAACTAGTGTATAAAGACACTAGGAAGAAAAAGGAAATACCCAAAAATGGTTAAAGTGGAAAGGAATCTAGCTGATCTTGTTGCTAGAAAGATTATTTCACCAAAGTACGGGGATCCTGGGATTCGATCATCACTATTTTTGTAAATGGTCAGTCAATCTCTAATGTTTTAGTGGATCTTGGTTCTACCATCAATGTTATAACTACATATATGTTCAGTTTGTTGTCTCTAATAGGATTGTAGCCAACCAATTCCATTCTCTAATTGACAGATTAGTCTATTGCTATACCACATACAATAATTGAGGATGTGATGGTCACAGTTGAATCTTGGGAGTATCCTATGGATTTCATGGTCTAACACCTAAAGATTGGAAGTTAGGATACCCAATCATCTTAGGAAGACCCTGGTTGGCCACTGTTGCAACATATATTGATTGTAGATAAGGAAAAATGACTATTTTAAATGGGCAAAAATCAAATAATTAATCATTATACCCTCCTGCTCAGCCATTTGTGGATGTTTGTGAACATGTATAGGTAAATTTTTCAGATACTAAGAAACTGAGTTCTTCTTATCTCACCACCATTGCAGTCAAAAATCACATGGAAAAATTGTTGAGTCACACTAAATGCCCAATGAAGTGGATGTTGTGGCTTTGGAAATTTGAACTATGGCTAGGGAAATTGACACTTAGGCTATGAAGCCATATGTTTTGAACTCGGGTGACAATATTTTCTTAACGAGTCACATTGCTAATGAAGATTATATAGAAACCTATACTTATCATGACACATGTACAATCATTGATTTCCATTATCATTTAGCTAAGGTTATGTCTCTTGAAAATATGAATATTTTTCACATGCTTCAGCCTCAAGTTTTTCCATTGAAAAATTAAATTGTTGATGTTGAGCTCACTATTTTGAAAGACACCAAACAAGTGAGTGTTGACGTAGGAAGAGACCATTGGTGATAATTTAGAAGCTTTCCAAGAGAATCAGGTTGTTGAAATTTTGAGTAAGCATTCCCAATATTTTTCTTGGGATTATACTGACATGAAGGGGATTCATCCAAGCATCTACACTCATCATATTTACAATGAGGATATTAAAGCTTTGAGACAGACACAACGTACAATTAATCCATCTCTGAGAGACAGTTAAAAATGAGATCAAAAAATTGCTAAAGGTAGGATTTATTTATCCTATATCAAATAGTCAGTGGGTATCACAACTAGTTATAGTTCCTATGAAAAATGGGAAATGAATAATTTGTGTAGACTATAGGGAAATTAATAAAGCCACCAAGAAAGACTACTTCCTTTTCCTTTCATTGATTAGGTCCTAGATAATTTGACAGAAATAAATACTTCTCCTTCTTGGAGGGGTTTAGTGGGTATAACCAAATTAGTATTGCACCTGTTGATCAAGATAAAACCACTTTTACTTATCCCTGGGGTACATTTTTGTATAGAGTTCTACCATTTGGACTTTGTAATGTACCTGCTACCTTCCAGAGGGTAGTTTTGGCTAGCTTTGTGGATCTTACAAATGACCATGTCAAAGTTTACATGGACGACTTCACTGCATCCACATTCAACTGTTTATGAATCTTTGGATAATATTGAAAAGGTATTAACTAGATGTGAACAACACAAAATTTCCTTGAGTCATGAAAAATGTTTGATAATGGTTGATCAAGGAATTGTTTTAGGTCATCATATTTCTATCAAAGGGATACATGTCGACCCTAGAAAGATGGAGGTAATAACTAAGTTTCCTATGCCAACAAATCATACTGACATCAAGAGATTTCTTGGACATGCATGGTATTACATGCGGTTCATTAAGGATTTTAGTAAAATTGCTACACCTATGTTTTCTCTACTAACAAAATATTGTGTTTTTGAATGGTCTCTTCAGAGTCAAAAGGTATTTGAGATTATCAAAGAGAATATTACCACTGCTCCAGTATTGAGAGGACCTAAATGGGGAAAACCTTTCCATATTCATAATGATGCCTCTAACACAACAATGAGATTTTTTTGATAAAATGATGAGGAAGATCATAGATGTATGCCATCTATTTTATCAGCAAGAATCTGACCCCTACGGAGAGAAATTACACCACCACGTAAAAATAATTTCTAGTTTTTGTTTACTCTCTGAATAAATTCAGACATTACATTACTGGATACAAAATATTTGTTTATACCGACCATTCAACCATAATATATTTGATGAATAAACCAGCAATAGGGGGAAAGATTATTATATGGTTACTCTTGTTGCAAGAATTTAATTTGACCATTATTGATAAGTTAGGAAAGGCTAATGTTGTTTCTAATTTTCTTTCAAGATTAAATGTTTCAGGTGATGAAGAAGCAATCCAAGATCACTTTTGGATGAACACTTTTTTGCAGTATCAACTCAACCTCCATGGTTTTCTGATATTGCAAATTACTTAACCACAAGGAAGTTTCCTTCCTATTTAACTAACGAGGAACGAATATGATTAGTTAAAAATAGTGCAACATAAAAATGGTGCAATGGAATTTTATTTAAATGATGTCATGAAATGGTTCTTTGCAGTGTGTTTAGGAAGATGAAGTGTATTACATATTGAGAGCTTGTCATGATGATCATGGAGGAGAAATTACTTAGTGAAGAGGACAATTCACAAGGTCCTTAGAGTTGGATATTAGTAGTCTTCTCTTCACAAGTTTATCAAGAAGTATGTGTGTAATGCGATGAATGTCAAAGAATGGGGAAGCCTATAATATCCGTGGAAATGCCTCTTAACCCTTAACTGTCTTAGGACTAGTTGAGAAATGGGGAATTCATTTCATTGGACCTTTTGATCCCCCACCCTTTAGAAAATAGTACTTTTTGGTGTGAATTGACTACGTCACAAAATGGGACAAGGTTCAAACATTGGCATCAGCCAATGAGGATTTTGTTGTTGAATTTCTGTACAATCAGATAATGATGTGATTTGGAACCCTAGAGCCATTGTATCTTATCAAGGACCTCAATTTTTGTCTAACATGATTGAGGATTTTCTGGAAATCTACCAAATCAAGCATAAAAATCATCACCATATCACCCCCAATCCAATGGGAAGGTGGAGGTCACAAACAGAGAGGTTGAGAACATTTTGACCAAGGTTGTCAATTTAGACAGGAGGAATTGGGTACCAAAACTACCAAAAGTAATGTGGGCCTATAATAAAACCTAGAAGACTACTACTGGTTTCTTCCCATATGAACTTGTGTATGGAAAAAAGCCACTGTTACTTGTGGAATTTGATTTGCAGACTTGGAGAACAACACTGGAAGTAGGAATTGACCTAGATGAGGCATAACGTGAAAGAGTGATACAAATGAATGAATTGGATGAGATGAGGATGGAAGAAAAACAAAAAAAAAAAAAATTCTCCAACGTCAGAGGAAAACCTCACATGATGAAAGTATCAAACACATGAAGTTTAATGAATGGGAATGGGCCCTACTCTTTGATTCAAAATATCAACATTTCAAAGGAAAATTAAGAACATGATGGTTAGGATCATACCAGATCGAAAAAGTGTTTGACAATGACTCTATTAGATTATTTCCGATTGAAGGAGATAGAAGAAATCTTCTCATGAATGGACATAGATTAAGGATGTATCAGTGTCCTCTGGATAAGGAAACCTTTAACAAAGATATGTTCCTATGCAAGGAAATAGATTCAATGGAGGTGCTAGGCTTTTCCCATCAGAAATAATTGTTTTTGAATTTGAATAAAGGAATATGATCATGCTTTCGATCTTCTTCCCTTAGTTAGATGTTTTGTTTTCAATAAAGATAGAAATGATTATTGTTAGACTATAAATTAATCCATATTCATTCTATGAGCACGAAATGGAAATCTACTTAATTCGGTGAGCTGATCTGGTAGGGGTAAGTGCATTTTAATTCACTATGGATATTGGATTTTAAATCATTTCCACATTGCATTAATTATACATAATTACTTGGACACGCAAATCAAATCTCAACTTATTTATTGATAGTACAAATCATATCTTATGGCACAAAATAACATTAAATGAATAATCATGAAAATACATGTCACATGAGTCATGTTTTAAATGAAAGGGGCACATGGCTCGTAAGGAGGTACATGTGGTATGGATATTTATTATGATGGGATAATAAAATGTACTTTGTCTAAAAATTTCTCAGGCAAAAGATGTCTTGTGTTAGTCACAAATGTGCCTGACTTCTTTATTAATCTATTTGTGGGAGATTTTCAGATTAAGGCCTTTAAGTCCTTATTAAGAAATCAAATTATTTGGAGTGAAAAAATAGAAACTTTTAATTAGACAGCTCAAACTATTGGTTTCTTCATTCGACCAACTCATCACAATGATGTATCCATGAAGAAAATTTTCGGTCATTATATTATCAGTGGTGTTGGTACAAACACTTCACAGGTTTTGCATAAATGCATACAGGATTTTGAGGCCTTTTTCCAGAAACACTTTGGTGAAGCAAGACATGTCTATGATAAGAGATGGGATACATTGAATTTACCATTGAAAAGATGAGAATTCATTTCTCCTCAGAATCTCAGCTAGGGTATGAGGCGAGGTGATGTACTCGTAACAATAATACATCAACGATCTGAGAAAAATGACAAAGAATATAATGATGAATGGGTTGGGATTAAGGTAAGGCCACCTCTTCTTCTCATCCCCATGACCACATGTAAGAACAATGTTTCTCAATCCCATGATTTTCATATCTTGGGTTGAGGTTATTTCCTCAACTTAGTGAGGGCTTGTTCCAACTTCCAATTTGCATTAGGACATGCCCCTAAAATGTAGATGACGGGTTCAAGCATGTTTTTTTAGCGTTTTAAACATGATATTATTCTTTGTCCTAGTAGGCATTGTTGATGAACGATTCTTCCTAATGCATATAGTTATTGATGGATAATGTATAAATAGTGATCAAGTGGATAAGCCTATATATGGCCATGTCCTTGAGAAACAATGAGTCAATCAGTTAATACCAATACATTTGTAAGTACCATTTTATTTACACATACAGTTTGTGGAGGATGTAAAAGAACTTATTTTTGAATCAATACAATAGATGTTGTTTTGAATAATTTTTGGTGTTGAGTTGAAATCTATCCCAAGGAAGAGAAAGGGACCACTCACCCAAGGAGACTGGAGAGTTTCTATGTTTTTATTTACTAGTAAGATAAAGTCTAAATGATTTAATTTCAAATATTGGTTTGAAGTGTGAGTGATTACTTGAATTTAGTTACTTTCCTTGCTTTGATATATTTCAGTCTCGTTGTTTCAATTTAGCATTTCCATTTACGATAAGTATTTTATTTCAATTTGGTGACTTAGTTTTGGTGTGTGTACTTCAATTATAGATTAAGAATTTCCTTTCATAGTACTTTCATTTCTTTATCTTAGTATTATGTTTCCATAGATTAGTAGAGAACGAAGGAAAACTTAACAAAACCCCCCAAAAAGGACCCAACAAAATTAATGAATGCATAGGGCTTAATTTCATATAGCCTAGGACATAGCCTTGGTTTATAATGACACTACCAGAAGAAGTTGTTAGTTAAATTATTAGAAGATACGGTGACCCATCACCTTTCCTTTCTTTCATTCGCATGTGTGTTGTATGTTTCATTTATGAATCTTTTCGATGTGTATCGTAAAAGTGGATTCCGGGAGTGATTTTGATTTGTGTCTCATATCGGTCCTCTTCATTATCATTGTATTCCCTCTCTCCTTATTTTCTAGTGTTGTCACCTCTGTAGATTAGATTTATGTTATCATCTCCTTTTCACCATAGTTCCTTGGAAGGTTAAAGTAGAGCTAGATAATTGCATTTAAATTTCTTGGAGTAGTTTTAGCAGTAGAGGTAAGTAGAGGAAGCCAAACTTCTCTAGAGGCCTGTCTCACTTCAAGTATCAAAAATTAGATACATTCCCATGTTGACTCAAATTTCATATTTTCTATGATCTGAATGCGGGTGCAATTTTGAGCTCCAACATCAACCTTGCTCTTTATTTCATAGTGTAACTGAACACCTTTTGGGATATCACTACGCCTTATGAATGGAATTTTTTCCTTAGAATTTAATATAGGATCACCTTTTAATTTTTAGAGGTTTTGGGTGGATTAATTTGTTAAACACTAACTTTGTCATGTAATTGGGAATAGACCCCTTAGGGTAGTTGGGAATAAAATTTAAAACTAATCCTAGGAAATTTTTGAAGTTAATATGTGGACATCATTTTGTATCTAAACCTTAACATATGGGATTGTTAACGGTAGGATGTTGACCCATTAGAAAGGTTAGAATTGTGATTTTTTTACTACTTGCTTAAGTCTCCATTTTATGACATTAAAGATAATATAAGACATCTCCTTCAAGAACATGATATTATAGAACATTAACTTTTGACTTGAACACTAACCTCAAGTGACTCTTTTGTATCTTATAAATTCTCCCAATCATCTCTATCTTCAAGATGTACTGTAAGCATAATATTAGCTTAAGATTATCCTCTTATCATCATGGGATCTTTTCCCTCACAATGAAAACTAAGTGAAATGATGAGTAACCATGCTCCTTAAGAAATGAACCCTTAGTCTTTGAATGAGTGTTAGGTGATGTATTTTTGCTCAAAATGTTTATAAACAACATTGAGCTTTGCAAATTAATGGAAATTGAAATATGAACCAATTAGAGTACACTTATTATAAGATATTTGTGATGTGTAATAGAGTTATGAATTTTTGGGAAGAGGGGATTCATACCCGTAGATACAAAATCACGCACTTGGGTACATTTTTGGGTCCTAAAATCATCTAAGCATTTACGTGATTCCTAAACAAGAAAACTAGTGGTTGAAAACTATCTTTGGACTCTTTTCTTTGTCTCTTTCTTTCTCTTTGGTCCTCCATACCCTACAGTTCATTCAGAACTTAACTGGTTTATATTTTATGGATTCAGACACCAATACCCAGCTAGGATAGTAGTGCCCAAACACTCTTGTCCCTCCTAGGTTCCTTTGAACCTTTCTTACCTTACTTTCTCTTTTTGGGTATCTTTTATATTTTGGGCATATTTTTCACTTATGAGTTGACATTCTAGTTGTCAATTATGAAATTCAAAATAAGGAAATCATATAAATACATAGTTATTTTTTCAAAATGAGGGACCAAGCACTAAGCATTACTTTCATCCCCTAATATTGCATTCCAAAGGCACTAAAACACTTTAAAGGAATCCATCTAGCATCCATTCAAGGGATAAAGGATGCATATTTCTGTATACACATCATAGAAGGGGAAGTTTATTCTATTCCATCCACACATACTATTGCATTGTTACATTTTAGATACAACCCACTATCAAGTGCAAATTTCACAAGGGTATCCTAGGGCACCATTTCTACATGCACATTAGAACTTCACGGAGTTTTGGATGTAGCGCAGTGTTCATTTGTAATTTCACTCTTGAGGTGACCACCAGGGTTAGTATGACTCCCCATTTTACATTTTTCTTTTGAGTTTGATTTGTTTTGTGGGTATGTGCAGGTGAATTTATTTCTTGTAGGTTACAAGTGCCTTTGGTGATCCATAAGTGAATATCAAGAGATAAATAGGGAAAAATGTGAATCCCTTACGGCATATCGTAAAATTGATCTCGAGCATTTTTAAAGACACAGTCACCCATATCTAGTCACCATCGCTAAGTGCCCCGCCCTCTTCAAGGGCGCCCCTATAAGAAATTACTCATAAATTCCAAAATATACAATGAACAGTTTCAACACTATTTTCATCCTGTTCAACACTTTACCCTATCCAGATCACTTCTTGTTCACTCAAAAATTAGTTAAGTCTTCCTAACTCCCTCTCTTGCTTAGGGTTTCATATTTTACATGCTAGTTTACTTCTCTTATTATTGTGTATTAGTAATTGTACATCATTTATTATAGTAGTTACTCTGAATATACATTTAATTCAAATTAAATTAAATCATTTGGTGAACCCAATGTGAAATGGTCATTTATTACATTAGCCACACATTTCTTTCCTACGAATGCAATTACAGATATATTGGAAAACTATGTCTTGGCCTAGTCTTTATTGTGGACAAGTTGTGACAATACCTTCTCAATAATGAGGTTCACATAATTACTAAAGTAGATCCTCTATGATACCTCTTATCTCAAACTCATCTATCAGATGCCTTGCATGATTGATCATGTTTCTCATAGATTTTGATTTCAAATTCATCCAAAAAAATACATCGAAGGCTAGGTTATCATTGATTAGCTAGCCGATGCCCCTCTTTCGATGCGTCACACCTCTTTGATACTTTTTGAGGTGAATTTACCACTTACACCATTAAAAATGACTCGCGGACTTTGTATTTTGACATGTCTTGTTTTTCTCAGAGCCAAGGCTAGGATCATGTTTATCACCCCACTTGGTGATCATCTCCCATTTTTATATCACATAGGGTTAGCTTGTACTAACAACAACTCGAGTATAAATCCCTCATTCTCAACCTCACTATCTCCCAAAACATCTTATTCACAACATCTCAATTCATGGTGACTCCTGCTCATTATTAATCAAGTTAATCATACATATCAAACCAAAGAGAAATGTTTTGTTCTATATGATAACCTTGTCAAATTAATATTGGCTACATTCAAGTCCTACTCTATAATCACCATCCCTCAAAAATATAATTTTCATGCAGATGCTATGGCTAGTGTGGAATCACTCATACCTCAATACATCATTGATGAGTAAGCTACGTTTATCATTCATTACTTATGATATACTTCTACAAATAGTAAGGATTTGGAAGCTTGTGTTGTCACACAAAATAATGATCATCCCGAGTGCTTCACTAAAATTTGTAACGTTTTATATTGACAAACCATTCATAATAATTTTCAACCTCATGAAGTTAGTTGTCTATGATGAGATGCAACATGATATATAATAATTGGTGCTTCATTATTTAAAATATCATTTGATGGCCATTTGCTACAAGGTTTGGGACTAGATGAAATCCTCATGGTTGTATCTCAAGTTCATGAGAGTCCTGTGAGGTGGTCACTTCTATAGAAAAGAGATGTCTTACAAGCTCTTACACTAACTCTATTATTTGCCTACCATGGAACAAGATTAGATATAATACACCAAATGTTGTGATAAATGTAAAAGCATAGAAATCTCCATCATGCACCTACATATGAACTTCAGCCCATTTCCCCATCATGAACCTTTTCTTTATGGTTTTTATCTCATTGAAAATATTAATCCTGAATTGGATGATGGTCATAAGTTCATTATTACTGCTACGGAGTATTTTACTAAATGTGTCAAAGTTACACCTTTATAAACCACCATCGGTCCCGATATCTGTCATTTTATCACCACTCACATTATTACATGCTTTGACATTCCATTTGCCATCATCACTGATAATGGCTCTCCTTTTAAGAATAAGGAAGTTAAAAGGCTATGTAAAATTCAATATCAAGAAAACCTTTTCCACTCCTTATTATCCACAAGGAAATGACCAAGTTGAGGCCACTAATAAAACCATTGTCAAAATATTATGAAAAATGTTGATACTAGTGGTGGATATTAGAATAATCAAATTTTATATGCTCTCTGGGATTATTTCACTAGTGTACACACCCCAACAATTACTACACCCTTTTCCCTAGTTTATAGCACGAGCTAGAAATACCCTCATTGTGGGTATCACTTAAAGGCATTCTCAAAGAAAATGAATATCATCAAAACCAACTCCATGAACTTGAAATGTTTGATTCTTTCTGAGTGCAATCTCTAGAACATATCCACGTATATCAAGTGTGTATTACACGAGCTTACAATAGCAAAATATGTATACATGAATTCAATATTGGTGATATTGTATTAAAAGAAAATCAAAAGAACACAAAGGTCAAGGCTTATCTAAAATATAAATTCAAACCTAATTGGCTCAGTCCTATGTTATCACTAAAAACTTTGGGGTGAAATCTATCATTTTTTCACTCTCCTTAGTAATCCACTTAAGAACCCACTTAATGTGATGCATCTCAAATGATATTATGCATAAACACATTCATTACCATATGACGCACTCTAGTTCCATGGTTCATGATCAACTACTGAGGGCCTAATTATGAAATGAACCTCACATAATTTACACATTTCATGCTATGTGCTTCATGGTACATATTTCTAGCATCTATTCGTAAAAACACACATTACCCAATGAAACATCTTGTTCTATGATTCATTGAGGATTGTTGAGGGTTCCTATAAATGAACCTCATCTCATACACATTAAATAGGGGGCACACTACTCCTATCATCTTCATACTTTGCATATTATTCAATCACACTCATACATTACACTTCTATATCTTGGTTGCATCTACTCTCATTAAACTTATTATATTTACATGTTTCACTTTTTTTCCATGTTAGGAATATTCTTAGTATGTCATTATCATTCTATATATACATAAGTGCGTTCACTTGATCTTTTGTAGTGAGTGAATCTCTCTTACATGTTATTACATGTTATTACACGTTGCAACAATGTTTGACACTGTACCTTTTACCAATCCCATTGAGGTTCCTAGGGGCATCTAGTTTCTCTATTATCACATACTACAAAGGTTCTATTACTGCAATTTTCACTACTTCTCATTACAATTTCTTTACTTTTCACTTGCTATATACACACTTTTGACACACTACTTATCTTTGTAACATGCTAATGGGTGCTTCATGTGTAGCATTTTATTTTGAGGAATAAGTACAAGCATGGCTATCTATCATTACTTGTTTTCCATTGAATTATATTGTATGATATTGTTTGTGGGCTATGCCCTATGTATTGCTTGATCACTTTTTCCCGCTTACTACGCTTCATGGTCTTGATTGTCTTGTGAAATTGTGAGTGATGTCCCATTTTGAAACCCACTTTCTGTGGTCTATCTTGTCTTAAAAATTTCTTATTATATTGTCTTATATTGCATGTTATCTATGTTTACTACTAACACATTTTACTAGCCTATTTTGTTTGCATGTGCCTTGGTTTCTACCAAGCACATTCCCTACCCCTACAGGTATCCACTTCAGATTAGCATCGTCCTCTCCTTTGGGATGTATCCTCCTACCATTTTTGTATGAACCAAAAATGAGGGGGAATATATTGGGAAAAAAATCACCCCCAAAACAACTCATAGCTATAGTAAAAATCTAAACAAGACATAAAAGCACATGAACACAAATCACAAAATGTATTAGAGCCGGACTTGGGTTAGCATCACATATCAAATACCAACATTTAGAACCAGAAATTAGGGCTTGGGCGCTCTTGACCTCCCCTGCGTGCTAATGTCCTAGGGGTAGACATATTCATCTTCTCAGTACAACACAACATACAACAATTTATAGAGTAGTTATACAAGATCGAATTGGCCTCTAGACACATAATGCATGTTATCCCCTTCAATCAAAACAACCAATACACCCAAAATAAAATTGAAAATAATTTTAGACAATAAGAACTAAATCGGGACATACCATCTGCAAAGTGGTTCATATTGGGAAAATTTATGGAAGGAGATTAAAACTATACCTCTCTCCCTAAGACTTGAACTTGGCGTGAGATCACCCAAAAAAACTTTCACTTGGCATGAGATCTCCCAAAAATAATTCTATCGGCATGATATCACTAGTAAAACTCTCTTCACAACATTTTAGGACATTGTTGTATACTTTACGCTCTTTTACATTAGGTAAAAATTTCATTGAAAACTACTTTTATAAAATTTTACATACTTTGCTCATATTTTCCATAAACAGGAGTTTGAATACCCTTTTGTTCTTATTTTTCAGGTCCATCCTTAATATGCAATAAGAAGCAACCTACAACATCAAATATAAGCACAACAGGTATAAGTGATGCATACTCTTCACCCTTAGGGTCAATTTTGTTTCCTCGTCTCCATGATTCACTTTGCAATCACTCCACACTTCACTTGTCCACTCGGTACTCTATTCTCTACACTCTACATGATCATAAGGTACACATCTCTTATATAATTTATGTTATCGATTATTCACTCAAAAACATAAAGTGGGGGAAATGTAGACACAAAATCATGCACTTGGGTATATTTTTGGGTCCTAAACGTATGCTACCATTTACATGATTCCTAAGCAATAAAGCTAGTGGTTGAAAAATATATTTGACATATTTTCTTTGTCTCTTTCTTTCTCTTTG
Organism: Taxus wallichiana var. yunnanensis; assembly: GCA_018340775.1. Taxonomy (NCBI): domain Eukaryota; kingdom Viridiplantae; phylum Streptophyta; class Pinopsida; order Cupressales; family Taxaceae; genus Taxus; species Taxus wallichiana. Next base: position 5,529,011 of record CM031242.1, on the reverse strand, counting down.
GTATTTCATACCCTAAAACATCGTAAAAACTTAAGTGATTGATATTTTATCGATTCGGACACTAGCGCCAACCAGAAAATAGATCCTAGGTACTCTTGTTTCTCCTAGGCACCCTTGACCATTTCTTACCTTACTTGCTCTTTTTGGGTCTCTTTTATCTTTTGGGCATAATTTTCATTATGGGTCCACCTTCCAGTGTCAATTACGAAATTCAAATAAGGGAAACATATAAATACATGGTTATTTTTTCAAAATGAGGGAAAAAGTACTAAACATTACTTGTCATCACCTAATCTTGCATTCTAAAGGAACTAAAGCACTTCAAAGGAATCCATCTAACATTCATTCAAGGTATAAGGGATGCATACTTATGCATACACAACATAGGAAGGGGGTTTATTCTATTCCATCTACACATACTATTATATTACTACATTCTAGCTACATCCCACTATCAAGTACAACTTTCATAAGGGCGTCCTAGGGCACCATTTCTACACACACACACACACACCAAAACTACATGGAGTCTGATATGTAGTGCATCACTTGGTCGTAAGTTCACTCTCGTGGTTAGTCTTACTCCCCATTCTGTATTTTCCTTTTTAGGTTTGATTTTGTTTGTGGGTATGTGTAGGTGAACTTATTTCTTGCTGAGTATGAAGTACCTTCGGTGATCTAGGAGTGAACATTAGGTGATTAATAGGGAACGACTATGAAACCTTTGTGACACAACAAAAACCAAATCCTGAGCATTTTCATAGACGCATGTGCCCAAATCTAGTCACCAGTGACTAGACACCTATCCTGATGTGTGTGCCCCTGTCTAGAATTATTCATGAATTATAGAATTTATAGTGAGTAGTTATGATGTTATTTGCATCATGTCCATCACTTTACCATGTCTAGATTACTTGCATTTCACTTAGAAATCGGCTATGCCTTACTAACTCCATTTCTTTCTTAGGGTTTCATATTTTACATGCTAGTTTACTTGCATCATTACTATATATTAGCTTCATATTTTACATGCTAGTTTACTTGTGTCATTACTATATACTAACAAGTATACATCATTTATTACATTAGTTACCCTCAATATAGATTTAATTAAAATTAAATTAAATCAATACCTTGCTTATTAATGCTCTTTGAAAAATGTTAACCATTTTATGTGATTAAGTGTACTTTTATAAATTAAACCCAAAATTAAATAAATAATGTGTATCATTGTGAATGAAACTAAATTATCTCATGATTAATGGATTCGAGACCTATGAAGTTAAAAAATAATTGAATGGTAGTTAGGATGGGACCATTTTAAGTTGTTCATTAAGTGAAATAAATGGAAATACAATCTAGAGAAAAAGGAAAAAATATGTTCATTTCAAGTTCCCTTTGAACCTTAAAGGCTAATGATGAAATATGATTACAATTAAGAGTTTAACCTAAAATTTGATAGTGTGGAATATATCTATTCATGAAGTTCATGTTGTGGTTGGGTCATGGTTTCATAATTGTTCATTTATATAAGTGTGACAATGGATGCACCTTGGGTCATTTTGTTATTTATGGGTTCTCCATGTTGGTGGAAATGTCTTTGAGTATGTAGGGTGTTGCACAATTGTGTCAAGTAAAATAAAAATGAAAAAACAAATATCTTAATCTTTTGGTCTTGTGTTTGGGTCCCATAGGGTGGGCGCTATATATATTTGTTACATGATATCACGGTTATTTTTCATCCTCTTCTGTTGTAGTTTTTGACCGATTCACATCTTTGTTCTTGAAAATTTGAAAATTAAAGATGTTTTGCAATATGTTCTTATGGTTGTTTATTTTGTCATTTTTTACGTTGCGGTTTGTGAACAAAAAAACTTCCATGCGTAGTAATATGCAACAAAAGTGAGGTATTACTCGCATCAATCAACATGTCTTGTTGGTGCATAACATATGGGTAGAGGTATAATTGGTTAACATTTCCCTTGGACAAGTGAAGAAGATAGTGTATTAGAGTTCAGTCATTAGTGTATTATTCTTGATTTACTTATATTTTTGGTAGTAGAGTTTCAAAATCAGATCGACATCTCACAGATTCGAATCTCTCAAGTATGTACATGTGCCTCCATCATAAAGGGTACGTTGCTGATAAGTACCTTTCAATATGTCATGGGATATAACAATTCACAAGTCACAAGGACTCACTCTCCACAGACCAACAATTGTCATAGGTGGCGATCAACAAGGATTTACATTCACCACAATATCAATATTTAAATCTCTTAATGGATTACATATATCACCTCCATTATCTTTTTAGCGTTATTTTAAGATGAAAGACAATGCATAAATATCTATTAGGAAGATAGAGGAATCCCATTTATTAAAATGTAAAAATAAGGTTTTACATTATTACTCACTAATAATTGATTGTTGAAATATATATTTATTCCATTATTAAAATTTTTAATATCTATTATTGTTTGTTAAAGGTGTAGACACAAAATCATGCACATATTACTATTTTTACTATGCCATCAAGTATTTTGTTATATGCATGGATCTTAGTAAAAATGTATTCATTGGTGATACAATCCTTCGTCCATCCATTAGTTTTGATTGTTTCTATTGTCTTGGTCTATCACATCTGTCTTTTCTATACCTAGTTTTGTCCATGTCACAAGGATCCCTATCTGCCCATTATTTTAACATTTGTCATCATTTATCCCAAGACACTAGCACCCATTCTCGGACACTAGCACCCAAGAACTACTGTCCTATTTGTTCTTTTTACACTTTTTGAAATTTTTTTGGCCTTTCAAGTTTTATTATCCTTATCTCAAGCCCACAATTGGACTTTTAAGTCACTAACGTCTAAATTCAAATAAGAGATCCATATACACACAACTTACACTCTATTATTCTAGCTGAAAATTCTATGGGGAAATCTCATCACATACTATCACTACCATCAAAGGGACTACATTCTTGGGTTGCATACACTACATAGGAAGGGAAGGTCCTCAAATCCATATCACACATTTTCATCTTATCTAGCCACAATCCCCTATCCTAGAATCATTGGGGAAAGGGAAACCTAATTACACTATTACACACAAGCAAATATAACTACATGGATTTGGGAATGTAGTGCAATGCTTAGTCATAAGTTCAATCATTGGGTAACTATCGGGTCAATCTAACTTCACATATTGCATTTTCATTCCAATTTGATATGTTTTTGAGCTTGTGTTGGTAGATAGGGTTTTTGTTACAGGTTACAGGTACCCTCAGAGATCAAAGAGTGAACATCGGTACTAACATGAAGTGATAGTGAAACCTTAGTGAAAAAAAGAAAGCAGATTCTAAGGTTCTTTGCAGTCACCAATGCCCATGAATAGTCACCAACATTCAGGTTCCTATGTCCAAAATCATTCTCATAATCTAGATTTCACAAAGAGAAGTTGTGACACAATTCCAACCCTATTTATCACTTTACACTTCCTGAGATCAACTCTAGATTGTGCAAGATTTAGCTAAGTCATCTCTCTCTCCTATTTACTTATAGTTTTGCATTTCTTGAGTGCTTAGCCTTTGTATATATTTTGTATTGTAGCGTATCATTTACTCTGTAATTAGATTTACTTTTATTTTTATTAAATCATTTCATCTACTCGCTTTTCTTCAATATTCTTTCCTAGGATCCCCAAAATCCTCAGGGGATAATAAGAGGTCTTCATCTCCCAAGCATAATATGGTTGATACATGTTTGTAACCTATTTTTGACGATTCTTCTATGCAATCTAAATTTCTTGACCTCTACTAAAAACCTCAATGTGATTCATCCATCCTTCAAAAACTTCTTTCTTTCCAAAACACCATTCCTACTAACTTTTAAAACTCTAGAATTTGCATAGTCTCTTCTGACCAAAACTTTAATTTTGTTTTCCTTTATTTGTTGTAGTCACCCATGATGTTGTACCTTCTTCCACTCCTATTATGGCACATGATAATATTACTGTAGATTATTTTATTGATCATGTTATTTCTTGTGATAATATGGATGTCAATACTTATACTTCTAATGTTGAAAATGTACATATGCATGATGTTATTTATACTAGTATTCAAGATGAATGCAAAGTTATATCTCCTACTTTTCCTACTTCTGAAATATATCGTAATGAATGCAATGATAAATATGATATTAGTACTCCTACCACTTATTTCTATGTTGATGATAGTCTTGATGAAATAATTGCTTGTGAAAATATGTCTGATAGTGATGTAGATTATGCTTCTGATCATGAACATGTTAGTGATGATGTTACTTCTCTTAAGACTATTGAATGTGAATTTACTACTCCTCTTTCTTATCTTTCTATTATTTTTACTCATGATGATTCTACTCCTACCACTAGTACACCTCTTATTATTTCTTCTAAGTCTATATCTAGCATTCCCATAGATCCTCCATGTTCCTCTCCTCCTCTTCCACCTCTTTTTCTTTTTCTTCTTCCGTTTTTTCTCATGATGTTTATAATCCTACCACTAGTACACCTCTTCTAACTTCTTCTAAATAAATCCTACATGTTCTTCCCCTCGTCTTCCACCTCCTTCTCCTCCTTCCACATCCACTACTTTTCTCACATTCCCATGATCACTCACAATGGCAATATCCAACCTCTCAAATTACCTCTCATTTCACCAAACATTCCTTCACATGATATTCTATCACTAATGCATGTTGTTGGACTTTTCAATATCAAGTTCATACACTCACTCTTGAAAGTAAAGCCTATTATGCCTCAGTTGAAAATAATTATTTGCATGGAAATCTTGTTCCTAAAAATATTCACAATTTTGCTTTCCCAAAGGACTTCATCATGCCTAATTTCTCATTTTTCAATGGCACACTAAAATCCTTATTTACATCTCAAGAATTTTCATGTAGACATGTTTTCTTATTCTAATGATCACTTGTTACTCAAATCATTTCTCCATATCCTTTTTTATCATGCACTCCAATGGTATACTCATTTTCCTTGTGGATCCATTAATACTTATTATGATATGGAGGATGTTTTTCTTAGGACCTTTAAATCTAAGAATGGTCCTAAAGTCACATATGAGTTCTTTCCTTCATTGCATCAAGGAAAGAAAGAACCAATTTTAGATTAAATTTTACACTTTAATTCTTGTATGCATCAATTATTATTTCATCCCATTGATTTAGAAAAACAATTTATCTTTTGTTGTGGCTTACTTCTTTGATTGAATAAGAAAATATTTTATCATCTTATGATACAAAGTTATTGATTTAGAATAGTATTTAATTATTGCACATGTTATATCACCCTCTTCTACTTCTTCTACTACTTCATTGTCTACTACTTCTTCTCCTCTTCCATCCATTAAGCTTCCTCCATGGTCACCATCTCCTTCTCCGCATAAGAATCATTATTCTCCTCCATCATTTCGGTCATGCACCTAAGTTTTCTCCACCTCCTACTTGTGAACCATTACAATTATCACATAATGAAAAAAACTCATGATGTCTTTTGTGCTTTACTTAACAAACACTTAATCTATTTACCTTCTACTGCGCATCATCCACCTCACCGCTTGTAATGCTAGTGTGAGTGCCCTTTTTTGTTTTCCACCGCATCAATGGCCATTATGATAATGATTGTTATGCTCTCCATGATCTCTTACAAAAATTAGAATAAAAGGTGTCATTTCTTTCCACTCACCCTCTCATGTGAGAAATCTCTTTCTCCTATTCTACATAAGTGTGCTTCCACCATTGTTCACTTGTCTCCTTCACCTCCATCTAAAGTATTCATCCATCCACCTCCTAAGGTCATCATCCATCTGTGTCCTCCATCTAATCCACCTATAGTTACATCCTCTCATTCTTCACAAATTGTTATAGTACCTCATTGGCTTCCTAAGCCCCTTTCTTATGCACTTCCTCCCACCACACCTTCTATTCTTGGCTCCCATTCCATCTAGCATCTAATTTTGCACTTATTCTCACACTATTATTACTTCACATGTTCCATATATGCCTTGTAATCCTCTTAATCTATAGTAGATGACATCCAATTCATTACCCTATGACACACTCTCATGATATGGTTCACACTTGACTGTTGAGGGAATACTACATCAATGAACCTATCCTTTCATAACTCATGTGTTGTTATTCATGTCATATATTTTCTAGCATCTCTTAACACATGAAAAACCCATTTCCCGATGACACACTCTTATTATATGGTTCATTCTTGATTTCTTTAAGGGCATGTGTAAATGAACCTCATTCTCACACTCGGGGGCAATCACTCACATTTTCCCCCCTCTTCATTTTAATCACATGCTATTACAACCTTTATTTTACATCTCTTATCATACAACTACCACCGCATCAATATTCCATTTTTCTCTTATATCTATATTCTAATTCACATTTCTCTTTCACCTTATCTATTATATTACATCACATACATCTATTTCTATTCATCACTAAAATGCTCTTCATCCTATTCTAATCATTAATTATTTATATTTATTTCCTCATCATCATGCATTTCAAATCAAAACAACCATTTCAACAATGCATATTAATCATAAATTGCAAAAATCAAATCATATCATCATATCATATACAATGCATCATCACACAACACATTTGATTTCAAGATCCTCTATATATATATCATTAAAACTCACAAGTTACAAAATAAAATTGTTGGGGGGAAATACCCCATACATCGATGCAACATATATAATACATCACAAATCATCCTCATTGTCACTATATAGAATCACGGGAGCTCTAAAACTAGACACTTTGCCGCTCACTCTACGCCATCGATCTTAACCTTTATATCTATCAAAATTAACCCGTAATATAACAATCTCATTCGTTTTCTCTCTAAATTGGCCACGTAGCTGAACATATTTAGAAAAAAAATCCTTATTTAGGGCTCCTCCTCTTACATCTTGTCTATCTCACTTAGTCTTTGTACAAGCCTCACACACTATCTCAATAACATGGTACACATATCTACTTCTATATCCACTGGCTCAAACAAATGGGCATGATTGACCATGATATCATTGAATATCTCTAACATACCATCGCCCAAAAGAAAATTTTGTGCAAAATTCCAAATCAACATGTGTATTGACGAATCTATGATCAATGACCAATATGCATCACCTGTATTCATAAAAACCAAATCGCTTACTACACACCTTTACAATATCTAATAATAAAAAACAACTAACAAATAACAATACACAATACTTATGCACTAATCTCACAATCATACACCATCTACATTAGGGGAAGGTGCTTGCTTCTCTACTCTACTCTAAATTTCCATCCCACCACCACATCCACCACCACTGGAAATAGTAACACCATCGATGTGTTTCCCACCACTCATTATAGGCCTAGGTGTACCCCACGTCATCAACCTGTATAGGCTCTATATCTACATCTACCTCATCTAGACCAGATGCACTAGTTTGCTCCTATCGGCCCAATCTCACTCATGGTCATCTCACCACTCTAGTAGATCTCAACCATATATATGGCTCTGGGGGAACATCCTAGGCCATGCCAAACTATCTAGATACTCTCGCTCACCCTGGAACAACTCTATCACCCCTAGGAAGCGATCCTTTAACCACATGGTGTGCTAAAGGCAAAAAAATTCCACATCATCCTCTACCCATCCACCATAGTCTCTATACGGTCTCCATATAATGGCCTCAAGGCCCATCTAATCTAACATCAACCTATAGGTGGTTATATCCATCCTCCTACTATGGGTGCCTACCCACCTCATTGTAAATATCTCAGGTCAAGCCCAATCATCTTGTGGCCCACTAAGTGGCCTCAATATCAGTGATGTTCTCATATGCCCATAATGTGTAACAAAGTCATGGCTCTAGTCCACCCCCATGATCCTCTTGAGTGAATCTATACAAATCTCTATACAAGTGGGTTAATACACACTGAACCCATGCATACCTAGTCCCATGCTCCTCTATATTGTGAAAAATATCATGCATCTTGTATACAATATCCCAACTCCACCACCCTCCACTACCATTGATGACGCTAGAATCACTACAATAAAATTCCAAACTATGAAATACTAGATCTCAATATCACATCTAAACTAATATGAGTCTCTTCCTATACTCATGTGTTGTGAAATACCACATTTCTTCCCTCATATGCCTATAAGAATCCACTATAATCATCACCTATACTCTTTCTCTCCTACAATAAGTAAACCGTAATATCATTATACATCCTCTAGGTCATCTCATCTCACCAGTAGGAAACTAGAATGTACATATATATGTGCACCATCTATCACACAAAGAAGTCAACATAGGCATATTATGGGGTACCTCCCCAATCTAGAAATGTGCCACAAGCCAACATGGTCTAATAAATCCCACTTAGCATCTAAAAAATCCCATGTGAGTAATGTACTCAAATGGGCCCCACCTCTCTCTCAGTGTATATCCCTCTACACAACATAAAAAACAACAAAATTATTCCATTATTACACTATACATACTGCAAAAATCACTTATCATAGCATCAAAATGATCAAAATATCAACAATTAATAATATAGTGCCCAATCCCTGCTCTAGGATGCTAGCGTCCAAGAGTAGGTCAAGGGTGCCTAGAAGTAGGTCAATAGGGTCTGGAACTGGGTGCTAGTGCCCCCAAGCATAGAAAATCTCAAGCCACTTACACCAATGTCGAAAATGATGAAAAATACAATAAATAATTTTTTCTAAAATTAACCAAAATAGACATATTTGAAACAATTTTATAAAAATCAATCACACTTACCAACTCATCGGTCATCTACAAAGCCATGGCTCCCACTACTCTCTCAAATCTAGTCAAAATAATTTCTCTAACACATGGCATCCTCATAGCTTAGAGCTCCAAATATCAATCAATCTTGGTACAAATGAAATATTATTCACTTTTCACTATTACTATATATAGTAATTCCAATTTTTCACATACTATAGTTACTATTTACAACCACTTTTACAACTAATACATATTGCATTGTTTCTCTCATATCTTAAGCCTCATAATTTTGTTTGTCTTTCCATTTGCACCATATGGATCATAATTTTCCTCTAAGAACCATAACATACAAATTTTGACATCTCATATTCATACTTAACACATGTAACTATTCAATATCTATTCACATTGTGACTATACTATCCAATACTATTTCTCATTTACTACATTTTATACATATTGCTTTTAGATCAGTGATCATTTCTCCACCCTTCACCCTTTTTTCAAAAGAGGGGCATAAAATCAAGATCATCCCATAATCCCTCTTAGGTTACAATACAATAAATCGACACTTCTAACATATTACTATTACAACTTTCTTTGATCTCATTCAAACAAAGGTACAATCATTCTATACTACAAATCAATACTTTTACTATTTTAAATCTATTTCCCCAAATGACCTAATCTGGGGAAAAACACAAAAATATCTCCGTGAGTAATTTAATAAGTACACAATATCAAAGTAATCTTCTATCATTAAATCAAATCAATCAATCGTTCAAATAAGCATACTTTATTATCTCTCCTAGATGACCTAACTTGGGAGCTACATTACATTACTATCTCTCCCAGATGACCTAACTTGGGAGCTACATTACATTACTATCTCTTCTAGATGACCTAAATTGAAATACATCTAGCATCATTCAAATTGGAACACCCATTACGGAGTGGGGGAAATGAGACGTCATTTCCTTTCCTATACTACTCTTATATGAATTCTTCAATCAGGTAAATAACTTTTTCAAACAAAACTAAACACAACTAAATAATAACTAAATTTGGTCTCTATCCATCTACAATGGTTGGACCTTTTGGGGATGTAGTCATGGATGGAGATTAAAACTAGACCTCTCTCCCCAACACTCTTCCTCTGGCGAAGGATGCCTAAATCCTCCATTTACAAACAAAATCAAGTTGGGAATTGATCACTCCCTACCTCTTCAATCTCATTTGAAAACAATTGAAAATTCTCCAAATTATCCAAATAATTTCAATTATTCTCCAAGTGCTCCTTACAATGGTTTTCTATCTCCACTTACACCACATGGGTCAAAATGTTGATCCATGGTTCGTGAATCTACAAGTTTTAGCACTTTGCACACACTTTGCAACATGGCTTCTCTGGACTCTATACAGTATGTTCCTTACTTCATTTACACTACTTGAATTTCATTTAAATAACATAAAGGGGGGAAAATGTAGACACAAAATCACACACATATTACTATTTTACTATGTCATCAAATATGTTGTTATATGCATGGATCTTAAGTAAGAAAATTATTCACTGATGACACAATCATTTTTCCATCCATTGGTTTTGATTTTTTCTATTGTCTTTCTCTCTTGCATCTATCTTTTCTATACCTAGCTTTGGTCGTTACACAGGATCCCTTTCTATCAATATTTTTAATATTTCATCATTTATCCTAGGAAACTAGCGCCCATTCTAGACACTAGCACTCAGGAACTCCTATCCATTCTGGGCACTCCTATGCTATTTGTTCATTTTACACTTTTTGAAATTTTTGGTCCACCTTTCTAGTTTTCTTATCCTTATCCCGAGCTCATAGTTCACCTTTTGGGTCACTAGTGTTAAAATTTAAACAAGAGATCCATATATATACACAACATACACTTTCTTATTATTGGTTGGCAATTCTAAGGGGAAATATCATCTACATATTATCACTACCATCAAAGGACTACATTTTTGGGATGCATACACTGCATAGAAGGGGAAGTTCTCAATTCCATATCACACATTTAAATTTTATCTAGCTACAAGCCCACTATCTTGGCATCATTGGCACGAGGGAAACCTAAGGACATTATTACACACACAAGCATAAAGAACTACATGGAGTATTGAATGTAGTGCAACACTTGGTCATAAGTTCACTCATCGGTGACTATCGGGGTCATTCTGACTTCACATATTACATTTTCATTCCAATTTGATGTGTTTGTGATCTTGTGCATGTAGTTAGGGTTTATGTTGCAAGTTATATGTAACCTCATTTATTAAAGAGATAATTTTAGGTGACTGACATGAATTGATAGTGAAACCCTAGTGACACGTAAGAATGAGAATTTTGAGCTTTGCATAGCCACCAATGCTCAAGAACAGTCACTAGCACCTAGGATTCCCTGTCCAAAGACCACGTGCCCATGTCACGCCTTATTCTCGAATCTATATTTTATAGAGATCCATTATGACACACTTCCAGCTTTGTTAATAAATTTACACTACCCAAATCAGCTCCAAATCGCACAGATTCAAATAAGTCATATCTCTCTCCTATTTACTTATATTTTTCATTGTTTTACTTGCTTAGCCTTTGTATATATATATTGTATTTAGTTACTCGTAATTAGATTTAATTCTATTTTTATTAAATCAACATAGGAAATCATAGTTAATGCTTATGAACATGATTAAATGGAAATAGAATAACATTCTTCATGTATGTGTTAAAAAAATTCATTTTCTAAATTATGATATTATTTGGATACGATTAAAATTTTGAGTAAAAATTAACACTTTCTCATTTCTTCACTTTTGACATAATCATGGTTATATATCAATGACATATAATATCAAACTACAACTGTAGACACCCCAAAATCACACACTTGTTTGAGGACCAATATTATTCCAGCTTCAAATCCTAGCTAACCCCACTCTGGTTATCCACTTCACTAGTCTATTCAACTAAACTTCTAGAATCTTAGAAATGTAGAGGAAATGAAATTGCACATATAACCACCTTTATGGATACAACTTCTTCCAAATGAATTTATTTACCGTCCCTTAAATGGGAATAAATGCATCCAAACCGATCAACCTCCCTCAATCAAGCTATTTTAAGCATGTGCATTCAACCACATGTAACCAATTCGAACCACTACTTAGCCTCTAAAAAATGCAAGATTATCCCTTTGATAATCCTCTTGGATTCTTGTGCACTTACTCTATTAACTTTTTTATCCAACATTTGCATATTGAAATCTATATCCAAGCCAAATCTCTGCTCATAGCATTGTCAAATCCCCATTTGGAGGTCACTTTCAAGAGCACCCATAATCAAATATTTACATGGTTGTACAAGCTAAAAATATTCTTACAACCTTAACATCAAGTTTTGCAAGGAAGACATGGAGTAGGTTTGTTGACATAATTATCTCTTTTCTACCAAGTTTTTTTCTCGTGCTTACATTCTCGGCAGACTTGGTGGGACTCACCCACATATTCAATTATTTTTGTTTCATTTTTATTTCACCTATTAATGAAATTTTTAATCCTTACTAAAATTTACAGATCTCGGGAGAAGCAAAAATAAAAATTTATATAAAAGATAAAAATTATTTTTGTTCTATTTTATTGTGTTTTGACTCTTTTGTAGGTGTTTGTAGTGATTTTCGTGAAGCATAAATCAGTTTTAAAATAAAAATCATAGTCTCTAGAATTAGGTGTTTTCTATTAATCTTAGTAGTATTTTTAGTTATAACTAAATCCAAGAAATAATACTAACACTCATTATTCAAACATGTTAAATATTTATATCTAACCCTATCGTAACTCCCACTCTTTACCCTATCTCATTGCCCATCTCAGCCCCAACTTGGTAAAGTTGAGCTCACTCCATATCTACTCATCTCACTCGACACCCGGTCACCATCCCTACCCCGAGTTGGCATATGAGTTCTTACCCATTTCACACTCCCAACTCGTGTGATTTTGGCGAGTTCATCCTCACACCATCGATATCCCGGTCAACTTACTTCCTCCCGCCTAATCAATCCCGCTTCAAAACCCACATCCTCACTTGAGCTTGCTGAGCTCCCGAGCGAGTTGTTTGGCCAATCGAGAAATTTCACCACTATTTTCTCTAATCTCCCCGGCTCGCTCACATATCCCAAGATCAAACTACTTAACTCTCCTTGTCGAGCCTGCTTTGACATCCCTAAGCTTAATTGCATGCCCCTCCGACATCGAGCCGCATCCTGAAATCCTCATTAACACTTTTGAGCCCCACTGAACCACACCTTACTTCAAAACTGCGCTTGTCACGATTTCTTTGACATACCACCACCTCTGTTGGATGTGCCAAAACCCTATCACAGAGCCATTCCAAGCCTCCACTAATCTTCTTCCCGAAGATCTCTATACAGATCCCAAGTCGCACCCTACCATTACACACATAGCACTTAGCATTTAGATTGTGATTCATTTTCGAAGGATTATGCATTTCAATTAGGTCATTTTATTTTATATTACTTTAACTTAGTTTCGTTTTGGTTAGTTTAAAAGTTTAAAAACTAACTCATTGTTAAAAGCTTAGGATTCACTCTTTGTTCAAGTTTAGTTTTCTTTTTATTATTAATAATTTTAAATTATTTTAATTGGATTTTTTAGTTTAGACTTTAATTAGTTATTTTAGTTAGTTAATTATTTTAATTTATTAATTAGTTTGTTTTAATTAATTATTTATTTTAATTAATTAAATTAGGCCTTTTAAAACTAAATTAGGACCTTTAATTATTATGTTTTTATCAAGTTTTCTAACGTAGACTAACTTTGCAAATTGCTATTATAGGGTTATTGGACATTTTTGTCCAATTAACTCACTTTTAAAGCCATTTTGTAAACATTTAATAATTTTTGCATCGTAACTAACGCTTTTTGGTGGATTTTACATATGTTTCATTTTCATTTCTATTTTTTGTGAGGTTAATCGTAATAAACCACATGTATGCTCTTTTCTCAGGCTAATATAAGAGATCTTAAAAATCAGAAATGTCTGCATTTATTTTCTTGTTTTTGTGATTTCTCTTTGTCTACCTCAAGGAAAATCTTTCTAACTATTTGATTATATGAACGACTCTAAAAGACGTTATTCTTGAAACAATCAAACTACTAACTACAAGTTTCCTTGATCAAATAATGGTGGTTAAGACAATCTCATTTTAAATCAAGATAAGAAAGAACAATTCACATTGTATTTAAAAGTCTAGATAAAGGGCTAAAGCCCATCCGCTTTAACTATGGGAAGATCAGTATCGATAAAGCTGCCAAGAAGTAGTTCTGGATGCTTCTACTACTTTTAGTTGTTGTTTTGTTGTTTCTCTGCGGTTGGTTTACTATTTTTTTGCTGTTGTTTTGCTATTTTGTCTCGTTTGAGTAGCTGTTTCTGAGCTACTTAGAGCTTCATTGTAACACTTGGATCTTGATCCATTCTCTCCGTTTCTCACTCTTATTCCGGCTCTCAGGCCTTCTTTTGTTTTCAAGGGTATAGTCCCTTTCAAAAAACTATTTGCCAATAATAATAAAAAAAAACTATGGGAAGTTCTTTTGATAAGCCATAAAAATCATTGTGAGGAGTACCATAGGAACCCCAAATAAGTTGACATATTGAGGAACTAATCGATGAAATGGGTACCCCCACCCAACTAACTAGTATTCTTACCATGAGATTAGAGTCATGGATATCCATAGTGGTGACCCCAATGTGATTCATTTGAGCAATATCTTTTCTCATTGTTCAAAGGGGGTAAATTAAAGCTAACAACTAGAAATAGTATCATGCTCACTTAGATATACTACTGACACCTAGTTGAGAGAACCACTTAGGAAGCCATGCCTTGTCCAATCCAATCTAAGGTAGAGGACAACTTAAACAAATTTTTTTCTCATTTATTCTACATTTTACAAAAAAATTATTCCACTTTCTTTTCATTCACCCTCTTCATTTTTTCTACCTCACAAAGTTTTTGCTCCATCATTTATATCTTTCATACTCTTTGTCTCTATCTTGCAAAGTTTATGTTTCACATCCTTTTCTTTGTGAGATTCTATCTTCTCACATTTTTCTCTCTCATCCATCTTACCACTTTGTAAAAAGTCTAAATCTTAAATTTGGAACATCCATATCCGAACTTGAGAACTATCATCCTTTTTCATCTAAGTCTTGATGTCGTGACATTCACTTTATCGTGGCCAAGTACCATCATGATCAGCTTGATCTTTCATATTCATAAGTATTAAGTTTAAACATTACATTGTTGAAATTCAAGAATTCCACCCTCTTACATTGTCACATTTAAACATACACTTTTTTGAATTTTCAACATCTTCACATTTCATCACTTCTTTCTTTAAAACATTCAATTTTCATTAGTTTGAATCAATCACTTTCCCTTCATTTATTATCTCCAATTTCATGAGATTTGGACCTTCTCATCATCATTCCTTCACTTCTTGTTTGACATTCAATTTGTCATTCTTTGATCCCCCTTTCCTCTATTTAGGCTCCTCTCTTAACTTTCATTTCATTAAGAGTTGAGCTTCCTTATCGCCTTTCCAAGTCTCCCCTTTTAACACTCCTTTTTTAAGAGTCAATAATTTTCATCATATTTTTAAGTCTCTCCCTTCTTAGCACTCATTTTTAAGAGTTCAACATCTTTCTTTGTGTTTCTAAGTCTCCCCTTATAACTCTCATTTTGTAAAGAGTTGAGAAAATAGCTTCTTCCACCTCTTCCCTCTTTACATTCACTTTGTAAAGAGACAAAGAACCTCTAAAAAAATTTCATATCTCTTAACACTCATTTTGTTAAGATTCCTCTAATATAACATTTTTATCTCTCTTCTACCTTAACACTACTCACTATGTTACGTGTTGATAAACCACACTCTTTTCTTTTTATTTGTCTTAGCACTCATCTTGTCAAGAGTTAACATTTCACACCCTTTTGTTTCTCTTAACATTAATTTTGTTAAGATTTGATCACTCACCTTGTTAAGTATCTTCTATTTTAACATTTATTTTTGTTAAATTGTCGAGCACATTTAACCTTTCACCCCCCTTTTCATCACTCTTATCACTCATTTTTTAAGAGTTGATCTCATTCACCTTGTTAAGTCTCTTCTCCCTTAACATCCATTTTTGTTAAAGAGTAGAGAAAGTATAACTCATTTTAGTCCATTTTCTCTTAACTCTCATTTTTTAGGATTTGGTAAATGGGTAAGTGCACGAAGTTGGGGGGACAAAAAGTGGACAAAAACCTGAAAAAAGAAACACACGTACGCGTTCTATTATAACGCGATTGCATTTTAAATTTTTAGGTTTGGGATTTACCAAAGCATAACACGTATGCGTTATAACGCATATGCGTTATGTCTACTATAAATAAAAAAGAGGCCCGAGCATCTATCATTTTATCTCCCTCAAACGTGAGTTTCGAGCTTAACCGTGTTCTCACGTTTTTCATTCAAATAAATCTCAAGCTCAAAGGATTGTTTTTGGATTGTGGGAAGATTTGAATCGACGATGGCACCACAGAGAAGAGGTAGGCACAATTATTTTCTCAAAATTTCATTGAAATATGATAATTATAGATTGAAATTTGAATTGAATACATTTTTTTTATTGTTACAGTCAGAGATCGAGGGAATCAACCACAACCAAACCCTACTATTCCTGTCATCCCTCCCAACACTCCCATAATTACTCAACATCCCCAGTAGTCAAGAAGATTTAGCAGCCCACATAGTTGATAACAAAATTTAAATTGAGGATTTAATCAAAAGAATGAGGGATTTAAAATCTATAAACCTCCACCGTGCCTCTCCTACAAACACAATGGAGGCATTACTTGCTCAAGTTAACGAGACAACGAGGAAAATTGATCATTGGAAAACTTGAGAGAGGGTTGTAGGGTTTATTATTCTAAAAAATTTCATATGTGGATGTAAAGAAAAATAAATTACAAAAGACCTCATATGCGCCATATTCATGGACCCTACACTAATTTTCCTGTTATGTTGTCATGTAAACGATTTCCCATCCATTGGTGCAATAATAATTTGATTAAAAATTATTTTTGGGACCGATGGTGTTTGATTTTCCACCTTGTAATAACAACGCGGTGCCACTATAATTTTTGAGGAAAATATTTTGTGATTTTATCCTCAACGAGATCCCAAATTATTTTGATTTCCAAGATTTCCAGGGCTAAGGAAAAGGATCTACACATGATTGACTAGGTGCACAACGTGCACCTATTCAGTAGGGTAGATTGCTCGCACAAAATCCCCTCACCCCGAGATTATCCCTCAATGAAGGAGACAATAGAGATTGATACACTCCATGCGCTTTAGGGGCTATCTAGGGACCCTTGTTCGACATACGAGGGAGATTTTGAGCTAGATGCTCATGGAGGTACATAGAGTATTCCCTCAGGGAGTACTAGCATAAGGCCACATCTTTGCTCGTCATGTGGTAGCATATGTTTGGGGTCCGAGGAGGACGATACTTTCATGCGTACTGATTTTGGTGGAGTTGATGCTAGGGATACACACGATAATGTAACTATGTCGATTTCCTTTTGAGTGAGACATTTGTATTATAGTCATCATCGGTGTCAACTTTTTAGGTATTTGTTATATTTTATTATGTGTGTTACAAAAAGTTTGGAGTACTTGATTTACTTATTTTTTTAAATTTTTGAAATAATTATATTTGTACATGTACATGCATTGATATTACAACGCGCATGAGGCACATATTCATCCCGACCATAGGTGGTGAGCACCATGCATACACATACATTCACAGAGGTAATTTAGAATGTTAATTATGTAAAATTTTCACATACATGCAAATATATATATTAGTTTTGAAGTTAAATATATGTATGTTCTTGTATGTTCATGTTCTTGTATGTCATAACTCACGTGATACATGTTTGATAAATATGTTTATTTCACTAGAAACCCCACCATCTCTCGCAAAAGTAGAGAAAGTGTTGCCGCTACGATTTCATCTACGCAAAGAACTCACCGAGGTATTCAAAAACATGTAAATTTTGTTAAATTTCTCGTAATTCATATTATGTTAAATTACATGTTAGTAATGTATTTCATTGTAGAATTATTAAATTATGTTAATAATGTCCTTCATCATTGTGTATATGTAGGAGTTACTCATGATGTAACAACCATGTTAATTTGATTCACAAAGCGTGGTGGGGTAAATAAAATAGTTCTATACTAATAAAATTAGTTAAAATATTTTCATTATGTACATACATGTACTTAGTTCTATTTTCACTAATTCGATGTTAGATTTTTGATCTTATGTGTATGTAGGGAACTTTAACCCCCTCCATTTTGACTTCGAGTGCACAGAATCCTCCATCTCATCATCTTCGTACTCGTTCGTACTCTAGAACTTTCGATGACTCATCCGAGCGTGAGATGTAAATTCAGCAGATCGAAAACTTGCGTTAAGTTTGTGTATTTATGTAAATACTTTCATTCTAGCATGGTTTAAATACATGTTGAAAACACATATAAATTAAGTTTTGACAAAAAAACATTGTTTACATTTACACGCTCATCTACAAAGTAGTATTCAGCGGAAGAGGACTCGTAACATGGGATTGGATGATCCAAAGTCATCTCATATATCTCCATCTTCATCTAAGGGAGGGCCTTCTTCGAACAAGCCCAAGAGAGGGATACATTTTGATGATTAGGAAATATATGTCTTACATGAATTTTTTTTGTATGCCTATGTGCATGGCATTATATGTACGCCTATATGGCATTTGAACTTGATAGTATATGACCTATTTGGGCATTTAATATTTATTATGCACATTAAAATACTATTTGGAACTTGATATTTTTGTATGAGACCTTACATTTATGAGATTATTTTTGCATGAAACTAATATGATGTGCACTTGACAATATTTAAGATATTATGGATTATTTTTTCATTTATTGGTGATGTACATGTACTAGCATTTTCAATGTATAATATGCATCAAACTTTGGAAATCAATATTTATATAATGTATTTATATGGAGAGTTACCTAATATGAGTAATTATTCATTCAATTTATCAATGTGTATATGTGTATTTACCTTATTTTTGCTTCTTCTTGCTTATGGTATCTTTGTACTGGTTCCTATCTTATCATGCACTTACTACATTATTCTATGCTTCTAGTCTTCTCCCCTATTAAAACACCCGAGAGTCTTCTATACATTGCTCCAATGCTTGAGAATGTCTCCAGATGCAATGAAATTCTAATTTGAACACTCGATGATTCTTAATTTTCTAATCCTCGTCCAATTCGTATTATTAACTTTAAATTTATAGGCATTTCAAGTTATTTAGAAATCACATCACACCATTCACTAGGCTTGATGACTACCCCTATCCTTTTGAAGGTGCTTTTGAAGGCATCCATGGGTTTATCATAACATAAATTATCAATGAATGGAAGGTCACTAAGTCGTAGGCCAGCTGACTCCCATTCAAAACTAAACAAGAAATATTTACTAGGTGATTGATAACTCCCGTGTGTTCTTAGACATTCCCCTATCAAATTCATTCTTAAGCCAATCTAGTCATTCATGGATGTTAAGGGACTATACCTAGATGAGGTAGCCAAAAAGCATGGGAAGTTTAGGGAACCAAAAAAAAGCCTCCCTAGCATTTACCTGGCCACCCCGATGTGTTGGAGTAGTTGGTTTGGTGCCAAGAGCTTTTGTTTGCAAAGTATTGCATATGATAGCCTTACATTGACTCAGACTACACTATTTCACGCATTTGCAAACAATAGGACAACGAGAGAACCAAATGGAGATGGAAAAAACCGTGAGATAGTTTTTTAGAGGGCTTGACATGGAGGTTTTGGATCTAAAGAGATGTCTCTAGGTGCCACAGAGTCCGAGAAATCACCTATTAAAGATATAACGTGTTTTGGTCTCAGGGATCTTAAGAGACTATGCCCAAACGAGGTAGCCCAAAGCACGAGGAGTGTAGGAAACCAAAACAAAGCCTCCACTAGCATTCACCAGAAATCCAAATGTGTTGGTCAAGATGGTTTGGTCCCACGAGCTACCGTTTGCAAAATATAGCGTCGACAACCTTACACTAACTCAAACTACACTATTTCACACGTTTGCAAATAATAGGACAACAAGATAACCAAATGGATATGGATAAAACCATGATAGGATTTCATAGAGGGCCCCGACATGGAGGTTTTAGATCTAATGAGATGTCTCTAGGTGCCACAGAGTCCAAGAAATCACCCATCAAAGATATAACATGTTTTGGTCTTAGGGCTCTTAAGGGACTACCCCGGACAAGGTAGCCCGAAAGCATGGGGAGTGTAGGGAACCAAAAAAATCCTCCCCTAGCATTTACCTAGCCACCCCAACATGTTGGCGTAGTTGGTTCGGTGCCAAGAGCTTCCGTTTGCAAAGTATTGCATCTGGCAGCCTTACACTGACTCAGACTACACTATTTCGCACATTTGCAAACAATAGGACATCGAGAGAACCAAATGGAGATGGAAAATACCATGACAGGATTTCATAGAGGGATTTTACATGGAGGTTTTGGATTTGACAAGATGTCTCTAGGTGCCACAGAGTCTGAGAAATCACCCGTCGAAGATATAGCGTGTTTTGGTTTCATGGATCTTAAGGGACTACGCCCAAACGAGGTAGCCCAAAAGCATGGGGAGTGTATGGAAAAAAAAAAATCCTCTAGTAGCATTCACTAGGAAATCCAGACATGTTGGCCTAGACGGTTTGGTCCCATGAAATACCATTTGTAAAATATAGCGTCTGGTAGCCTTATACTGACTCAGACTACACTATTTTTCACATTTGCAAAAATAGGAAAATGAGAGAACCGAATGGATATGGATAAAACCATGATAGAATTTTGTAGAGGGACCTAAAATGGAGGTTTTGGATCTAACGAGATGTCTCTAGGTGCCATGGAGTCCAAGAAATCACCCGTCGAAGATATAGTGTGTTTTGGTCTCAGGGCTCTTAAGGGATTACGCCTGACGAGGTAGCTCAAAAGCATGGGGAGTGTAGAGAACCAAAAAAAATCCTCCCCTAGAATTTACCTGCCACCTTGATGTGTTGGCGTAGTTGGTTTTGTGCCAAGATATTTTGTTTGCAAAATATTACGTCTGGCAGCCTTACACTAACTCAGACTACACTATTTCACATGTTTGCAAACAATAAGACAGCGAGAGAACCGAATGGAGATGGACAAAAATGCAAGATAATTTTATAGAGGGATTCAACATGTAGGTTTTTCATTTGATGAGACGTCTCTAGGTGCCATTAATTCGAGAAATCACCTGTCAAGATATAACATGTATTGGTCTCGGGAGTGTTAAAACACTACGCCAAACGAGGTAGCCCGAAAGCATGGGGAGCGTAGGGAACAAAAAAAAAAAAAATCCTTCAATAGCATTCACTAGGCCATCTGGATGTGTTATCCCAGACGGTTTGGTCCCATGAGCTACCGTTTGTAAAATATAGCGTCTGGCAGCCTTACATTGACTCAGACTACAATATTTCATGCATTTGCAAACAATACAAAAATGAGAGAACCAGATTGAGATGGATAAAACCACAAGAGGATTTCGTAGAGGGACGTGACATGGAGATTTTGGATCTGACGAGACATCTCTAGGTGTCACGGAGTCCGAGAAATCACCTTTCGAAGATATAGCGTGTTTTGGTCTCAGGGCTCTTAAGGGACTATGTTCGAGACGAGGTAGCTTGAAAGCACGGGAGCGTAGGGAACCAAAACAAATCCTCCACTAGTATTCAAGTCTTGGTCATCTCTTTATATTAATGCCTTGTCATCATGTAGTTTCTAGAAGCTACCCGGTGTGGAACTACATTGTAACTCATCATCCAAAGATAAGAGGTTTTATCATGTTGATCATAAGACGCTGGGGGGGCTAGATGCAATCAGTTTGGGATTAGATCATAGTAATAAAAAAAATATGGACTGCTAAACATATTTATCAACCATAAAATCAATGATAAGCCCTAGCTTCTTGTGCTTTCCAAATTTATCTTTAGACTCCATTTTTGTGTAAGGTTTTGAGCATGA
Organism: Taxus wallichiana var. yunnanensis; assembly: GCA_018340775.1. NCBI lineage: Eukaryota > Viridiplantae > Streptophyta > Pinopsida > Cupressales > Taxaceae > Taxus > Taxus wallichiana. The sequence goes on along the minus strand of CM031242.1, from coordinate 5,506,916 downwards.
AATGGTTTATTTCATGTTGTGTCTATTTCTTTTCTTTACAGTTACATTATTGTTTCTAATATGTCAATGACCTAGACTACAATGCTCAATGCTTTAGAATTTGAAATAGATATGCAGAATAAAGCACTAACAACTCATGAATATAAGTCTATATAAGGTGCATAGAACATGAGCATCAATCTCTAAATTGCTTTGAAGCGGTATGCTATGCTAATATTAATAGCAGGAGAATGCTTGGCTGACTCTTCTTCAATCGAATACAATCCAATTCCACCTGCACTACCTCTATCCAATCAATATAGTTTTTCCATGTTAGTACTGAAGAGCTTCAAAATTTTCACCCCTGCATTACAACATTCTCATCTCTTCTTTCAAGGACACATAATTATTGCATCTTATTGGATGTTTGAGATCATTTCTTGTGTATGTAATCATCTCATGATTCATTATATGAGAAAATATGAATAATTAAAGTTTCAATCCTCCATATCACACCAAAATGCTCACTCAAATTGTAAGGAATCAAATTTACCAAGTTTATATAAATCCCATAAAAATATGTCATATGTGGCCACCTACATCAAGCCATAAATTTTTGTCATGACCATAACACCCAACAATTCATCGTCCCTCTACTTTTCTACTTCTACAACTATCAAGTACATAAATATACATAGTAGTACATACATACCATAGTCACAAGTATTATTCCAAGAAACATGTATCCAATCCTTTTTAAAAAAAATTGAGCTGGTGAGGCTCATAGATGAATCACACACATCATGTTTTTGCATTCATCCAGTTTACTACTCCAAGATACCATCACAATTTGTGATCCTTGATGTGTGTTTATGCATTAGTTTTAAGGATAAATGATTATTTCCTTTCATCTTCCGTTTCTACGACAGATATCAAGATAACTCTATAATTTATATAGTCTCAACTGCTCATGTTGTTCATATTTGCAACAAATTTCATTGAACGACTACAAAAATCTAACCTAAATAGTCAGAGTAGATTGATTAACAGGTGTTGGCCTTGTGGCAGCATGAATCTTGTGGAGTTTGATATGCATATTTGTGATGCAAACACTACATGTAAAAGTTACCACTATCAGTTGATGCCATTTTCCTTGCCTATACCAAAAGTAACTCATTCCTCTAATAAAGATCCAATGCAAAACTTGGCAGGATTTTTGACTTGGCCATATACATGGTATGAAAAAACATTAGGCTTCTCTGCAAAAACTTTCATCTAATGACATTTTGATGTTTTCATCTACATTGTGTTAAAAAAACACTAGCGCTCTCTTCAAAAAACCAATAGATATTTAACTACAAAACAGATAAACCAAAAGCACCTCTCTGAAGATGGCATGTTTATTGCCTTACAATTCCTTAACCACTGCATATAAAACAAATGGAACTAACATCATCTATTTAGGAGACCAATCATTGAATATCATAATGGCAAAGTGACTATTGTATTTACTTCCTAAGGTTAGATTAATAGACTAAATCAACATTCTATTTCTCACATATCAAATGAATTTATTCCTTCAAAAAAGAAACTATGGGTGAAGGCTTAATCAAAAAATAAATTAAAATTCTAAACGAGTTTCAGGGTCAATTATCAATACTTCATTGTAGTTTTTCTTGCTTGCCAGTTTTGTTGCTTTTAGAACTACCTCATTTGATTTATGAAATTGAAGTAGCCAGGATTAATAAAAATAATCAACTTGGCATGTTGTCCTTAAGATTATCCATGATTCTATCGACAACATCACATAGATCTTCCATTCCAGTTAAGTTGTGATCCTTCCACACTTCCCATTTGCTGTTATATTCTCTTTAAGTTCTTCCAGATGTTTTTGGGTAATCCGAATTGACTCTTTATGACTTTTAGGAGGCATTTCTTATTGCATCATAGTGACATCTTCACCTAATTGTTTTTCTTCACAATGTTCATTGTCATCTAAAGTTAAAGACTGAAAATTTATATGGCCTTCGGATTCTTTTTGGGCACAAACAACCTTTTGTAATATCCAAAAAAATTGAGGTCTTTCATTCATTCTCTGTTTGATTGAAGATATTCATTCTTTCAAAATGAACAGTTGGAACATTGGTGGTCTCCCCAAAAAAACTAAGTTCATAGTCTACATAGTTGCATCCCATGGAAAAATCATTGAGGATAACAAGATTGCAGAAGATGAAAAAGAATCGGCAAAGTTTGCAGAATCTCCTTTTTCTCCCACCCCACCCGAATAGTGTAGTCTCGAGTCTGTAATGTTGTCCAATGCCAATCACTTGAATAATATAGGTGGTTCATACAATATAGGTGGTGAAATGAGAATTTTAATAAGATATTTTTACAATATAGGTGGTGAAATGAGATTTTTTATTTATTGTTCCTTTCTAATATTTAATTTCCCTTAGCTTCACTTGGCTTTGAGAATAATAAATTCTCTACTAACAGTGCCAACCACATGAAGGTGGAAGCTTTTTTGGCACCACTAACCTACATAAACATGTTAGTAAGCAATTAAATAGATATATAATTTAAACAAAATCATTTAAGTAAATATTCAAATTAAATTCATGAAGAACATACCTTTACAAATTCAATCTAATGAACTAGAAGGATAAACTCTACTCTTGACAGTAGCAAGAATTGCTTCATGATATGATTCACGAACCTTCCATAGATTCTTTTTAATGGCTGACCTTGATATTTGATCAATTTAATATTTGTTGCAAGGACCAAATGTGAATAGTGAAGTATCTTTTGATGTACTTCATAGTATTCAAACAACCAAATGTTTTATTTTTTGATAGGATATCGTTGAAGCCAAGTTATAATGACTACCATTGACCCAATGGGATACTCAAGGTCTTCACCATTAATGATTGTGGAAGTCAATCTATTCCCCTCTACACAATGAGATAAGAAGTAGTTTGTTCCCTCTTCATTAAATTCCATCGCAATAGCTACAAAAATGTGCCCTACATTACAAAGTAAAACTGTAAGTCAAATTTAAAATACATTAAGAGTTGACCATTTAATAATTTATAAATCTAAAACATGGCATGTACATATATGTATACACCTTGTTGCACTAAAGCAAAGATCTAGTCAAAGTTAGGTGATGTTGTCATTTGATCTCAAGACCTTGCAAGTTGTGATGCTCATAGAACTTGATGTGTGTCGAGTGGAATTAAAGGTCTACAAGTCCATTAGTCCACCCATAGTTGTGACTCACATTCATTCCACACAAAATCAATGCATGATATACAAAAACATGCCATGCACCTAGTATAAATAGTCCAAGCATTTGCATTTGAACTAGGGAATGACTACATATCAATTGATCCTATAATCACATACAATCTTTAAAGTTTTCCAGATATTTTCCTCTATCAACCAAAAATATCTACGAACCGTTGATCTCTCTTGAGATTCATGGCCCATATTCTTGACACACCAATTAACAATGTTTTTTACATTTGTAAATTTAGCACCATCCTTGAACTTTAACTCTTCTCTTGCAAGTGATCTTTTCACACATGCTCCTGCACCATCATGCTCTCCTTTTCCATGCCATACCTTAGTAAAAATCCAGATATGTTGTACATTTGTTTCTTTGTGCGTCCTTCTTAGCCAATAAAACATCCATGCATTCTTGAATTGTGATGTGTAGTTGTCCGACCAATTGTAATGTTGATCGAAACTAATGTTCCTCTCATTCAAATTTGCATAAAACAGCTGGAAACACCCTTGTACATATTCTGTAGAATGTGTCCCATCACCACTGATGTAGAAATGATACTCTCTTAATATTTTTGGATCTTTCTCAGTGCATTCTAGAGAGTGCATGAATACTATATGCATGAAAATAACAACTTGCACTTAGTTATAATATTGAGATTGAACCTCCATTTGTGGAAGAAATGTGTAATTTTATGAGAATTCAACTACTGAAACAATAGTACCAAGTGGGAATGTGTTCTTGCTTAACTTGAATTGTTCTTCCAACCATCGAGCTCTATGTGTGTGCCTTGCATGTATACTCATAAAATTTTTCTCTCGATTTTGACCATATATTCGATACAGGTAATTGTTTTATAATAAGCTCACACCTCTTAGATTATTTTCCATCTTTTAATTGATATGCCACTAATTTATATTTGGTGAAATTAGCCAATTATTTTAATATTGAATCTATACTCTCCTCATGGATACAACTTTTCGATTGTGTAAGCCACCACATACATTGACGCTCCATCCAAACATGTTTTTATAAAATAAATTGTTTAGTTGATTTTTCACAAAATATTGTCAGAATAAATTCCCTTGAAGATTTTGGTGGGACATTTAATCCACACTCCTGAAACATGATGTTAGTATGCAAAACATGATGTATTTGACAAAAAAACATCATAATGCATTAAAAATTCAACATGATGCCTGGCCACAACAAGTAGTAGGTGAGTGATTGATTTTCACATAAAAGGGTTTTCTCATTTCAAAGAATCTTTGGCTAATGTTAATTTTTGGATTTTCATTCTTAAACTTAGAGAACAATTGTGTTTGAGTCATATCTAAGAAATTTTTTGCACATGATTCATGATTATGAGAACCTATTCTTCTTTTACTGTATATCTCTTCTATTCAGTGACACCCTTGTGTTCTCATTCCAAAATTTTATAATTAATTCTTTTAGAATATCATATGTATTCTTGTCTTTTCATGGAAGTCTGCTAGAGAAATCCCAATAGTCAGTGTTATTGACTGACTCAAGACATTTACGTCTCTCTATTGCTTTCATTAGTGTTTTTCTGTTTATCTTCAAAGCACTACTTGTTTTTCTAATCAAGCATTTATTAACTATTTTATCACTTACTATACAATTAGTAAGTGCACTTCGTGTAGCATTACTATCTTTGGTGCGTCTTTTTCCACCTACAGTTTGGTATGCTTTATGTATGTTTTCAACAATTGATGCATTTTTATCAACAACATTAGATGTTCTTAACCCCAGGGTCTTCATTATAGGTCTCATATTAATTAATTTCATCAATGTAACAAATAATTGACATCTTTGTGTGTCATTTAAATTCTCAAAGTAATTATCCCAAATTCCACTAGCTTTTCTTCTCGCATTTCTTTCTTACATTTTGGTAGGCATTGGTTTTATAATTTTTTTCATCAATTTAAATTAAGTGAATTGGTTTTCTTCACAAAATTGAAGGAGGTGTTCTTAGAGGTGAATATTCATTTAGAAGGTTACTTTCTTCATTCAAAGTTTTCATACAAATATTGGGGTTAACATTTGGATTCTCGGGTAAGGGTTCAACAATAGGATTCATATTAATTTATTCATCCATACCAACATTATCATTCAATTCAATATCATTATTCATTGCAAAATCATTATTCTCTACATTTTCATTATGTATTTCATTCCCATTTTCTAATACATCAACTACATTTGATATAGAGATGTACCTTTCCCTACACAAAGTTTTTACATTCTATTAAATTTCTTTATTTTCATCTCTTTCAATTGCTCCAATTTCTTATTCTTGACTTTCCTCTTGTCCTTAGCTCGACTTTTATCACCCATGATTAGAAAAAATCAACTAGTGGGGTAGGGGACAAAATGAACTACTAAAAAATCATGCAAGAATGTAGAGAAAATTGCAGACCAAACAAAATGTATGCAGAATTCCCATGAAAGAGATGAAAGGGACATTGGGGCCACAATATATAAACAAAGCATAACACGTACGTGTTATTCTTTTTACCTTTTCCAACACATGCCTCAAGGCTTGGGATCTAGTTTGGATCCCCAACTTTGAGGCATGGACCTGCACAAACACAACAAACAACATGTTTTTGAAGGAAAATGTAAAAATTCCGCTTCCTCTATGATAAATCAAAATAAAACAATCGATCCATTTTTAAAAAATATACCACAACATAGAGAAGAGTTTCTTATTTCTAAAAATATAATTTTTCAAATATTTTGACTAATATAAGGTTTCCATATTATTTATTTTCTAACTATGCCTTTTTTAGATATTTTTCAAGTTTAAATATGTCTATCTTTCATTATGTATCTTTTGTTTGGATCATCGAAATTGAAAATAAACTATACTAGCACAAACTAGGCATACTCTTTTATTTTTCTTAACAAAAACATGAGCATTTGTTGGTATTTTAGTTGTTTTACCCACTTAAACTTATCCGTTTTCAATAAAATTTAGTAGATTAGAAACTAGACTCAAAATGATATGATTCGTATTTCTACAACATACTCCAATTTTGAGTGTAACTATTTCAAAAACTCATACAAGTTGAAGTTTTTATTTTTCAAAAAAATGCATCCACTTAAGACCCCCTTTTGGCCCCCCAACTTGGTGCACTTACCCTTTATCCACTAATTATTTTCACCTCCTCTTTCTTAGCAAGAATTTTTAAGGTCATACTTTCTAAGCTTTTCCTCTTCCATCTTAGCATTCACTTTGCTAAGCGTTGAATTTTATTTTGAACCTCTTTCCTTTGTTCTTCCCCTTTTCAAAAATGGTGCGAACAAGACACTCGCAAATACGGTCCCCTTTGATAGAAGGAAAGAAATTATTTCCATATTAGTTCTGAGGAAGAGGACGAAAAGCAACTTGAAAATATTTCCATAAATGCTACTTAACGATAAAGTAAAGACCAATTTCGCTTCATCTCCTTTCCATGGGATTAATATTTCACTCGAATTTGATGAGGATGTTTTGAAAACCTTACGAGGACGACCTAAATCACCAAAAGGTCTGCCAAATGAGTCCAACAAACATGATGATGCAGGACCAAGTAAAGCTAACACCGATAATAAAGGAAAATGTAGTGCTTTGGCTCCTGAATCCAACTAAAAATTGATCGATCAAATCAATGCCATGGTGAAACAATTGTCTCTCTTATCCTATTAATTCACTAACAATGATACCAAAGGTATTGAACCTATAAATAAAAGTGACAACAACTTTAAAACTCATTCGAGACCAATAAAGAGAAAAAAATCTTAAGAATGATAATTCATCATTTATCCCACAATCTAATTCACCATTTTCTCAAGAATAGAAATGATGAAAGACATAATTTTAGGTATGTAAAAACAATGCAAACAATTCAAATTTTATGAATTGTGTCCCTACCCTTTCGACATGGACATCTTACGCATACTCTTTATAAAATATTTTGAGAAAAACAAAATTGATAGATATAAGGAAAACCCGATCCTAGAGAGCATATCAAATAATTTTTCATGGCATGCCAAGAAGTGGCATACAACAATATATTTCTCTTACGCCTCTTTCCTAAAATTTTAGGAGGAAAAGATTTGGAATGTTTCTTACACCTTCCACACGGATCTATCACTACCTTAATAGACATCTTGGAGAATTTCTTCAAATATTTTTCTCTCAACCTTGACTCAAGTCATAATGATGGATTTTTACAACGTAAAACAATAACCAAATGAGATCTTTTCATAGTTTTACAAAATTTCGAGGTTGATTCTCATGTTCAATCCCTTAAAAATAGTTAGAATCATTAGAGTAGGTATTTACCTTAGCTCATGTTCACCTAGGTACATTATTTACCTTTATTGTATTTATCCTCACCCATTTATGTGTGTGGATATTTATTTTATCTTATTTAGATATTAGGAGATATTATCTAGTTGTTAGGTATAGCTATTTCCTTGATCTATGGTATTGAGTAGTTCTTTCCTTGATCTATGGTATTGACTAGATCCTTGATGTCTAGTTCTCTCCTAACTCTATGGTATTGACTATTTATTTGATGACTAGTTAATTCCTTGATTTATGGCTTTATCTACGACCTTGACTGGTTCTTAGATTGTTATTCCTTGCCTCTATAAGTAAGGCCCATTCTCATTTTAATTCATTTATATGATATTTTTACTCATTTGTTTACAAGGTTTTATGTAAAGTTATTCTCGTGAATTACTTTCATATTATAGATCGTGGTGTTCAATTAGCATTTGTGTTTTTGGTTTGGTATGATTTGGTTATCGCTCCTTTTAGCATCTTCTTCCCAAACCTTAATAATGATTTATCCTTTCACATGTAGATATACCGCATCAACATTTTTGAGGAATGTATAAAAAGGAACCCAAACTGAAAAATCCCTCATTTCTAAAGGCTTGATCAAGCCTCATTATAAAGAAAATGAGAAAAATCATAATAACCACACTAACAATAACCCTAGCTCTTCTCACGATAAATGCGGGTATGTCAACCGCAACCATAATGTTTTCATTGATGGTGTCATAGAAAATTGTAGTTAGCACATCATACGTAATAATAAATCAAAATAAACTAAGTCCAAACAAACCATCATTATTCCAAGAGGAAAAAAAATCTCCTTATGAATACAAACAATGATAATATACATCTTTGGGAGAGTATCTTTTAAGCATCTTGCAACAATTAGAAAGTGAAAATATGGTCACTTATCCTATCACGCAACTCTTTCCCGAAGGGGCCTAATCTGATTGGTATTGACCTAATGCCTATTGTGATTTTTATCACATTGATGGTCATCAAATAGAAAAATGAAAACAACTTCATAATTACATCCAAGACCTCAATAAAAATGGCACCATAGTTGTTAAAGACCTAACAACAACCAAAAACCCAACAATAATCTAAAGGTGTTTTCTAATACATTTCCTAACCATGATAAAAGGGAAAATCTCTCGAACATGGTGAGTCCTCAAACAACTTCTATTATAAATCCATCATATCCTTTATCATTGACACTACTCCACAAAATTTTAAATGTAAGTTTACACCTCTCGAGAAATTATCTATACTTCCTTTCATCAATTAACAAAGGCTAACATGATCAAATATCCAATACAGACCCTTTTATAATGGGGAACCCAAGCCTAAGTGGTATAACGAATCATAATATCATGAGTACCACCGCATTGAAGGCCATTCTACTGATCATTATACACCTTTAAACCATTATGTATAAGACTTAATTGAAAATGGAGACAAAAAGCCATCAAAACTGAAAAACACGCCAACTTCATCAAATTATCATGAAGACTTAAACACTATCGAAAATATTGTACATACTTTGAAACTCAACGAGATCACGAAAATGAAGATAAAGTATCTCTAAATCATAACTAATCCAATTATACATATTTTCTTCCATTATTTCAAATGACATTGATCTGGTTTCGACCCCAACATCCCAACATCAAACAAGAACTTGACCTTGCTTTAGGAATATATTTCAACCCCGATACAACTATAGAATATACAAAATAGAGCCCATCATCAAGCACCATTGAGCTTGATTCTATTCTTTCCATTTTGGATCCTATGCCTAACATCTATAGTCTTGTTGTAGAAACACAACCATAATAATATTTCACATTTGAAATAATGCAACCTTCCCTTTCCATAATACCTTAAGATCATTCTTACAAGAATCTCATCAATGATGACTCTTACAATTCAAGACATCTACATGCATACACTCTATGAGGTATGTATACTTGACGAATATCCTTATACAACCTTTTCAAGATTTAATTACCAATATTTCATCAAATCATTTAATCCACATCCTAGAAGGAGAAACATTGACTATTTTCTCTCTATGGCCTATAAGGAGCCTTAGATGTACATATAGAGATCAATCCTTCTTTCATCACATCCTTTCACTCACAAGTGAATATGAATCGAAATATATTATACACATCGAAAATTTTCCTCTAACATCATATGTATTTTGATCTCATTGAATATTTATCCAATCATACATCTATTGACTTGGAACTTGTCTTCCCAAGTCTTATACTTCAGGACTTATCAAATCTTTAGATTCTCTCGCTTTAGTTGGATCTTTTCTCGCCTAAGCCTCGTACTTCAGATCCATTGAATCTTTTGATTCTCTCCTTTGACTTGGACCTTGTCCACCCAAGTCTCATAAATCAGACTCCTTGAATATTTTGATTCACCTTTTCGATTTATATCTCATCCACCCAAGTCTCATAAATCAGGACCATTCAAATTTAATAAACATGGATGATGTAGCCTAAAATTCACCGTATAACACCCTAGACATGTTGGCATATCACTTAGCCTAGAATGTGTGCTCACCCTAAGTGCAAAAAGGTACCAGTCCCTCTTTAGGGTTGATGTAGTAGAATGCTAACATGATGAAGAATTAAAGCATATAGATCCATAACTAGCACATCATTATACAATTGCATGAAAAATCTCGATCTAGGAAAGAAGAGGTTTGAACAATAATCATGATAGAAATAATAACATGCACTACCCATTTACAAACAAGAATGAAACTTAGGTTCAGTCAATATCTTCAATCTCTTAATTATCACAATAACACAAAAGCTTCTTACAATACTGGCAATCTATGCCGATGCGCGCATGGATCTGATATGGTAATCTAGAAAACATGCACACTATGTTATCTATCTCTCTATATCCATCATCTCCCTACTAGGTAATTCACTACATATATATAGGGTGGGGACTTTCCCTTCACCGCTTATCTATTCCAAAAATAGGCCGCATGCTATTAATAGCCACGTGTTGTTTTCATGCATAGCCACACATGCAAGTGTGCTATCTATAGACTACTGATAGTTAACTGAGGTGACAATCCTATTCTTAGACTATCTCCATACAAAAATTATCTAAATTTGATCCTCTAGAAATAGAAAATGTGTGGCATGCAAGTATTTACGTCATTGGTGTGTTCTGCATGCTATCTTCTAAAAATAGATCTTCATGCCCAAAAATGACTAACTCCTGAATTCGACTTGTCTGTGTGGGCATGTTCTTACTGTCCCTTCACACCCTTGAACCTGGCTTGTTTTCCCATGCGGACTTCTTGTGTGAGTTTTTTCAAGTATTCTCTAATCAACATTACCCCACACTAATCTCATTGTTACCCCAACAATGGGTATCTCCAAAAAAATTGTTGAATAGAAAGAATCAAAAAGAATTTGAATGAATAAAGAATGATTTTATTTGGCAACCTCATCTATCTCATCTTGAAGGATCAACTCTGGATACTCCTCTTTTATTTTGGCCTCTAAGGCTTGCCACTTGGTGAGAGCATTCTCTTATTTCTCTGGAATGTCCACAACGATGGACTCAAGCTCATCCTTTACAATTTCCCCTTTTTCATTCTGTAAGACCAACATAATGTTGGACATTGCAGTCATCCTTCCCTCCAGTACATCCATTTTTTGTGCGATGAGTTTCCCAAGATCATTTAATCTTTCCTTGTGTGGCTCTTGTGTTGTTGTTAGGGCCTCGCGCTTTTGTTTTACAATAGTTAACCTTTCTGCATGGCCCAAGGTATCATCCCTCATAGCCTTCTGGACTTCATTATCTTCTTCCAGAGTCTTTACCTTGATCAACGCCTCTGGAGTTGTGCATATATTTAAGGCATGATCCACTTTTTTCAATTCTTCTTGAAGCGCTTGCAGCTGGTCCATCGTATGATGCAACCTTTCTAACTACTGCAGCCTTTTCCCTTTCTACCTCTTATGTTGGATCCTTTAGCACTAGCATATGCAGAGGTTCATCTTCAAGCACTAGGTCTACTAAGGTACTTACATAGTGTATCGTTGAAGGAAATGTCTTTGGTACCTTTGGTTCTAGGTATGGCCTAGCCTTCAAGATAGTATCACCAATTTCCTCTACGAGGCTGATAAATACAATGTTTTTCTTCTGCCAAGTCTCTTTCCTATGTTAGGCATGCTATTTCCCCATCCTTGGTTTTAATATCTTTCCTAAGTGCCCTAATTGTGGCGGCCTTATCCATGTTGTGCCTCACCACTTCATTGAGAATTTGACCAAGGTCGTTGCACACTTGTTCATCCGACACGACATTAGGATTTACTATCATATGTATATCTTGGAGAGCCTTCTTCAGCCATCTCGACATGCATGACTCCTCACATACATCAAATTTAGGCTCATCCATGTGGGTGTGCATTGACCATGATAGTTTCTTTCGAGTGTGCATGGTTGCCATATCCTCATCCATTAGCTCCCAGCCAAATAAATCCTTCTATGCTATCATGCTCTAGAAGTGGGTGCGAACAATCTTTCCTGTGTCCTCAGTGTATCCAATGAGTGGTGCACTATGTTCTCCACTCATTCTCTTTTTCCTTGGCCCTTTTGGAACTTGAGCTTTAAGGTTAGGAGTTTGCATAGTATCTTGAGTAGTCTCATGTGTGGTTTCAGATGTTTCCTTCTCTCCTTCTTCTCCGTATTTCATCTCTTCATATTTTGGCTCTTCTTCTTTCTCAAGTGGAGTAGGAGATCCTGGTGTGCTCTCCTCCGATCCTTCAACCTCTTCATCTAACTTTAACTTCCTTCTCCTTTTTGGCTCAGTGGAATCCTTGTGTGAGAGAGACGAGGTGATCTCCTTACCATTTTTGGGGTTCCACCTTGAGTCCTTGTGTGTTTGAATACTTTCTTGAACCTATTATCTCCTTGTTCTACCCTATATCATCTTCTTCATCCTGCCCATGTGGTGGAGTAGTGGCATGTTGTGATTCCTTCCTATCTGAAGGTTTCCTCCTTTTATACTCCAAGCCACCACTATCTTCACACTCTTCTTCTTCATCTTCTACATCAATGGTTTATGTGGGCTTTGGTGCTGGTATGTTCTCCATTGTATGTTGACCCTTCAGTGGCCCTGGGAGCGCGAACTCATTCTCCACATACTTATTATTTTCCATTTTGGGCTTCAGCTGAAGTTACACAAGTGTTGGCCCAATATCTCCGACAGCTAGACTCATGGGCTTAATGCTCAATACTTCTAAAATGAGCCTATCGATATATGCACTTCCCCTTGGATACACATATTTCTTTCTCGGGTGTGGTAGTTATAGTCTACCTTCACCGCATTGAAGGCCAAGGGGTTCATGTCTGTGAATCTGTGGACTATTGTTTAAAAGTACCTCACTGTGAAAGCATAGGAAATTTGCACCGAGGGCTCCAAGATCCATCTTTCATTGAGAAGCATGTGATGCATAAATGCTAATATACAACAAACTAGACTTGTTTCCCTATTACCAAAGGTAGGTCCTTCGGGATGCACCACTCTTCTTCAAGGCCGCGCAGAGCTTTTCGTACCATTTCTCTGCTCTTTTCTTGACATCGTTTGTCATGGACCCTTTACATAGGTACTTGCTGAACCTTTCAGTTGGTGACTTATTCTCCATGGGGTATTCCCATATCTTCTCCTTCGGTCCATTTGGTACTCCAATCTCCATGAATACCAGTGACAATAGAACAAATCCAAATCTAATTTTTCCTCTCGTGCACACTTCCTTGACTATCTGTTTTACAATGTAGCCTACAATATTATAGACTACTCCTTCTGACATCCACTTCACAACATGCAGCCACATGGTGTTCACTGTGACCACCTCTCCTGATCATTCAAATTTATAAAAATATGTGCTTCTTTGTTTGTCAACCAAACAATCATTTAGTTTATCAATGTCCATACCGTGCGGACCCTTCAAGTATCCCAAATCCTTCCTGGTTTCTAGAATCATGGCCTTATTTGTTAGGTCAATCTTTATATCCTCTCATGTGGCCTTCAAACCTATCACTGTGGAGATCAACAGATGTATGAGATTCTGACTCTACGTCCTGCAAAGTAGAAAAAGTCCTCATGTACTCTGCTCGTGAGCCATTGCTATAAAGGCTCATACTTCCCAAAATATGGAAGATCATATAATTAGTAGACTCCAATTCTTTTCAGAAGTTTCTCACCTACATCATCATAAACCGGCATGTCATCTTGCCATGCGTTTGTTTTTCTTCATGTTGAGTAGGGTATTGAGTTCCTTTTGTTCTCTTTGGTCCTGTGGTTATACTCGATCACTTTACTTTTTCTTATATGTAAATCCCACTCCTAGCCAACTATGATGCCCTCTAGATATTGCATTTCTGAAAATTTACTTTCAGGTGCCATCTCTTCCTCCTATACAAATACCTTTTTCTTCCCCTTTGTTCCTACTGCAGATGCCTATTTTCTTGGGTTTCATTTTTACCTTGCAATCCTTCTGTAGAAACTTACCTCTTCAACTCTATAATTCCTAACTCAAACCCTAGCTCTATTTAGTGTTCCTCGATGAAATCACGTTCCTAGCTCCTCTCTTTTTCCCGATTCACTCAAACCCTTCACCACCGGGACACAAGCTTCTTCTATGCACAGATCTGCTTGTCATGTCTGGTTTCACACCCTTCGCACCTCAAATTGATTACTTGGCTCTTTGCACTTATCTCTTTCTCAAATAATCTTAATCACAATGGTAAAAATGAACTCACATCCCATCCTTATATAGATTTTCAAATTTTGATGCATTTATTGCTTCTCCACCTACCAAATATCCTCTCATTTATTGACCAAATTTTTTCTTTCCGTGCGGTACATATTCACGCCCCAGCTATAACCTTCTAGTGCACCTTCCTACCCTTTGGTCATAGAATTCTCTTCAACGATGTGCCCATGCACCCGAGTACCTCATCACTGTACCTTATCCTGGTAGTTATCATGGCCTCTAGCTTACCTCGCGTTATATTGTTCCTTCATTCATCTCCATCCTTGGTCACTTTTGAGAAGCAATCTTTTTACTTTGAAAAACATCCGTAGTAGCTTATTCCTTTCCACCTTTTAGTTCCAATAGTCATGTACCTTGATATCAATAACCACACCCCACACTAAAAGTATGTGCAGTCTGCTATGCATCAACATGCTCCATATTGTAGTTAGCTTCATGCGCACAGCACACTTATTACACAAGAATAAAAACTAAAGTGACAAAGCATAGCGACAATGAAGTAAATACATTAAGGAAATACAAAATGGAAACCTAATCTAATTGGCAATACTGCCTTATTACAAATGCCAAGAAGACTTATTTATAGTAGGGCTTTAACCTACTCCTATTAAAGTAACCTAGTAGCCATGTTCCATCTAGTTCTTATAACTTTCAAGCACCTGTTTCAAGGATGTAAGTAATAACATACGGCCCTAGCTAATGTACCTTAAGTTTTCCTAGATGGTGTAAGAACTTAGAGTCATAGAGAAGTACCATTTTTCCAATCTCAAACTTCTTATCTCTCATGTTTCTATAATGCCATGCTTTCTACCTAGCCTTTTCCTCGCTTCGACTCCATTGTGCTATGGATTGTCACTCATCCAGTTGAACCATCTTCTCAATATGCTCTTCTAAATCCTACTCATCAACTAGACCTCTAGCGCACATAATGCACAAAGAAGGTAACATAAATTCTATAGGAAGAATGGATTCTGCACCAAACACCAATTGAAATGGTGTGGCTTTTTTCAATATCTTATAAGTTGTTCTATATGCCCAAAGAATAGCTGACACTTTATCATCCCAATCCTTTCTTCCATTATCACAATTTTTTTCAATGTCTCGCTCAAATCTTGTTAAAAGCCTCGTGAGCTCCCATTTGTCTCGAGGATGATAGGGTGTAGTCTTATGGTGTGCAACCATAAACTCATCTAGTAGGATCCTGATTGTATCATTCAAAAGTGTGTACCCCTATCACTTGTAAAGATTAAAGGACATCAATATCTTGTAAGAACATTCTCCCATAGAAACCTAGCTATTGTAGCCACTGTACAATCCTTCGTAGGTGTTACTTCGCCCACCTCAGTGAGATACTCATGTACAAGTAATCATATAACATACCCCATTCCTACGCGTGGTTGGAAAAGTAGGTCCTACAAAATCGATGGCCCATTTCTCAAATGGTTCAGAACTAGTAATAGGTCTTAAAGGCATCTCATCTCTTTGCCCCGGTTTACTTATATGCTAACAATGGTCACACACTTTACAATCTTTATATAATATCTCCCACCATAATCTAGTAAGTAGGATCTTTCAGGCAGTTACATCACCTACATAGTGGCCACCTGCAATACCACCATGTGTCTCCTCCATTATATCCTTGTGCTCATGCTCTAATACAAAATGACGTAATATTTCATCTCTACCTAACTTGTAGAGGTCATCACTAATTAACATAAATGGTGCCGCACGTATTGCAAGCTATTTTATTTTCTAATTCCTTCATTCCTTCCGTGCCACACCCATCAGTATAAAGAAAACAATGTCTTCTAATTCTGATGGTGCACATTACAACCTATATAACTATGCATTTGGCATGGTTTCTTCAATTGTTTATGCTTCTTCTCCTGAGTGAATTCTAGACAAGTGGTCTAGTCCGAGTTACTTGTCCCCGGCCTCACCACAACCGTGAAGTCAAAATCTTGAAATAGGAGTACCCATCTCGTATATGCACCCTTGTAAGATGGGTTTGTTCACTAAATACTTCAATGTCATGTGATCTAGTATAAAACAAAAATGGTGTTGATAACAAGTACTATCAGAACTTGTGCAATGCATAGATCATTGACAAAGCTTCACGCTCTGCAGTTGTATAATTCTGTTTAGTAGAAATCAAATTCCTACTAGAAAATAAAATTGGATGATCTACAATACCTTCACCGGGTTGAGCTAACACATCGCCAATGTCCATGTCGAGAGCATCCACATGCACATGAAATGGTTTATCCCATGAGGGAAAGCACCAAATGGACGTGGTAGTAAGTTTATCCTTTAATATTTGAAACGTGCAATGCTGTGGTTCTCCCCAATAAAATGCACCTTTTCCTTTTAGTAACCATTCCAAGGGTGTAAAAACTTTGGCATACCCTTTGATGAACTTCCAATAATATCCTGTGTGACCCAAAAATCCGTGCACCTCACTTTGAATGGTAGGCACTTCCAAGCCTAGAATGACTGCAACCTTAGCTGGATCAACCAACAAACCTTCCTTGTAGATTATATGTCCTAAAAGTATTCCAAAAGGTGTAGAAAATATTCACTTCTTGATGTTCAAATAGATACTCAGGTTGTCTCGCATCATTCAAACATCAAGCACAGTTATTGTTACAGTGATCTTTCACAAGCCCATATATTGTCCAATCATCTAGATAAACCTATAAGAAGTTGTGAATAAAATCTTTGAATGCTTGAACAACTATCTATGAGAATACAACAAGCACATTTTTCAGTCCAAAAGGCATCACAGTATAGGCAAAACTACCCCATTCAGTAGTAAAAGTTGTCTTTTCTTGATCCTCCTGAGAAATCCTAACTTGATGATACCCAAAAAACCCATCTGTGAATGAATATATTTTGCGCCCTGCCACTCCTTCAAATATTTCCTTAGGGAATGGTGTAGGAAAAGGGTCTGTGGCACATGAAGCATTCAAATCCATGTAATATACACATATTTGAATCCTACCATCCTTCTTGATACTGATCACCATAGGACTAACCCATTTTCACTCATCCAAGGGTCAAATAATCCCAGATTTCAGCATCTTATCAATCTCTTCCTACACCTTTTCATGTAAATTGGGATTCATTCTATACGGTCACTTTCTAACTGAGCATGCACCATCCTTAAGATTTATCTTCATTTCCCGAAGTGATTCATGCATGCCTTTAAGTTCATGATACCCTTGAGGGAATAAGTCCTCGTAATCCTTGAGTAACTCAATGATCTTTCACACTTCCGATTCTGACCAATAGTCTCTAATTATGACCTCCTTTGGCTCAATCTTTGAACCTATATCCATCTTCTTTATCCTCATGGGTTCATGATAGGCGTGCATATCCTCATCTTCATTGTCTAGGACCTCGCACACCCCTTGCAAATGTTCAATATCTAGGTTCTCAACTTCCTCATCATCCACTATGTAAACCATCTTTCCTTTCCCTTTCGCAAGGAAAGCACGTTCAAGTACTATAGAGTCCATTTCTTCTTCCTTTTCAAAACATGCTTCAGACTCTATCTCACTAAATATTTCTTGAATATGCTCTTTTGCCTTTGCACTATCACCCATAGTTAAGCACTTGAAATTTTTTAATGCTTCTTCTACTAGAGGTTTAGTTGAGAAGTAGTCAAAGGTTTGGATCATTACTCAGCAAATTTTTCCAATTTCTAGTCTCTCTATGTAGTTCTGCATATATATACCAGCGCATGTGCAGCCTTGTAAAGTAGAATAAAATCTATGCACCCAGAGTGAAGGTGGTAATGCTTCTTGTCCCACTGTCCAGAGTCTCTCACACTGCTGAATGTGATGCTGAATAGGTTGATCACCAAAATAATTGCAGATCTACGTAGGTGAATTGCTCCTTTAAAACCTAGTAGATAGGGCGGTTCTAATCTCCCCATTCTATAATCTTATCTCTCAGTGGACTACCCAGCAAATGACGTTGCCATCCCATGTAAGGTATACACTAACATATCTCTTCTCTTAATTTGATCTATCCATTGTGCTTCCATGGCTTTCAAAAATATAGGAATATCTTCTACCCTAGTATACCAAGGTACTGCACTACCTATCCATTGAATAGAACAAATTCTATTTTTGTACACAACTACACTTTTTACCTCACGCCCTACTAGTTCATATGTACCATGAGCCCAATTATCACAAGAAATACTCATAGTATCACTAATAGAATGAGAATATTCCCACTGTAGGATGCCTTCCTTTGATGGCTCATTGACCTCTAGGTCCTGAATAACACGTACATAGATTTTGTTTAAGTCCTCCTCACTTAGAGGCTCAACATATGGTGTAGAATTCCCATATGTCAAAGGTATTACAACCCTTTCCTCCTTGTTCTCAAAGCTTATATACCCCTTATTGAATCTCAAGTCAGCATTATTCGCATAACACCAAGGGTGTCTAAGCAAGGATGGAAAATTGTCTACCTCTGTAAGTGCTAATACCTCAAAATCCCCAAAGAACTTTTTCACTTGTATGGTTATAGATGCATCCTTTAAAACTCCTATGGGAGTGGCCTTAGTCCAATTTGCTATAAACAACACATTAGATGATGGATGCAGTGGAGGCCTTCCCATTTTTACCCATGCATATAATGTAAGAACATTCACTTCCGTACATGTATCAATCAATATGTTGCTCAGTAGCCATCCATCCACAACAACATTCAGAGTAATTTCCTTGTCATATTCAAAGTTATCAGGGGGAAGATTTACATGTAAGATTTGTTGTTCATTCTTAGTGCTTGTACGCGGGGTATTACCCTTCAACCAATTTCCTAGCAATGTAATAACATTCTCCTGGTGCAACATTTTACAAACCTCTCTGATGTCATCAATATCAGAGGGGAATTTTTCTGCTTCTTTCTTCTACTCCATATTTTTTTTCTGCTCCATTAAACATTATATCTCACCTTAAAGATTCCCGAGGACCTCCATGATCTATTGGTAGACTTCCTTTTGATGAGTGGGATCTGGGTATCTTGCATGCAAAACCTCCTCCTTGGTGATCATAGGCTTCTAGTGCAATGCCTCTCTTGCATGTGTTCCTTTAGCTCATGTAGTAATATTTACTGTTAATTTCTTAGGTCTTGGTGCTATCTTGGGCATCCACTGATCTTCTACTGCATGCTAGATTTTAACCCTCCCAAAGGCCTTTGTTTTCCTACTTATGTTGTTTACTCAAATGCTCATATAAGTCCTGGGACTCTTCATAGCTATGGTTCTTTCCATGTACGAAAAATGCAATATTCTAAGGACATTCACGCCTATAGTGGTCAAGAGATCTGCATGTATAACATGTTCCATGAGGGAACTCACCTCTTCCTCCACCACGACCTTATCCTCTTCCATGACCTCCTTCAAAATGCCCCTCATTCCTATCATAGCACGTTTGATTATGATCCTGATCTTGGTGCTCATTCTTACCCTTAGAATTATCTGTTACGCTTGTCTATCATACCCCAATGTCTATAGCATCTTAGATCTGACCAATCAACTAAAAATATTTAGTATCATGGGTCGTGGACCAGAAAATTTTACAGTAACAAGATACATTCTTCCTTATCGCGTGCTGTAACAAAGGACAATGACTAGCATCATGATTCAAATGATAGATCTCACAGTCCAACAGTAATGAGCATATTGATCTGTGAGGGAAACTATCCTTGGTGTGACCTTCCACTTCACAATATATACACCAAATCCCTGAGTGCATTTCATGGGCTGAATTTTTTGATAGCTTCTCTAACTATTTTTCCATAGCTGCAATCTATGCCTCTAAGAATGGACTAACACCAGTGTTAATGCTCCCAACTATCTCAAAGACACAAATATGCTTCCAAAGCTTCGCACAAATCACTGTATGTCTTATGTGACAAAGGTTTCTCCGAATGGTGTAATCAATCCACCAACGAACAATTGTGCATGCTAGCTTGCATAAACATCATAAGAAAGCTTAGATAGGAGTGTTTTAAAATGGGCATCATAATCACATACACTCTAAGTAGTGCCTTGCTTGATATCCTCAAGCGCGCTTATACTCTTCCGCTCCACCTTTCGGGATATATAACTCTTTCAAGAAAGCATCCTTCAATTACATAATCCACACAAATTTGATCGGGTCAAACTTCCTATATCAGCTTGTGTACACGTCCCTATAATGTAGTAGAAAATTGAATTTCCTTGCACTCAGAAGTCATGATCCCTTTCGTGCACCACAATATTTCACACATGTGCACATGCTTAGCAGCATCCTCTATGCCTCTATACTTCAAAATATGAAGAGACATCTCCATATAAATATTATGGGGTTGGTGTGGACCTTTCCCACCTGATCCAAAACCTCATGTGTTTCCCCTGCCTCTAGAACCACTAGATCAACCAGAACTAGAACCACCTATACCCCCTGATCCTCCACTTGTAGCTGGAATAGGACCTGCATATGTACTCCCCTATGCTCCGACAAAGGTAATATACTCGAACCCCTAAATTCTCGTGTGGTAGTTCCACTTCCGGGTGAGGTGAATCCAACATTCAGCACATTTATATTTTGTGCAGATGATGTGCCCGAGAATGTTCCTCCAAATAACATCAAGACGTCTATCCTACCATTGATGTACTTGCTCTCTGACTTACTCCGGTTATCTTGTTTCCAAAATTCACTTTATGATTACTTTTCATACTAGATATAGGAAAACCAAGCGCAAGGGCTAGGTCACCAAGTGAAGTAAGATGCGCACTGTGGCCCGTATTCTTTTCTAGCACACTTCGTGTGAGGCCAAGGAGGGATCCCTATCACGCTTTACAAGATGGGGAGTTCCGATGCTCGCTCCACATCTTATACGTGAGCTTAAAATCCTTCACGAGCCATCTCTATCCTCAACGACATACTTTCTGCAATGGTATGTTACTTCTCTATCTCCCTCTCGCATGACTCATTATAATTAAGTCGCCTCTCCTCTCTCTACCTTTACGCCACTAGTTATGCCATCTTTCACGAAATCTGCCTCGCCCTCACGCGTGGTGAGGTTTAGATAGCCATCACTTTACCCTCCAGGTGTTCAAAGTTACTATTAGTGTAGAATCACAACATCCCCAAATGGCCCGATTGTGAGGTGTGGTATTTGGTGTAATTACACAACATGGGACCATCTATCAAGCTACGGGACTTGTAAAACTTGAGATGGATCTCTGGAGAAAGACGGTTTGTGCTTCCTAATCTACCCGCCACAAGATACTCCAAAGTGCAGGGAAGAACCTAAGTAATCCTAATATAACCGCTCCAAGGGAGAGAGAGAGAGAGAGAGAGAGAGAGAGAGAGAGAGAGAGAGAGAGAGAGAGAGAGCCTACACCGAGTGGCGATACACTAGAAAAGGAAGTGGTTTTATCACGGATCTAACTACCTAAAGTTGAGAGAGATGAGCAGAGGAGAGGGTGGATAGAATGCACCATGTACCAAAGATAGATTTCACATGGAACACCACTTCAAAACCCACTAGGCACAGCTCCTAGAACCTACAACAAACATCAAATTATGAACAAGATACCCTCGTGATGATGAGACGTAAGAAGAGACAATAAAATAAGACAAGGATGGACAAATGCATCACAAAACAGATTTTATTGCTCCAAAATGTTACACAATACATCATCAGTGGGAAAGAGGAAATAAAATGCCATTACAGAGCCATGGGAGGAGGCTTAGACTTTGCATTATACACTAAGGAAGAAAGAGAGAGGGGGCAAAGGAGAAATAAACACCAACATCTTGAATATGCCCTTCATTATAATATATAGGAAGAATGACAGAGAGGAGGGAAGAATTTGAATCCTACTTCAACCACCTTAAGATATACATTGAATATTGCTTTGAAAGATTAACCACTATCAATCAATGCCCCTTTCAAATCCACCTACAATCTTTCAATTCTGGTTCCCTATGTCTGCTTGGTGTGCTAAGGAAGAAGAATGACAGATCAAATAAAATCTAATCTAGTAGTTGAAGAAATTAGATTCTATATTAATGGCCTGGAAGACATTTTCCCATTTTTCACCCAATAAATCCTATTAAGAATGATATTTTATGTTTCCATGGAGTAGAGGGTATCGAGACATTTCCAAAAATTCGTCTCCTACTCAAATTTGAGTTTCTAGTCGAAATATATAGCCATATGAAGATTAGAGTCACGAGCATGCAATATTTGAAAGAGTCTCGTCCATACCAGTCCACTCGGCAGCCTAGCGCACCTTGAAGATTTAGCCCCTAGCTTTCAGCTTCTAAAATAGCACTGAATAACACATGGTGGATTCTGCGGGCTCCATGGTGTTCTTTTGTATTCTTCCTAAGTTTCTTTGTTTGGCGGGGCCAAAAGTCTAACCCTGGACATGTGAAGGCTTGACACTTATTTGGAAACCCATCCCAAATTTTACTTTTGAAGTAGCGTCGTGCTGACACTTGGCTCCTTCCACTATCCTGCCTCTACTTTGACTATTCAACCCCGACCTTGTCCCTTTTTTGGACCTGGGACACGTGGAAGGTCCGTGCTCATTTGGAAACCCACTCGAGATTTTACCTTTGAAGTAACATCGTTGAGACATGTGGCACCTTCCGCTTGCACTCTTAGACTTAACCAATTTAGCCCCGCTTTTGAATTTGACCTCTATTGACCATTGGCCACATGGAGGGTTGGCACAAGTTTGATTCTCTGCTTTTGGATTTAACCTTTGAAGATGCGTTGTTGAGACACTTGGCGCTTCCTCCGTCCCCTCCATACTCAAAGCACATTTTGGGGCTCGCTTTGAACTATTTGAGAGTCCAAAAAAATTAAACCTTTGCCATTTATTTTCCTTTAAGCCTCTAGTTTCTTTGACACTATTTTCTTCCTTTCCCAACTCTTCTATTCCATTTTAGAGCCCGCCTGCAACCTGTTTTTATTTTGAAGTGTGGGTTTGTTAGACAAAACAATTTCTATAATTTCTTCTTGCACGGGGTCGTGTTTGATCAATTTCACTGGGGATCAAAATTGGAATAACAATTTGGTGACTCAAAAGGGACATTTTCCTGCTAGATGAAGAGACAAGTGGCCTTGAAGCATCCATTGGGCATGGATTCAAGAATGATAGCCTGATACTGATCCTATCTCTGATCTGCAAGCCCGACTGTTTACACTTGCTGACCTTGAACCTACCCTCGATTCAGATTGCCTCAAAATCCATTTTTAGCTGCTTTGCATTTGTTTCATTTTTAAATTAGCAATTGTCACAGAGACATCTATGGGTCTCTCCGCCATGAATACTAAAGGGCTTGGCCTTGGTAGCTCTAGAGCAATGTGAACAAAACTTATGTACAAAGAAAAAATCATACATGCCTCAAATGAGACATGCAGAGTGTGCACAAGCACTTCTTCTACCAAAAAAATCTACTCCTACTCCTATACTAACCAGAGAGAAAGAAAAGCTTAAACAAAGCCTGCTACAGGTAGGGAGAAGTAGCTTCCCTTTCTCAAGAGGGGCAGCCATGTAAATGATTTGACACTGAATATGGTTGTTTGCATGAGTGAAAAATTGACAATAAGTCAGTCCTCCACCCAAATCATCAATGTATCAACATCAATGGGAAATACCTCCTCAAGCTGATTTGCATTGGACTCATGGAGGTGTTGATGGTGACCCTTGGTGCTTTGAAACTCATGCTCATGCCCCGAAGTGGGTATGACTGGTTCTGGCTTCTCTCTTGGCTCTAATGAAGCCAAGTACCTGATTGGGCACAGTTTTATCCTTTGAATGTACCCTTTCCTCTGAAATTCAACTCCAAGAATGCAGTCTTCTTACTGACCTTCCTAGATGGATGGTGTGGGAGAGATGATGAAATATTCTTGCCTTATCTCTTCCTTCTCTTGTGAAGAACATGGAAGACTCATATCTTCCAACCTTGGTCCCAGAGAGTTTTTATGAAGTGCAGGTTGTTGTCCTTGAATTCCCTCCTTTATGGCAGTAGGCTCATATGCTTGGAAGGTGGGTGATAGAGGAGTAAATGATGTAATTTCCTCAGGCTCCTCTCTATCAAAGTAATCCTCCAAGTCTAGAAGATAATATGTCTCCTTGTTGTCCTATTGCATGTGCTCGACCTCCTCCATGGTGTCCTCATGATCTACAACTAGCTCACCATGGTTCCCTTCATCCTCAAACATGAAGTTTGAAAGATCAAACTCTTCTTCAACATTAGAGCTTGAAGGGGATGAAGTGGGAGGAAGAACTAAAGGTTATTCTATGGCCTGCTCCACACTTGGGGCCTCTAAAACTGTATGATCCTCCTCCATCATGGGTTCATCAATCAAATCAGACCCTTGAAATGAAAGCAAAAATCTTCAATGATGATTTCTTCATTGAGTGGCTTCAACTCTAATTTGATCTCTCCCAACCTCCTCTTCAATGGGACTTGGAGCTAGTTGTTCTTCCTCCTTAACTGGTTGTGTAGCTTGGGTTAGATCAACATCCTCTTCAGACAAAGTGCCATAAACAGCCGTTGATTTTCTTCTTGTTGTTCTTTTTCTTCTTCTCACATGCAAACTTAGCCTCGATCACCACTCGCTCTTCAAATATGACCTCATCTATTGTCTTGACCACTAAGGGGATATTGGTAAACCCAAATTTGGCAGCCCAACTCTTCAGTTGTCTTTCATTTATTTTCTTTTGGGTTCCTCTTCTTGATGTCATTAGCTGGTTATTTTATTTTCATCTCCCCAACATGGATTTGGGGATGCAAGAGGAGTGGTAGGTTGGGATTCAACCAGCTTTGTAGTTGTTTGTGGTGGTGAGGGAAGTGGAACTTCTTTTTTTTTGGAGGGAATGACTTCTTGGAAGGGAAAAGGGTAGAAGAACTGAGATGGGGTCAAAGATAAGGAGATGGAGAAATGAAATCAACACTTTAGGTAGTAATCGAGGGCTTGAATCTTGATCATGCTTAAATGATAAATTTTGAGAAAGATAAAATGAAGAGTTAGGAGGTGCTAGACTTATCCATTGACAAGGTTGTCTTGTATCCAACTCATAAGCCTCAATATCCTCAGTCCATTGTGCAAGTTGAGGCAACATTTCAGCCATGAAGTGAAGCTTCTCCTGAGGACTATAATGTCTTAGAAAAGGGCCTTCCCATGGACAAGGTACCCTACAACCAATCTTGAATACCTTCATCTATTCTATGGCCCTTGACTAAACCATGCCAACCTCAATTTTTTGAATCTTCTCCAATAAACCAAAATTCTCCCCATAGTTGTCACCATTGTTTGTGCCCCTTTGTTCTTGATAAGCTCCATGACCAAACTAACTTTGACCTTGCTCATTTGGGTAAGCATAATGATCCTGGATCTGATTATAATGCTGATCTCGGAGGAGTTGGGAAATGCATTAGAGGTGAACTACATTGCAAGGCCGTAAGTGTGAGTTCCATGAAGGGAATGAAGTCATGACTACACAACTTCATGAAATAGAAGAAAAATGGGAGACATGGAAAGAAAAGTGAATGAAGATGGGTGGAAATGGATGGAAAATGTCTCGTAACTTTCGTAGATGGGGTTGTTGACCGATGGAGTTGCCGGATGTGTCTTGCATATGCCTCAAAAGGCTAAAACTTAATAGGAACACACCAAAATACTAAGATAAAGTTGTAAGGTGTTTCAAACATGTCCCACCGGCATTCCAAAACTGTTAGTGTGGTCACATAGTGGCTTATGATTTGTCTGTTTGAATGAGACACCTTAGAAAGATGAGAGAATCTAACCGCAGTTGTCCCACCAAGCGTGCTAAATCATTAGTGCAAAATCACAGCACTTCCGAATGGCCTGATTGTGAGGTTGGGCATTCAAGGTGATTGCACAACATGGGACCATCTCTCAAGCCGTGGGGCTTGAAAAATTTGAGATGGACCTCCGCAGAAAGCAAGTTCTTACTTCCTAATCTACCTACCACAAGCTACTCCAAAGGTGCATGCGAACCTAACTAATCCTAATCTAACTGCTCCAAGGGGAAAGAGAGAGAGAGTGTAAAAGAGCCTACACTAAGCGGTGGTACTCTAGAAAAGGAAGTGGTTTTATCACATATTCGACTACCTAAAGTGGAGAGAGGTGAGCAGAGGAGAGGGTGGATAGAATGCACCATAGACTAGAGATAGATTTCAGGCGGAAGACCACTTCAAAACCCATTAGGAAAAACTCCCGTAACTTGCAAAAACATCATAGTATGCACAATATACCCTACAATGATGAGAGGTAAGAAGAGACAACAAAATAAGCCAAGGATGGATAGATGCATCACGAAACATATTTTATTGCTCCAAAATGTTACATGGTACATCATCAATGGGAAAGAGGCAAGAAAACACCATTACAAAGCCATGGGAGGAGGCTTAGACTCTGCATTATACCCTAAGGAAGAAAGAGAGAGGGGGAAGAGGAGAAACAATGACCAACCACTTGAATATGCCCCTTCATTACAATATATAGGAAGAATGAGAGAGAGGAGGGAAAAATTTGAATCTTGCTTCAACCACCTTAAGATATGCTTTGAAAGCTCAATCACTATATATAAATGCTCCTCTAAAATCCACCTATAATCTATCGATTTTGGTTCCCTATGTTTGTTTGGCGTACTAAGGAAGAAGAATGACGGATCAAATAAAATCAAATCTGGTAGTTGAAGAAATCAGATTTTGTATTAATGGCCTGGAAGAATTTTTCCCATTTTTACCCACTAAATCCTATTAAGAATGATATTTTATGTTTCCATG
The DNA here is from genome assembly GCA_018340775.1 of Taxus wallichiana var. yunnanensis. Taxonomy (NCBI): domain Eukaryota; kingdom Viridiplantae; phylum Streptophyta; class Pinopsida; order Cupressales; family Taxaceae; genus Taxus; species Taxus wallichiana. Next base: position 5,479,643 of record CM031242.1, on the reverse strand, counting down.
GCATAAAGGGTGTCGAGACATTTCCAAAAAGTCTTCTCCTACCCAAATCTGAGTTTCTAGTCAAAATATATGGCCATCTGAAGATTAGGGTCACGAGCGCGCAATATTTGAAAGAGTCTATCCGTATCGGGTCCACGTGGTAGCCTCACACACCTTGAAGATTTAGCCCATGCCTTTCACTTATGAAATAGCGCCGACTCACATGTGGTAGCTTCCGTGGGCTCCATAGTGTTCCTTTGTATTCTACCTAAGTCTCTTTGTTTAGTGGGGCCAAAAGTCTGACCTTGGACATGTGGAGGCTTGACGCTTGTTTGGAAACCTACCCCAAATTTTACTTTTGAAGTAGTGTCGTGTTGACACTTGACTCCTTCCGTTGGCCTACCTCTATTTTTACTATTCAACCCCCGTCCCTTTTTTTTTGGACTGGGACACATGGAAGGTACGTGCTCATTCGAAACCCGCCAGATTTTACCTTTGAAGTAGCGTTGTTAAGACATGTGGTGCCTTCTGCTTGCACTCTTATACTTAAGCAGTTTAGGTATACTTTTAAATTTGACCTTTGTTAACCATTGGCCATGTGGAGGGATGATGCAAGTTTGAGTCTCCACTTTTGGATTTAACCTTCGAAGATGCGTCGTTGAGACACTTGGCAGCTTCCACTGAGTTGAAGACTTTTCAACGACCGGTGTAACTATTGGGGCTCTAGACATGTGGAGGCCTGGCTCTTTTTTGGGTCTTCGGCCTAGGATTTAATCTTTAGAGGTAAGCCATTTGGACACTTGGAAACTTCTGTTGTCTCCTCCATACTTACCCAATTTTGGGGCTCATTCTGAACTATTTACAGAGCTCGAAAACTTTGAACCTTCACTGTTTATTTTCCTTTGAGCCTCTGGTTTCTTTGTCACTTTTTTCTTCATTCCCCGACTCTGCTATTCCATTTTAGAGCCCACCTGCAACCTATTTGTTGGATTTGAATCGTGGGTTCGTTAGACATAACCGTTTCTTAAATTTTTTCTTACATGGGGTCGTGTTTGATCAATTTTTCCAGGGAGAAAAATTGGGATAACAGTTACCATCAAGATCTTGATCGCTAGTGGAATAATTTACAGATACGTTCCTCTGGATACCGCAAAACCGGAATTCAACTACCTCTGGACACAAATATGTGGAAATTGAGTTTTCCAAGATATAAATATTCAAGATGCCATGAAACCACATATTTAAGGCTCGAGTCTAGATCGATCAACATCATAAAGGGCCCAAATTATTCTTATGTCTAGAGAAGTGCGCGATACCTCCATTTTAACTTACATGTATATATAATCAGCCACTCGTATAACTCTCACCGGAAAGATGGTGAAAAAAATCTCATATAAACTATCACACAGTGTTCTGCTCCACCCATACTCATGTATTAAACTTAGATCCAATGCTAATATTGTGTATCCACTCCTCAATACTTTTTAGAGTTAACCGATACGTCTTCATCACAAACAATCCTGAAAACAACTGAAAAAGAGGTCCTAGTAATGGAACCAATGATGCAGCCTAGAATTCACTAGATAACACCCTAGACGCACTGGCACATCACTCAGCCTAGAATGAGTGCTCACCCGAAGTGCACAAATGTACCAAGTCCCTCTTTAGGGTTGTTGTAGCAGAATGTTAACATGATGGAGACTTAAAGCATATAGATCCATAGCTAACACATCATTATAAAGTGCATGAAAGATCTAGATCTAGGAAAGAATAGGTTTGAAAGATAATCATGATAGAAATAAGAACATGCACTACCCATTTACAAATAGGAATGACACTTAGGTTCAGTCAATATCTTCCATCTCTTAATTATCACAATAACATAGAAGCTTCTTACAATAACACAATCTATGCCGATGCACACATGGATCTGATATGGTAATCCAAAAAACATGCACACTATGTTATCTATCTCTCTATATCCATTATCTCCCTACCAGGTAATTCACTACATATATATAGGGTGGGGACTTTCCCTTCACCGCTTATCTATTCCAAAAATAGGTTGCATGCTATTAATATCCACACGCCATTTTCATCCATAGCCACACATGCAAGTGTGTTATCTATAGACTACCGATAGTTAATCGAGTGACAATCCTATTCTTAGACTGTCTCCATGCAAAAGCACTCAATCCGATCCTCTAGAAATAGATAATGCATGGTGCGCACGTCTCTACATCATTGGTGTGTTCAGCACATTATCTACTAAAAATAGATCTTCATGCCCAAAACGGATAAGTCTTGAATGCTTTGACTTGTCCTGTGTGCGGGTTCTTCCCCGTCCCTTCACGCCCTTGAACTTGGCCTCGTTTTCTTGCATGGAATTCTTGTGTGACTTCGTCAAGTATTCTCTTATCAACAATGGACCTCTTTCTTGATTAGTCCATTTCAAATCCTCACCCATCAATATTTATAAAACTTAAAAAATCATATAAATGAATAAAAATCCATATTAAACCACTCCATAAAGCATTGTTTGCAAATCAAAAGTGGAAAAAAGTACAAATAACTTTAAGCGTGCCCATCTATTGGTAGATATCTTAATCATACTATTATCATATCCTCACATTCTTCACCTATTATGACACATGTTAACCTTGTTCCTATTAGGCATTGTGTGTCTCATCTTTTCTATGGCTTATACCATTTCATATCTTTTCACCTACAATTTTTTCTCTAAGCTTACTCGATGGAAAATCCTACTTTCGTGTAATCTCTCTCTTTAACAAAATATTTAACTTCTTTACCTAGAAATTTTAAAACATCTATCTCTATCTACAAAGTGTTCAACCGTCACATCCTAATAGTCGCATGCGGTTGAGACTTGGGGAAGAATGTTCTTTCCTTCCCAATAAGCACACTATTGACATAAAAGGAAAAAATAATTTAAAATACAAAAATTATAAAATCATTACACCTTTTTTCCTTCACAGGATTTGGTGATGAGTCCATACTTCTTACTAGTAGTATGAGACTGGGAATGGAGGAAGATGTCCTTACTCACCTACATTTTGTCTTCGGTGTTGGGCCTGCCTTTGACTAATAAAGCATGGGGAAACATATAAGAGGTCTCCTTCAAAACAAAAATAAAACAAAATAAAGCCTTTAGAATAAAAATTTCTTGTTATCTCTCGAAAGTGCACCCTGTAGAGAGATGGCTGCAGGTGTTCTAAGCTTGCAAATTTTATATCTCTCTTTCATAGATACAATGGAAAACCTTAGGTATGTGGGTATACCTATTTTAAGGTGAGTCTCCGGTATCAAGGCCAGCCTTTATTGATGTATCCTAAACTGATTTTATGGGGTTTAAGGGTAAAAGATGACTATAAAATAAAATTAAAACTGAAGTGATACACCAAAATTATATGAGGTCTTTGACTGAGTATATACACAATTGATATGGAATGAATTTCTGATGCACAAGCCAACAATTTTCTGAAGATAATTAAGGGTAAACACTTTGATGTATTGAGGGATAAAATCACAACAATACTACTAAGTTACACATACACATTAATATCATGCAAAAATTACTGAATTTGCAACAAGGTAAGATGATTAATTAGGGAATTCAAATTCACAAGATTATGGAAACATACACAAGACTGCAAATAATTGACAGGGAAAATATTTCACATTCAAAGGGAAAAGCGTGCGAAAATTGCTTCAAAGACTCCTATATCTAAAAGTCCTCCCCCTTTGTGCTTTGCTAAAGCACATAATATATAGAAAAATAATTTCTCACCCTTCCTAAAAAATAGACTAAGGCTGTACTCACCCATGCATCCTATTTTTATCCTTTATTTAATAATAAATAAAGGAATAAAAATTAAAAAATAGTACAAAGAGGCATTAATAGCCTTTGGTTACATCTCAGTCAAACTAAAGTTGATTGTTCTATTTTTAAGAAAATAAAGGGTGAATATTTTTCTAATAATAAATCTTTCTTGCCGAGTGCAAGTCTCCTTTCTTATGCATGTGGATTTGTATTCTTTTCTATTCTCGTCCTTTTGCTAAAGGCATGCAAAAATACTCCTATGTATTGAAAAAAATAATTACAATACTTGCAATATTTGCAAAATAATTCATCCACACATCCACTTGATGGGGACCACCTCCAAGCTTAGGTTATGATGTTGACATTCCTCATCTTCTAGTGGTCACATGGGTGACATACTATAAATCATCTCCAACTCCTCCAATAGTGGGGACCACCTTTGCACTTCACCATTAGTCCTCATTGGTTTGGCCACTCTTGTGGACTTAGCAAATTACCATGGTTTTGAAATAATACAAGGGCACTTTGTAAAAGGGGCACCATATTACATTCGAACCTTTGCCAACATATGGCATATTATAGTCTTCCGCCTCTGATTAATATATAATATAAGGTTTGTCACCTTATCATTGTCGGCCCTTGCATTTTTGAAGAGACTAAGGTTTAAATTTTACCTTTTCGGGATCATTTCGCTTTGGCATTCCATCATGGTGTTGGATTATAATTTGGAATCCCTTTTGATAAGTCAATGCAATTATTTTAAAAGATATGGGGGCAGCCCCCTCTCCATGATGAATCACCCCTTCCATTTGAATTATCAGTGGCATCTAACTTGGGTCAAGTTTTCTTTAAAAATTTGTATCGATCTCGGGTCGTTGATCTATGTACTATTTGATTTGGTGTCGTTGATTCTTGGCCTGTGGTTAGGGTTTCTGGTTTGCATTGAATTTGGTCGGTGGCACTGTGATCCTGGTGGTTTGCTTTGAAATTTTTTGAACATTTCTTAGCCTTTGATTCCCACATGGATTAATCTCTAAACATTGATCATCTGACTGTGGTTCAATTCTATTGACTTGCCTCTCGGGTTTGTATGGTAAAGGGTAACTCAACCCTAATGATCATTGTTAGTGCAAAATCACAACACCCCCAATGTCTGCAACCAGATGGGTTAAGACTCTTAGTGTGATTGCACAACATGGAGAATCTCTCAAAGTGTGGGATCTTGCGAGTTGAAAGAGCTCTCCGGATTAAGGTTGATTCCTACTCCTCTGTTCAGGTGCACACAAATAAATTACAGAGGATATATTCTAAAACATACTCTATCTTACCAAGGAGACAGGGTTGAGAAGATACAAAAATAAACCTAAGCTAACGAGCTGATGCACCAAAGAAATGTTAGACACTCGTCTTGTAATTTAACACAAACCATAGAAATACAATACAAACACCATACACAGGTAACCAAACTATAATGAGAGATCAGAAGGAAACAATGAAACACATGAGAGGGTCGAGAATCATCCACAAACATATATTATTTCTCCAAAGTTGATACAATACATTATAGTGGCCAAGAGGCAAAACTTAGCATTACAACTTGAATGGGGAGGTTAGGACTCCACAACTCATCTGTAGACCAAAGGAGAAGGGAGGGTGCAAAACAGAAATGTCCAACCCTTTACAATGAGCCCCGCCCTTTCTTTTATAGATTCAAAACAAAGAGAAGAAGGAGAGAGGAGGAAAATTAATTTGAAGCTCAACTATTGGCCATCAATGCCTTTGTAAATCTGTCCCAAATCTGTCATGTCCACCACTTGTTCAACACAATGAAGGAGGAAGAATGACGGATCAAATCAAATCTGATCTGGTTGTTGGAGAAAATAGATTTTACATTAATGGCATGAAGAAATTTTCCATTTTTCCCCACCTAAATTATTTAAAATTAAAGTTTCATATCTCCATGGCGTGGACGAGGTCGAGATATTTCCAACGATGCCTAATTTGTCGATTTAGAGCAATGAATCAAAAGATATGCCCATTTGAATATTTGAATCGTGCCCCTACAAAAATGGCGAAAACCAACTATTAAAATGGGTCTTTTGGAAATTAGACACGTGCAAGTGTGGCTGGTGCATGTTTGGGGACCGCTTTTAGATTTTGATTTTGAATTTACGTCAGGTTGACACATGGAATCTTCCATGGCTTTCTCATTTTCCTCATGTTTTGGCTAAGTCCTCGTTGCTTGGAGGGGCCATAATTTTGACCGTAGACATGGGGAGGCTTAGCGATTGTTTAAAAGCCCACTCTGAATTTTACTTTTGGAATAGTGTCATGCTGACACTTGGATCCTTCCACTGTCCTACCTCTGCTTTGACTATTCAACCTCTAACTTTGTCCCTTTTTTGGACTTGGGACACGTGGCAATCCCACGCTCATTTAGGGACTGCCTCTAGACTTTCCTTTTGAAATCACGCCAATGAGACACATGGAGGCTTCCTCTAGTTATTTGTACTTATTTGTTTTGGGCCCACTCTCCTTTTTGGTCCCTGGACACGTGGAAGCCTTGCGATTATGTGAGTCTCCACTCAGGGTCCCGCTTTTGAATGTGTTTTGTTGAGACACTTGGGACCCTCCGTTGACTCTTATAATTTTCAATGGTTGGTGCAAATTTTGGGGCTCTGGACATGTGGAGGCTTGGTGTTTGTTTGAGACTCCACTTTTACTATTTAACCTTTGAAGATGCACCATTGAGACACTTGGTAGCTTCCACTGATTCTTCCATACTTAGCCAATTTTGGGGCTCATTCTGAATCATTTGTAGAGCCTAAAGACTTCGAGCCTTCTCCGTTTCTTTTCCTTTGAGCCTCTGGTTTCTTTGACACCATTTTCTCCTTCCCCGACCCTGCTACTCCATTTTAGAGTCCGCCTGTAACCTCTTTGTTGGACTTGAAGCATGGGTTCATTCGATGGAACCGTTATTTGAATTTCTTTCTTGTACGGGTTGTGTTTGATCAATTTTTCCATGGGGAAAAATAGAGATAAAAATTTGGTGAATCGTAGGGGCATTTGCCTACTAGATGAAGAGATAAATTGCCTTGTTATATCCACTAGGCACGAAGTCGTTATTGGCGACCCAAAGTTGATACCTTTCTTCTGAAAACGGACCTTTTGGAGCCCGATTTTAGTTGCTCTGTATTTTTCTATTAGAAAATGAGAAACTGTCATGGCAACTATGGGTCTCCCTACATCAAATACTGAAGGGAATAACACATTCACTTGGAGGCATGTTGAATCGTATAATGAGGAAAACTTGGAGCAACAAATAACCTATGCCG